>BLKR01001623.1:158739-222247 GCA_011170035.1 Teleogryllus occipitalis
GCAGTGGCGGTGGCGGTGGCGAGTGGCGGTGGCCGTGGCGGTGGCGGTGGCGGTGGCGGTGGCGGTGGCGGTGGCGGTGGCGGTGGCGGTGGCGGTGGCGGTGGCGGTGGCGGTGGCGGTGGCGGTGGCGGTGGCGGCGGCGGTGGCGCTGGCGGCGGCGGCGGCCGTGGCGGCGGCGGTGGCGGCGGCGGCGGCGGCGGCGGCGTCGGCGTCGGCGTCGGCGGCGGCGGCGTCCAGGCTTGCATCGTCAGCTGATTTCGGCGAGGGGCCAGAGCGAAAATAGTGGCCTGCCGAGCGCGCAGACGGAGTTGTGTTGGATGCGGGGTGGCCTACGTGTAGCAATGGTGCTGACGATATCGGTGAAGCTGGGTCGTTGGTTGAAACCAGAGAAGAGTAGATGGAAATTACATTGGCGGTGGATGCAAGTTGTAATATTGCGGTCGTGATGCTAATAGGTCACCCTATTTTGAAAGGTGGTCAGAGGAGTTTTTTATTGATTATTGCCTGTCAGTATTCTAATCATGTAATTTAAACATATTTGTTTGGCTGTTATGTCGTTTTTCACAGACAGATCAAAATGAGGGGATGCCATCATATATTGACTTTATTTCAGTTTCACGATAATTGACAAAGAAGCTTCAGTAAAAGTAAAATTGTGATTGATTTATGTAATGAAACGCTGTAATGAAAGAAAGAAAGTAATGCATTGGTGAAAGTTTTGATAAATCAAAAATATTCTTTTTTAAAACAAATATGAGTTCTATTTTGAAGAAAGTTAGTAGGAATGAAACAATGCACCATACAAATGTAAGAATTCAATTCAATTCAATCTCATTAGTAATTCGCTTACACGATTATCCTATTGCAAATTGCCGAGTATATTCACGGCGAATATATATTCCGAGTATATTCACGACGCAAGAATTCATATTTAACAGTTTCGATCCTACGGACGTATCTGATATGTTATCTTCATTTTACTGCTTGTTCTATGGACGTCAGTCATACGTCTTTCTACATTTATCGTCTTTGAAAGTTAATAAACGTCTTTCGGATGTTTGTAGGCACCTAGAATACGATTTTTAATATCATTAAAGGTGATCGCAGGACAAACGCCAATGTGTGCTTCCCCTTTGTGCAAGTATTTGGAATTTTTTCAGGAAGCGATTGGATATTCGTACTTGCGAGCACTGTCGATCACGTTCAGAATGTCTATCTTTTGAAGTAGTGTTCGTGCTATTAGCTATATATACAGATGTTTAGAAGATATAGATATAAATTTCACAGCGACTCTCAACATTAGAAGTTCAAGAGTTTTTTAATAATGGTTAGGAACTGGATTCTTCTGATGAGGACGTCGATTTTATTCCTGGGCTGTTGTCTAGTTTGAGCAATGAAAATTATATCTAGGAGAGTAATAACGATGCGCATGATTATATTGGCGAGTCTTCTCAAATTCAAGAGTTTTCATTTCCTCTAGAATACTGTGAAATTGATAAACAATCTAAATTACAGTGTTTGAGAAAATCAGTGAAATAAAATTTCCTGTAAATGAAGACTTAACGGAACTACACTATTTTTTATCATCTTCTTATTACAGTATATTTAGAGAAATACAGGCAGAAAAAATAGATTTGCAAATGAAACTATAGGTGCACGTCAACAAAAAAATAATTATAGTTCATCAGTATTGTTGACACATGAAGTTCACTGCGGTTTTCCCCATGTTTTGTAACATTGGTACTTTCCGCAAAAATATAAAGTTGACAAGTGTTTCTTTGACTTCCATTCTCACTACCATCTCATAATCAAATAATGATAAAATACATACATACTTAAAGAGAAAAGACAATACTATAAAATTTTATCAATTACCAACTAATGTGTACAATTTGTTTTACTGTTTGGATAGCAGCTACACGGCGCAGGACATAGGAGTCAATCACGTGGCGTATCTCCCAGGATCGAATGTGTTAATCTTTTCAAAATAAGAGTAATATTCGTAGAAACGATGAGAGAGGTGGCGAAGTGGCAATAATATTGGTGGCATGGGAGATATAGTCAGCGTCAGGCACATATGGAGTCCCAAAAAGTGACCGTATGAAAAAGGCCGGACTACAAGACTGACAGACAAAATAGTATGTAGCATAAAGTGGTATGCAATCACGAACGCAATTTTCAAAATACTGTTAATTTCACAGTGAGATTCGGTCGTCGGGATAGGTAATACTAATGTTCACATGGTACATATTTAGTATCCGGTTGTTTAGGTAACTTTGTTCATCTCACAAACGGCCTTACAGAAAGGCCTTTACAGAACATATATTAAAAATTAAAATTTATTTATTTTAAATGATTAAATTATTAAAATAATGCATGTACGGAGGCAGGAGAAACTATGAGTAAATCGTCACAGCTGCGATGTCGATCTAAATGTAGAGATGGGATATTTGGCAAACAGCCGCGTTGTACGGCGGGGCGTGGGGAAAGTGAGTAGGTAGCGTGGTAATCCGTGTGTGTCTTTGCAAATCGAGCAAGAACTGGCATCCTTTGCTTGCGACTCATCTCTTGCTTGCGAGTATTAAGCACCACAAGATGACCAGAAATAAAATACAAACCGCACAGAAATTCAGATGCAGATCTAAAATCTTCTGAGGAGAATTTGAGGGGCATTTCATGTATTTGGAAATATGGGATATCATACATTTCATGAATACCATGCATTGTGATACAAAATGTATCACTGAATATGAAAAATTGTTAATTAGCGAAACAATTAAACGATCGATCTCATAAAATCACAGCATTCAATAAGGATACATGTGTTTTAAATACAGAAAACAGAAAAGGAATTTACTTTAAAAAAGAAACGAAACGCAATACATCGTGAAACAAAACTGTAATACTGTAAATAATTAGACGTAATTATCCAAAAGCCAATTGAAATGTTAGCGTAAAAAGAAACATTATAATCGGAACATTTTGTCAAATGTGTAAGCGCCGTGTTACGTTTATTCCTCCTTTTATAATTAGCAATTTAAAATCTTTTATAAAGAAAAAAATCCGTAAAATATATTACTGGGAATAATCGATTTATTATTCATGAAACACAATTTTAAAGATACGCATTTATTTTTTATTACAAAATGTCCGTCGTTTTGTGGCTTGGTCACAACAGTTTACTCACTAATATCGTGCTAGAAGCGAACACATTAAAAGAGCTAATAAAATATATGATCAAACGTCAAGATTTACTGAACTTTCCATAATTTATAGCATTAATTCAGTTAGTGAACTCCACTAGTAAATTACAAAATTGAATTTATGCCCATGACATAAGCAAGTCCGTATCGTTTAATAACTTTGCAACTCGAAATGGCGTAAAAAGAAATTCACTACCAACCATATCGCGGCGAGTATACACACATGACGTGAATTTTGAAACGCACCGCAATAATTCAATCACATCAAACTCTCGACTTTGATGTTTCGTCGTTCGTAAAGGAGACGGCCGTAACCTATGATGAGGGCAGCACATGGTATCAGAGGCTATAAATAAAATTTAGAACCGTTTAAAGGAGGCTGCTCATAATAAAACGCCTGGCCCGGTTCCCGTTTCCACTCCCTTATCCTATTATAAATTTTATTCCCTTGATTTTACTACCCGGAGAGCCATTTGTCGAGTTTGAACAATGTTTCTTTGGGAGAAGGGTTATATTTTCCGCCACGGTGGCGCGACATATCACGCGAGGAACGTCGCGTTGTTCCAACACTTTCGATGTTGAGGAGGCCCTGAGAATCAGTGGTGGTCCACGGAAGTCGCGAAGCTCGAAATGGCGGCAGATTTCTGTCGTAAAATTACGGGTTCAGGCATTCTAGGAATGTGGGCGATTTTCTGCGATGGTCGATGTATTGTAAGGAATTTTCAGGAGGTGGTCCGAGTCTCCTCTGTAACATACTAAATATGAACTAGAAGTGACGTTATACGATCAGACAAAATAAGGGATTATTTATGTGAATTTGATAATTAGTGTTTTTCTGCAATTCTATATCTCTTTTGTTTGTTTTCTGGGTAATAAAAATTCCTTGCTTGTAATCAGATTCACATATAATAAATATGTCCAAAATAATGCACAAAAATGGAGAACCGTCTGGTTAAATACTTTCGACCTTGGATTTTTGTATTAAAAAAACTGAGATGGGATGTAATCTTTCACTTCTAAATATGGTATCAAGGCAAAACATGCAAACTATACTGGAAGTAATTCTCGTTCCCCAAATATGGATATTTAAACGTCCTTCATGAATCATATTCATGATTACTAAATTCTGCTCAAGGTATTTACAAACACTTCTTCTTCTTCTTCTTCTTCTTCTTCTTCTTCTTCTTCTTCTTCTTTCTCTTCTTCTTCTTCTTCTTCTTCTTCTTCTTATTATTTCTTCTTTATCATTATCATATTCTTCTTGTGTTGTAAAGAACTGCTTATTTCCTTAGCAATTATAAAACAATAAATGATTCAGGTCATCGTATGTTTTTCCTTTGCCTATCAGGCCACATTCACAAAATGGAATCTCCTATTCTATACGAAAAACAACTTGACACAACTGCAGTTTCCTTCTTCATACTGGCGGCGATTGACAGACATCGGAGAGAATTGGTCAATGATTATGTACGAAGTATATGAAGAAATTGACACGTCGGATTTGATCCTTTTCTGGCGAAACGTAAGGTAGGAAATAACGGTGGCTGAAACCGAATAAGTACCGAGTAAGTACCGAACAAGTACCTAATAAGTACTGAATAAGTACTGAATAAGTACTGAATAAGTACTGAATAAGTACTGAATAAGTACTGAATAAGTACTGAATAAGTACTGAATAAGTACTGAATAAGTACTGAATAAGTACTGAATAAGTACCGAATAAGTACCGAATAAGTACCGAATAAGTACTGAATAAGTACCGAATAAGTACCGAATAAGTACCGAATAAGTACCGAATAAGTACCGAATAAGTACCGAATAAGTACCGAATAAGTACCGAATAAGTTCAACTCATAGCCAGTATTGCTACTGTCCGTGCAATGACTCTAACCGGGAGGTCCAACGGTTCGAATCCCGACGGTGGCGAATTTTGAACTCTGGCTAAATAGCTAGATTGAATTCTGACACTGTGTAGATTCTAGCGTCCGGCAGCTTTCATCGATAGTTTTGTGTGTTTTCTCCGATCAATACCATGCGAATACCAGAGTAGTAACATCACTAACGAGCCACGGACCACGCACGATCTTTTCTTCGTCTTCCTCGTACTATCGACTCTTTTTATATACACCACACTACACTTACATGCACCATACTACCACAAATGAGGAGACACTACCACCTACCACACTACCACAAACATTCAAATGTTGACATGTCCATTTAGCAAAAAATTGAGTTTGCTTTTATTTAGAATTTTATTTTCAGAAAAAAAACATGAGATGTCTCACAATACATTAAGTAGTACTCTATTCAATGAGTTAAAGGTGGTGTTGAAAACTACATTTTTTTAAATTTTTAACTTTTATTGAAAAAGATTGAAGTGGACCAGTCACGTTTTGAATGTTTGCTCCTCAAATGTCGGGAGACCGATCGAGAGGTAAGAGTTTGTCCCGCGTGGGGCGGTGACCTGCTGGGGGGAAGATACCTGGAGGTAGAAATCCTCTCAGGCCAACGTGAAGGCCCGTACCGGATCTTACCATTCAACTAGAAATAACGCCGCCACCTCCAGCGAAAAATCATTCACTACACTAACGAGAATAATGACCACAGCAATTGACGTGCCCATAAACATCAAAGTCATATTCTCGGAGGTTTCACTCTCCCGTCGTCCATCATCTTATTTCTTTGTACTCCCAAATATCAGTACTCTTCTTGCTCACAATATTGGCTCATAATATTCCCCTTGCGGGCAGATAGTAGCGCATCGACAAATCAGCCACAACGCTCTACACTTGCGGACGCTCCCACAGAAGATGCAAGACAGTCCCCGAGCGTGGAGAGGCAAACGACCAATGTTAAAAACTGAGAGGAGAAATGCTGCGACTGTGGAGGCAACGGTGGAGGCAACGGCGAAGGCAACGGTGGACCAGAATGGAAATTTAATGGAAGCGAAATTATACTTTAAATAAATTGAGGCGTTCGAGTGTAAGCGATGGTATCTGTATTTTTAGAACTCAGAGAAATACAATTTTAACACCGTCAGTAGTTGTTAATTTTTTTCAGAAACATATATTCTAACAAATTATAATATGTTTACATCAACTATTGACCTTTCAACGAGTGCAATGCAAATTTCAAGATAAACTCTCTCTATACTTCCGAACTTGGGCAAAGCTTGATTCCATTAATGAAATTAATTTTAGAAGAGTTTGAAAATGCGCAAATATTAATTTTTTTGAAGAAATTCACACTTTAAATACACACCACCTTGTAGGACTGATGTATCGCGTCTCATGATTTGCCAGAAGGGAGAAAAGGTACAAAAAATGGGATAAAAAGTGGTAATTTGTTTGAGATACACCACTCTGATTGGGACTTACTAAATATACTGCGTTGTTTTGAATTCACTCGGAAAGTACAGAGAGATTCTTCCTCTTTCCAGATACGATCATTCCTTCCACTCTGTTGTCGCCTTCTCTCCCCTTTCACACACACACATACACTTGCATGCACTGGATTAATACACACGTTGGACGAAGTGTCGGGAGCTTAGACCTTTTCTCGTCTGGGGCTGTGCCTTACTGGTGGAGATATCAGGAGTAGGAAACCCCGCAAGCTGACGTGTATGTCGACGGCGCATCTTACGTCATAGAGACTAAGGAACATCGCCACGTTATTCAATATAATATGCACTCCATTTATTTGCTAATGACCATAGTAGTCCATGCACCCGGAAATATAAAACTAGTACATTCAATTGTTTTAATAACATTTGATTAATTTATCTATCAATCTAAAAAGAATATCAATCCCCTAAAATGTCAAGTCTCATTCTTTACACCCGAACACATCAAAAACCAACTCAATATCACCGGGAGCGGTAGCTCAGTGCATCAATTGATGTCGCTGCAGCGCCTCTGACCGGGAGGTCCTAGGTTAGAGTCCTGACGGCGGCAGGATTTTCGACACTAGCTTTCGAGCTAGGTCGAATTCAGTCGCTGTCTGGAGGAGAATTCTAGCAGCCGGCTGCTCTGATTGGTAGTTTTCCGTGGTTTCTTCGATCAGCACCAAATGAATGCCGGAGCAGTACCCTACCAAACGGGCCACGGACCGCGCGCGATCTTTCCTTACTCTTCCTTGTCCTATTCTCTCTCCTCACACACACACACACACACACACACACACACACACACACACACGTACACTATCATGCACTACATTACTATACATTCCAGGAGACCGGTAGGGTGCTTAGAGCTTGTCCCGGCTGGGGCGGTGCCCCGCTGATGGCAGAGTCCTGGTTAAGAGGAAACCTAGTCGACTGCATGTAGGCGCCGGATCTCGCCATCCAAGGGGGGAAAGATCACTGTCATCTCACGAGGAAAAAAATGCACTACACTTATGGGACTAATGACGTAAGCTGTTGACACACCCGGAATCACAAACCAACCAACCAAACTCAATAATTGAGAAACGAATGTCTGCAAGTGAAATGGACGTCCGCAGCTCCTCTTGAAGGTGCATCTTTCTTGAATCTGCGCCGAGCATCTTGGGAGGGCGCGGGCGTAGGCTAGCGGCCCCGCCGAGCGCCTCCTTCGCGGACCGTCCGCGGCGCGTCGGCCCGGCGGGCGGCGGCGCTCCGTTATTTCTGCGGCAAGATGAACGGCGGCCCGCGCGCATTTCTCACGGCCGCCGCGCCCCGCCCCCTCGCCGCCACCCGCGCAGCCCCGCCCCGCCCCGCCCCCTCCCGCCCCGCCCCCTCGCCGCCATCCGCGCAGCCCCGCCCCGCCCCGCCCCCTCCCGCCCCGCCCCGCCCCCTCGCCGCCACCCGCGCAGCCCTCCCACCCCCGCCCCGTCTCGCCCCCTCGCCACCACCCGCGCAGCCCCCCACCCCTGCGGCTGGCGCTGTCACCGACGCGGGCGGCGGCGGCGGCCACGCTTAGGACGTCGTCGCTGGGGGCTCGGTGACTCTCGTCGCCTCTTTTGTTTTCGCGCTTTCCGGCTTTCCTGCCAACTGGGCCATCTGTTATTCACCACTACCATTCACATTACATACCAATAATAAGATATTACTTGGCATCTGGGATGGCTCATGGGCAGCGAACTAGGTTCCCGAGCTGTGGTCCCAGGGTTCGATTCCCGGTCGAAGAAAAATATAGTTGTAGCTTTCCTTCAAAATTGTCCCAGTTTCTGTAGCTGGGCGACGAAAATAAATTTCAAACAGACGGATCTTACTAGTTACGGTGAAGAGATACGTCATGTTCGCCTCATGTCGCTCTTACCCCCAAGCATGGGCATTTAACAAAGCCCAGACATGGGGGACACCGGTAGCTGGCCGGCGAAATCGGACAACCGACCCAAATACATACATACATAAGATGCCAAATACATCGCCAAATACATACATACATAAGATGTTACTTTACAATGAAAGTTCCTTCTATCATATATCAGTTTCCAACTTCCCGGCCAACTCGGACATCTTTTCTTTCAGATTTCCTTTCATCTTTTTATTTTTTTGTGTTCCCTCTTTGTACATATGACCGAAATCACTTCCTTGCCTGCCCTGCGTCACTAACTTCAATATTATCTGTGTTTTTTAGCTTCCAGCTTGAGAAGCTTCTTGCTTCCCAATGTCTACCTGACATGTTTGAAGCCACTGTTGGAATTTGTATTACTTGTTGCGGTTGCTACCAGGGGAGGATAAATACACTAGCAGTCGAAGCAAGAGTCTAAGGAAAATTATTTTTAATTATATTGTTATGTTATGATTTAAATATTATATGTTTAAATTGTGAACATACCTCTTATATTCATATTCATACTCAATATTACTAGGGGGAGCAGTAGATTGGTCAGTTTATCAAGTTATTAATCCGACCCTGGACACTTCTTCCGGTATTACTATCACATTGTCATCATCGTTGTCGCTTGTAGCAGCTGTCGAGGACGAAGAGACGCGACGGAAACCGGATCCACAGAAGGTGTAGAGATTGAAGTGGTGAAGTTGCGGCAGAGGAATAGAAGAGCTCTGCCGTCAATTCTGGCATGGCTATTGCATTCACTTTTCTCGCAATCCATATCTGCACTATTACCCTCATCTGAGTAAATTTTAAGTCATTTCGCAAGATTTCTGTAAATGCTATAACGCTGTTCTTATCTTATTTACTACAAACACAATTTTTATCACCACCAACATATTTCTCTTCGGTACTTTTTAAAACAGCTCAATTTTTTCACTGATCTTTCATTTAAAGTCCGTCTCATCTATTTCATTCAATCTGCTTCATTACTTCTCTATCCATTCTCATTAACTTCCATTCATTTGCTCATCTCTGTTCGTTCTACACATTCGAGCTTCTTTTTATACGTTTACAAATTAATCTTTAAGAAATTATTTAAAACCTAATTGAAATATATGAAATAAAAATTCCTAGTCTTCAGGGAATAGATTGGAATGCAACAATGGTATTTAGCGTTAAGACTAGTGAATTGCTTTGAATTACTTCTAATTTTTTGTGACATTATTTAGCTGTATGAAAACCAGTTATAATTGTGAAGTTTGTGGTGATATCTGCTTGAAAATATTTCGTTTTCGCACCAAATGTTCCATCATTTGTAATGAGATTTACAAAAACTGATGATCGAGATGTGTTAAATCCGAGAGAAATTAAAGTATAAATAGTATTACATAATCATTACTAAAGGCGAGAAAATACGTGTTGTTTTAGCATCACTAGTTCTCGGCCTACTGTCATCTACTTCAATTTCCCGCTGCAACCGCCATCGTCCACGGCCTCCTCTCATTGCCCAGCAGCCAGCACTTTCCCCACCGCCGCCTCGTGGGCGGAGCCAGCGACGCGTTATAAGCTGCGGCGACAGATGGCGCTACTGCCCCTGGCAGACGCAACGACGCTGCAATATGCCGCTTCCAGATAGCCTACGCGCTAGTATTTCAAAAAAATAATGGGTGTCACAACAATGCGACTCAGGAGCAGTAATAATAGAGCCGTACTCTTTAATATGTAAAAAATACCCAAAAAACTTTTTCAAAGCATTTGGTTTCCTTTTAGAAAAGGGTGTAAAAATTGTTTGTGAATTTTTGTATTGAGGATTATAGAAATTTAAAAAAATGTTTAGCTTTTCAGCTAGGTCGAATTCAGTCGCTGTCTGGAAGAGAATTCTAGCGGCCGGATGCTCTGATCGGTAGTTTTCCGTGGTTTCTCCGATCAACACCAGGCGAATGCCGGAGCAGTACCCTATCAAACGGGCCACGGACCGCGCGCAATATTTCCTTCATCTTCCTTGTCCTATCCTGTCCCCTTACACACACACACACACACACACACACACACACACACTGACATGCACTACACTACCACATATTCCGGGAGACCGGTCGGGAGCTTAGAGCTTGCCCCGGCTGGGGCGGTGCCCCGCTGGTGGGAGAGTCCTGGTTATGGGGGCACCCCACTAGCCGACGGTAGGTTGGCGCCGGATCTTGCCGTCCAACGGGGGAAGATCACTACCAACTCCTGAGAAAAACATGCAGTACACTTACGGGAGTAATGGTCAAAGCAGTTGACGCACCCCGAAAACCCAATGAAATTAATCAATCAATCAATGGATCTTCTCAATATCGTATCATTTAATTTCCAACTTACTAGTACTACAAGCTACGAAATCGGAATGAGTTTCGTTTCTGAATTGTTTTGTTTATCATAGTCTTCCCCATTAGCATTTCAATAGCGCTATCTCTGTGTAAGTTGAGGTTTCTACCTGAACTTAGCGGCTTCGTAAAAGTCCACATTGCAGCTGAACGATCTCTGCTAAAAACACGACAACTGAACTTTCAGCAGACAAGATAAAGACATTTATCACTCCCCACGTCACGTAGAATCAATTTCTTCCTCAGCACCTCCCAGTTTACAAGCCCTCAACCACGCTCATTGCATTGATCTTGGCCAGAGTTCTGCACATCGATAGTCGCCATACCCATAATTGAGGATGAAAAAACTGGTTGGCGCGACCAATTGTATCGGTAACGTGCACTCATCGGCTTTGCACCAAGAACAAGCAGTAGAGTGCCTTTCGTTGTTCGCGGTAGCCCATTGTAACGTGCATAAGCGTGCACGTAATAGTGAGTAACGTACATATTGAGGCACTTCCAGAGGAATCTGAGAACGTTCCTTGTCTTTCCAATGCAGCAGGTGGTGGTGTTTCGTTGAGCAAGACTATTCCGACTCAACTGCTGGGTATAAAAATTAATGTGTTCTTGCGAGATGAGGTGAAGGCGCGCTCACACGTGATGGAAAGATTACAACTGTACGTAATCAAGTTCGCGCGAACGAACTTCGCTACGAGAAAATCGAAAAATGGCTCGCAGGTGCAAAAACGTGCAATTTGTAGGAAATGACGTACAGGAATCTACTGAAAAAAAACTTATCAAATTCTGATCCATAGCACAGAAAGTTGGTAAAAACGCAATATTTTGAAACATGCAGGCTTAAGCTGGTCTAAAACAAGCAGTGTTGTCCCTGATAGAGTATGGAGCGAAAAATAAATGTGGTAAAGATCATGAGGTTCCGGTTTGGTCAATACTTGTACAAAAGTAGAGGTAGTTTTGATATATGTCGATAGTTTCGATATCTGTAGGTAGTTAGGATATCGATGTTGGAAGTTTCGTCATAAATGTTGGTAGTCTCTATATCGGTGTTTGTAGTCAAGAGATTGGTGTTGGTAGTCATCATAAGTGTTGGTAATCTCGATATCTATATTGGTAATCATGCATCTGTATTGGTAATCACGTCATCTGTGTTCGTAATTACATGTGTGGAAAATCACATGTGTATTGGTAGTCACGATATCTGCGTTGGTAACAACGATATGTTCTTCGGTAATCACGATATCAGTATATAATATAATTCGATAATCAAAATATCGGTGGTGGTAGTTGCAATAGCTATCATGGTTGTCACGAAATCATTGTTGCTAGCCACGATATCATTATTGTTAGTCTTGATTTCGTTGTTGTTAGTCACGATATCATAGTTGTTAGTCACGATATCATAGTTGTTAGTCACGATATCGTTGTTGTTAGTCACGATATTGTTGTTGTTAAACACGATATCGGCGTTGTTAAACACGATATCGGTGTTGGAGTCACGATATCGGTGATTATAGTCACGATATCGGTGTTGGAAGTCGTATAGAAGTCAGTAGATTCGGAAGCGGCGTTGATAACATCTTAGGTAACTAACCGTGGAGATTGTGAGACTGTAGTCGCCGACATGTGTGGTGCGTGTGTTGGTAGTGTTGACCCACAGCATTGCGCGAGGTTCTGGTTGAACTGGTAGCAGCAGCGGCGAACGCAACGGCGAGGTCCTCGCTGGCGACGGCGCCGGGAGAGGAGCGGCGGCGGTGACGCGGTGGCGGTGACGTGTAGACGCGCTCGTTAGTGGCGCCGCGGCCCGGGCTTGACGAATGGCCCTTGCGGCAGGGCGTCCACAGCGGCGCGGGTCGGAGCGGGGAGCGATGGGCAGGGGGCGAGGCGGGGCGCGGCAGGGCAGGGAGGGGCGGGGCGGAGCGTGGCGGGGTGAGGAGAGAGGGGGCGGGCAGTGCGGGGTGGTGGGACAGGATGGAGCGGGGCGGGGAGGCGGGGCGGGGAGGAGGCGGGGGAGGCAGGGGGCGTGGCAGGGCGGGGAGGGAGGCGGGGCGGTGAGGCAGGGTGGAGGCGGGGTGGGGGGCGGGGAGGCGGGGCGGGGAGGCGGGGCGGGGAGGCGGGGCGGGGAGGCGGGGCGGGGAGGCGGAGCGGGTTTGGTGACCGAGGAGGCGCGGGGCGGGGAAGGGGCGGAGCGAGCGGGGCGGAGCGGCGCGGGGCGAGCGGGCCGAGGCGGGGCGGGGCGAGGCGCGGCGAGGCGGGGCGGGGAGGAGCGGGGCGGGGCGAATCGGGCGGGGCTGGGCGGAGCGGAACGGGTGGTCGGAGCGGGGCGGGGCGGGGCGGGGCGGACCGGGTTGTTGGAGCGGGGCGGGGCGTGGCGGGGCGGGGAGAGACGAAGCGCCGAGGGACTGGAATTGCTCCGCATAGGTGGGAACTTTGCGGACAGCGCTCTAGAGGCGGCGGACGCATTAGTCTACATTTGAACTCAATGCGTAGAAAACATTCCCTCAGGACGTCATTTAAGTTTGCTTTAAAAAGTTACATCAAGGCTGAGACTGAACCACTATATTTCGGGAAGCTTTAATGCGTTTGTTTTAGAAATGTTCGAGCGTTTGCTAATTTTCTGTGGGAAGAAGTAAAAGAGAAAGCACTCAACTTAAAGATACAGACATATAGACATTTTAATAAATTTTGGGGAATTATTTTATTATTTTCAGTGGATGATACGATATGTAAAAGTGATAATTCCGACTTGAGTAAGTTCATAAATTCATAAATATTTCTACGAAAAGACCGATTACTATGTCCAGGTGGTCAAAGTTTTACGAAAAATGAGTCTTCCGTGTTCGGATAAGAGAACTGCTAAGGGAATTATACTAGTTAATATACCGAGTTTCTTGCTCTTGTAAATGGAGTAGAGGTCACTTATCATGACATATACTCATAATTTTGATGAAGATACACAAAGATATAGATATTTTCAAATGACCAATGCCATGGTTCAGGTCATATCAAACCTCCAATTTAAAAGTACATGAAATTGAGCGAGGAGAAGCAAAGGGACTGTCCGAAATTTCCTTCTCTTTTCTTGTGAGCATGCTCATTTACATGGACCTACAAGAACTGAGAAACAGAAAACGCGGTTTTGCATAATGGAAACCCACACGCAAACTACTTTTCACTGAAATCTTAGAAATAACAGGAAAGTGGAATTCCGTACTTTGTTCCAAGAACCCATCTATAATGGTCTCTTTCCACCAGAGGATTGCCGCTGGTACGTTTTCTATTTGCTTCCCAGAAACACACATTTGAGAGCGCTTCAGGCACGCTCGCGCAGAAAATACTTTTGCTTCTTTCCTTTAAGCGCCACACAGGAAATTAATTCGCATGGCTAACTTTTTAGCAAGCATTCCAGGAGAAAATATCTCCAAAATGCTTGGAACTGTGCCCAGTTTGTTCCAAGTTGGATGACGGGTGAATGAATGGATTAAAAGAACTGCCAAAAACCAACAAACATTTTAGGACGACAAGCGAGACAGGCCATAATAAAATGAGGTTACTATTCTAAAGAAGAACATCACGATATGGTTTATTTACTTACAGAAATATTGTTCTCGGTAAACAAACGTAATTGTAATATACTAGTACGTTACAGACACCATCTAGAATCTTTATTTCTAAATGTGTTGTCAGCGTTTTTTCGTAGTGTCACAGCAACAAATGGACTGTACGGCGTGAAATTAATTTTCATAAACACAATACTCAGAAAGTCAGCGTTTATGAAGAATATTCTTTAATTCACACATATTTCAAAGAGTCCAGAACCTGAAATTGAAAATGATGACATTTCCATGAAATTTATCAGCTCGCTATTCATAAGAACTACAAGTGTTCGACGAATAGGATATCTGATAGAATCATTCCTTCATTCAACGATAGGACAAGGCAAAAATTTGAGAAATGATATACAAAGTAATTCTTGATAACACCTTCTTTAACTAACATAAAATAGAAATAGTGCGTACAAGCATCGACCAGTTTATGGTTAAGTCTGGCCAGCACTTACACAGTATTTACTCTTGCGAGCCAAAGTATCCCAAAGTGTCTTACACAGGTAAATTAAATTTTTGAATACAGAATTGAATCATCGGCAGAAACTCAACATACATCTAGAACAACCTCACAATATATTTCTAATTAGCCTACACATTTCCTAATTGCTTTAACACTGATATTGTCATATGATAATTTCACAATTATTGTGTGTGTGTGTGTGTGTGTGTGTGTGTGTGTGTGTGTGTGTGTGTGTGTGTACAACCTCGTCAGTCTATGGAAATCCCTTGGATGACGATCATGGGCCTGGAAGAAGTGTGATAAGAACGTCGCAATTCATTACATCTATGTGACATTCTCGACAGATTGATTCATAGATAGTGATTACGGGCGCGTCAACTACTATTAGTCCCGTGCGTGTAGTGCGTGTTTTTGCAAGGGAGGTGGCGGTGGTCTTCCCCGCTGTTTGTCGAGATTCGGCGCCGACCTACCGTTGGCTAGCGGGTTGTTCCCATCCAGGTGTTTTTCATCAGCGAGGCACCGACCCAGTCGGGACAAGCTCCTAGCTCCCGACCGGTCTCGTGGCATGTATGCTAGTGTAGTGCATGTTAGTATACGTTTGAGTGAGTAAGGGATGAAGGTAGGACAAGGAAGAGGTAGGAAAGATCGCCCGCGGTCTGTGGCCCGTTTGTTAGAGTTTTGTTCCGGCATTTGCCTGGGGTTTATCGGAGAAACCACGGAAAACTACCGATCGATCAGAGCAGTCGGCCTCTAGAATTCTCCTCGAGACAGCCTAGCTGAATTCTACCTAGCTGACAAATTAATGTCGAAAATCCTGCCAGCATCGGGACTTGTACCTAGGACCTCCCGTTCAGAGTGACTGCAGAAACGTCAGTTAATGCCCTGAGCCATCTCTCCCGGTCGCATTCTTAATCCTATGAGAAGCTTCCAGATAATCAACCAGCTATATGAACCTGCATACGACAGTGAAAAAATAAATTCTGAGTCCTATCCGCGTATTGCATTATGGCTAGCAAATTAGCTTTTATTTGGATTCACGGATGTGGCGAAAATATATATACACATTGGGAAATTGCTCATAACACAGTTATATGCATTTATGGACGTGATGTTTGTCGCTGATGTGTCAGTACTGCCGGAATCTACACTTATGGGGTCGACTAAAACAAGGGTAAATGCAACTCTGAAATGCATACAACTTCGTTAAACGCAATTTTGCACCCTATGTTCATTGACAAAAGGGATAATTTTCTACCCCTCTGCATGTCAAAAAGTGTTTACAATTTTTTATGAGACTCACTACACAGGCATTTAAAAGAACACTTTTACAGAAAAAATGACTAGTATTCCCTGCAGAACTAGAGATGAAAGCTTATAATCACTAAATACCTTCTTGAATACTATCCAAAATTCAAAAACTCCCAAAATACCTGAATTGACATTTAATCCTGCGAGAATGACATGTCTGGAGGAAACATTTCCAGTTTCAAAACATAATTTAACATAAACTTGTTTGTGCTGATCATCCTTATATGCATGTTTACGACTCAACTCATCAGTGAGTTGGTCTTGCAGCGTGTTGACAAGTCGTTTTGCGGAATGTAGGTACTTCAGCCTATCTGCATTTCCAATGATTCATTATCCCTCGCTCCCACTCTCCCCCATGCCAATCGGGCCGTCAGCGCCGCCGCGCCTTGAAAGCCCACCGTCCCCACGGGGCGCTGTGTAATGTGAAGTGATGCGACGTCCAATTTGCATTAAAAATAATGCTCGTGCTTCATGCGAGCTAACAAATACTTCAAATGTGTCTCGTTAAATGCTATTTAATGCTTTCGGGGAAAGCGAGTTGGAGCCCGCTGGGTTACACACGCACGTGAAACAGGCGCTGTTTACTTTTGAGAAAGTCGAGAAAATGTATTGACAATTTCGTTTAATCACTACTGCAATAAAATAATAGTTTGATTTCTCAAAAATAATGGTGGTATAAATTTACTAAAGTCGATGACACCTGACGCATGAAGCGCTAATATAAAGTGTATAGCCGAATAAAGGGATGAAAAGTGCCCCCAAACCAAATCGATAATCGCGATTCTCTTACGAAAGAAAATAATAAATGCCGTATATTCACAACAATCAGCCTCCTAGGGCAATTTGTTGCAGATATATAACGAGAAACGTGTTTTTCATGTTTATTTTTTTCTCAGCTTCTATTGGTTATATCAGGCTGAAAAAAATGGGAGAGACGGGGAAAAAGAGTTGAATTTTAAGGTAGTTTTGGAAATCAATTTTGACACCAAATTCAAATAGAGAAAAATAAATAAATTTTTAAAAGGAATTTTCAACGTGATAACGTTGGAATCTTGTCTTAATTTTTTCCCCTAGAATGTGTCTTACAACATTTTATAACATATATTTTTTCAAATTTTTAAACAATGTGAACGATAGTGAAAACTTATTAAAACCAATTTTATCAGTTCAATAATACTTTCCCGGTGTTGGTAGAATGTTAAGAGTACTGGACGTTGAACAGAGAGCACAAGAGAAAGTATTGCCGAGATAAACTGTAGATGCAGAATACTCTTTAATGAGCGTAGGAGGAGTGATGAAATGAGTATGAGAAATATGAACAGGAAACGGCAGAATGCAGCAATTGGATAAAAATTGTATGATCGTACTTGTACCACGCTGGAAAAATGGCCAGACTTCCACCTCTTCTGTCGCGCGCTCAAACTGAAGACACAACGTGTGTGCTTGATGAATTTGGGCGAAAGCCCGGGTTTTTGAGAACCTCATACGCTCCGAATAAATAAGTTTTACCCGTACGAGCCGACACGAACAGATGGGGACCATAACCCGCCGGTTAGAATTACCACGAACTTTTATTTTCTTCTTTTTTTCGACAGACGTGTTCGCGGTTGTCTCTATTATGAACGCCTGTAAGTGTAACCCTGTTCTGGTTACGTTCTCAGGTAGCGATACGCCCATGCTCAGAAACATCGAACCATCACCCGCACAGAGGCAAGCCACAAACGTAACACGTAAAACAAGAGAAGTGTATTTAGACGGCGGCATTCCGCCTGCAGCGTGAAAAGTTAAGAACCAAATACAGAGCGCGTTAAAGTTAACAATCAAATACAGAGCTACACACTCTCGAATTCTTATCTTTAGATATCCCTTGAAGTAAAACACATCATCAGAGAGTTTTTGAAGTAGAGTACAGTTAATGAAAGTCAATTAATCAATCGAAATAACGTAGCTCACCAATGACTGGTTTCGGGACCACAACTATCAGTTAGATCTACTCATTATTCATGTATCCAAAATTATTTTCGCGAAAACTAGAAAAGTAGGTATGACACATGGTATGAATGAATGTACGTCTTACAAATGAGATTACTGCTACACTCAATTTTTCATTCAAAAGCAATAGTCTTGTATTTTCGTACTGTCTTCAAGCAACAATCAAGCGAACCGTGTGTTTGTGCCGAATTGCTCCAGCTTAATCTCCAAGAGGATTCCAGTTGTAGCAGGTGACGCAGCTCATACTCGGAGCAAACCGCAGCCTCGCTGCGGCGGTCGCGCAGGTAGACGGGGCGGGGAGAGCGGGACGGGCTAATCACAGACCTGGCGGCGGCGGCGGCGGCGGCGGAGGCGGCGGCGGCGGCGGCGCGGGCGATAACCCGAGCGCTCCAGCTGCGACGCCGGCTGACCGCGTGCCGTCCTCCAAAGGAGTGGCTCCCAAGCTCTGGCAGGCAGTGGTCCCCAAAGTATGTTTATTTCCTAAAACGAATGAGGTAGATCGTTGCTATCCTCAGGGCCGACTTCAATTTCGTAAGGAAATAGAAAAACATTGTTGGTTGATTTATTGTTAGTGATTCCGAGCGCGTCAACTACTGAGGTTATTAGTTCCGTAAGTGTTGTGCGCGTTTTTCATAGGAAGGTGGTGGTGATCTTCCCCCACTGGATGGCGAGATCCGGCGTCGTCCGACCGTCGGTTAGAAGGGTTTTCTCCAGCAAGGTATCTCCCACCAGTGGGGCACCGCCCCAGCCGGGACAAGCTCTAACTTCCCGATCGGACTCCCGGAATGTGTGGTAGTGCAAGTGTGTGTGTGTAAGGGGAGAGGATAGGAGAAGGAAGGACAGATCGCGCACGGTCCGTGGCCCGTTTGGTGGGGTACTGCTCCGGCATTCGCCCGATGTTGATCAGAGAAACCACGGAAAACTACCGATCAGAGCAGCCGTCCGCTAGAATTCTCCTCCACACAGCGACTGAATTCGACCTAGCTGAAAAGCTAGTGTCGAAAATCCTGCCGCCGTCAGAACTCGAACCAAGGACCTCCCGGTCAGAGTCGCTGGAGCGACATTAGTTGATGCACTGAGCCACCGCTCCCGGTGATGATATTTCGAAAGTGAGTTACTCTTGATAGTGTTTGGAAAACGATGATACAGCGGATGGCGGCGGTGTTTCTTCGCCTTCTCACGGACATCGCCGAGAGAGCCCCACGAGCGAAGCAGCCAGTGGAGAGAGATATCACAGCAGCCAGAAAAGTGGAAAAAGGGAGTACTTTTTATACAAAGGCCTAAATGATTGTACACAAAGTATAGACTTCCGGGGTGAGTGTAAGTGAAAGATAAAGAATACTGTTGTGCTTGTGACCATATTTGATGTGAGAAATTTTGGACTGTGACAATATTTTTTTCTTATTTATTTTTTTATCACTCAGATAATTTGTTTCGAAAATTTTAGCCAATAATTTCATCGGGTAATTCATTCCAATTTTGTTTAATGTTTAATGTTGTTGTTTTCTTTTTAGAATATATGTTGATTTCTTTTTGTGAATATTTTTTCGTCATTCTTGTAATTTCCTTGTATAAATAAACAACACACAGTTACTCCCGGTACTTAGGGCAGAAAAAGTGAAAGAGAGAAGGGCGGAGAATTTTTTAGAGAAACTGGAAAGGGTGTTAAGATCCACGGAGGTGGCGTCGGAGGTTGGAGATCTCGGCGCGACCCACGACCCACGGCCGTGGCTCGACGGCCAGTTTTTGGAACACAAAAAGCATAACACCGCAGATACTCCATTTTTGCGGCGAAACATTGTTGATTCCAGTGTGTACTGTCACAGTAAACAGAAAGGATATTAAATTAGTAACACAAGAGATATTAAATTATTTTGCCATAAGTTTTATTAGTATTCGCGATTTAAATGTTTCTTAGGTTGCTGACTCTCTCACATCATTTATAAGGATAAAGACAGATAATGTAAGTTTCACTCAGGAACTTTTCGCTGCCGCATTTTAGAAATAAAGAAGGAGAATATAAGGTAAATCTTACACTGACATTATCCAATGTGCAAGAAATAATATCTCAAAGAACCGTTTTGATGTACAGTTCATAAGAAAAATTTCGCCTCCGTAACGTCTGATAATGATGGGATGATTTCCATAACAACAAACATATTATTTACCAAACTTGTCGTTTGTGAAGTAGGTTCTAATTTTGCAAGTGAGGATTTAGAGAATTCTCTCTTAGAAAATAATGAATACTCAACGATTTTTCACACCGAATGAAACATAGAAAACAAAGTATTTAATCGCAGGTTAATTGTCTCGAATAAAAGTAAAGGTTCTGATTTTATAGTGCTGACAAGCCTCTTTCAATAAAATTATTTTCAAGAAAAGTAGTAATATTATCTTTGCTACAATTCCCTATTTTTGTTGATTGTAATTTGAGCAGTTTTCGTTAAGTTTGCTTGAATGCAAAAATTATTCATTTGATACATGACAGTATGGCAGGCAAAATCCCGTAACGCGCAACTGTCAAAGATTCGATGTCTGCCTCTAGCAATGCACGTTGGAACGACACCTATCACTGATACGACAAGCAAGTATGACGAAGCACACGCTTTGTTTCGAGATGACCGGATAAACAACGATCAAACAGTGGACTGAGAGACTTTTCGATGCCAGTTAACACTTCAGTTTTCGAACTTTTTGACATTTAATATCCGGGAAAACCAAAATAGATGGCCACCCGTCCGTCTATTTAAGAATTATTTTTTGAAAGTTCCCTGCTTCGCAGAGTTATCTGCCTCTTAATCTTAGCTTGATATGAATTATTCAATTGCCAGATGCATTTAAATACTAGTGGAGGCTCGTCCATAATCATTTTTGTTGTAAAGCATGATGTACAATGGGAAACCATTTACAAATTCGGAATAACAGTCGAAGTTTTTTATTTGCTTTTCACATTCATAATATTTTGAAGCAATGTTTACTGACAAAATGATTTAAATCGTGCGGAATAGAATGTGCGAGTTATTTACATGCTACCTACGTTGCTAACCGCTGGACGCAGTGATGATCCCTTACCTCGGACTACGCAACCCCCAATGTTCGATCGCGACCCCATCGCTCACGTCGTTCGTTCCCCTGGGCGCCTGACAAGAAGAGTTTAGTGCTATTGGACTCCTCTGCGGGCAGCGCGCCTGACTCATGGGTATGAGGCGACCAGAGAGCGGTGAGTGCGGGCCGAGAAGGGTGCGGAGATAGGACGGTATAGGGTGAGGGCGGGACGGAGGCGTGGCCTGGCGGCGAAGGGACGGCGAAGGGGTGGGAAAGGGGCGGGAAGGGGACGGGAAAGGGGCGGGAAAGGGGCAGGAAAGCGGCGGGAAAGGGGCGGGAAAGCGGCGGGAAAGGGGCGGGGAAGCGGCGGGGAAGTGGCGGGAATGTGCGGGAACGTGCGGAAAAGCTTGAAGCAACGGGGAATGGGGCGGGGAGTGGGGCAGGGAATGGGGCGGGGAGTGGTGCGGGGAGTGTGGCGGGGAGTATGGCGGGGAGTATGGCGGGGAGTGTGCGGGCGGGAGGTGGCGGGGGTGTGTGGCGGGGAGTGTGGCGGGAGTGTGGCGGGGAGTGGCGGAGTGTGGCGGTGAGTGTGGCGGTGAGTGTGGCGGGAGTGTGGTGGGGAGGTGGCGGGGACTGTGGCGGGGACTGTGGCGGGGACTGTGGAGGGGAGTGTGTCAGGGAGTGGGGCGGGGAGTGAGACGAGGAGTGAGGCGGGGAATGCGTCGGGGAATGGGGAGGAGAATGTGTCGGGGTATGGGTGGGAAATGCGACGGTAATGGACGGGAAATGGGTCGAAAAATGGGGCGAGGAAGGGACGGGGAAGTGGTGGGGCGGAGCGGGAATGGAAGGAGCGGTGTGGTGCGGGGAACGGGAAGGTGCGGGGAAGGAGAGAAGGCGAGGATGCGAAGGGGTAGGGGCGGGGAGGGAAAGTGTGGGGGAAGGGATGGGGAGGGGGGAGGGAAGGGGAAGAGAGGGGAAGGAGAGGGCAGGGGAGGGGAAGTGGTGGAGAAGGGGCGGGAACGGGCGGGATGGTGAATGGGCGAGGGAGGGGACGAGACGAGACGGGACGGGACGGGGCGAGTAAGGTCACGGTAGGGAGCGGCGAGGCGGGGCGGAGGGCGGGGACGGGGCAGGCGAGCGCCGCAGACGGAGCGGCTGGCTGGCGCCGGCGCTGATTCACGCACGTCGGCTATCGGCAGGTGGCCCCGGCGCCGCTGCGCTCCCCCCACCCCCACCCCCGTCATCCCCGTCCGCACTCACTAGCCCCTGGCGTCTGCTCTTCGAGATGACGTCTCCCGTAATACTTACAACAAATAATCCCTGGCCGTGATGGATACGAAGAATGAATCACATTATTTTTCACGGTTGAAGATATTTGCATGATCCCAAAGCAAATGCAGATGTTTGGTAGTCGTCCGCCGACGACATTTTCAATGCATGAAGGGGTGAAATTCTATGTATTTCCCTTCGACATACTATGTGAAGTTGTGTAAAGTTGTAATGTCTTACTTTTTCTGCATAGAAAATAAAGTCGATTGATGACTCCGAAATTCTTATCTTTTGGGATCGTGTAAATACCATTAACAAAGAAAGTAATTTAATTTATTCTTTCAAACCCCAAACGACCATTGCTTCTTACAATAATTATTAGTTAAAGTCGGGCTTTTGTTCCCATAAAATAATACTGCCTGGTGGCGTAGTCTTTTACGATCAATACTCGCTATGAAAATTCGACCAGACCTATTTGAACAGACGAAGGTTTGTCCCGGTCTCTTGCCAATCGTTTCCCTTAACGAAACCTGACGAAGAAAGTCATTCGTTCCGAGCAATAGAACCGGTCCTCTCATCATCATTCTCTCATTTTGATTATCTTCACCGTATTGAATTCCTTCGAACATCCACTCACTTTGAACGTCTACCCACATCTCCGATCTAACATGCATGCCTTCATTATCTCTCTTTCCAGGCGGTAACCTGATCTAACGCCAACCACATTTGGCAGATTCTCCTAGCGATTTCCTCTCCTTCATTCTCGCTCCTTGACCAAGATAATTTCCCCACCTCCAGATCCTTTCCACTTTGACATACACACGCATTTCCATCCACTGACTTAATTCCTCGCTCATCTCATCTTGAACCTCCCACCGACCCAGACATCACACAACTCTGCGGCCCTTGCTTCACTTTTTCTGCCCTTCTCCCCTGCCGCACGCACGCAGGCGGACGGTCCAGACCAGCCCCAACATCTCCACCGCGTCGAGGCCTTCACATCCACTCCAACCAACCTGGCATCATCCCGTCCAACGCGGCCTGTCCCAAACCCGTCTCTTGTCCCGCGGAGAGGTCAGTGTTTTCGGCGGATTCCCGTTACATTTCACGGCCCGGTGGTGGGTGGTGGTGGTGGCGGTGGTGGGGGGAGCGGGGGCGGTGTCACCGAAACAAAAAAACGTGCGGGCGCGCGTCGCGGATCCATAACTCCAGGAAGAAGAGGAGGAGGTGGTGGTGGTAGAGCAAAAAGGGTTCGTCCGCTGGCTGACCGCCCCTCCCCCATCCCCTCCGCGATCGATGGGTGGTGCGCGGCATTTGCAAACAATGGCGCATCGCGGCCGCGGTGACGCTTCCGCGAAACGGCGCGCTGGTCCCGCGAACGCCCCGCTTCGGCGGAGGAGATGGCTCAGCGCGAGGCGTAGACGGAGATGGATGGTGAGAAGTGAGACAGAGCCAGTGAACGAGGACTTCGGGCTCAGGGAGAAATCACGATCGCGTTTACTGTATATTACCGAACGATAGTTTTCGGCGCATTTTGCGAGACACAGAGGTGTGTAACAAAGCCAGCTGGTCGTCTCTTCCCCAAAGAACAATGCCCACAGAGTTTGTTGAAGCAAGACATAATTACTTCAAGAAGATGCAAACGATGTTGAGAGTAACATGTTCGTTAGACTTTGCACTCAGTAAATATGTATATCCATTGAACTGCAGGCTAGATGTGCATCATTGCCGTTAAAGAATGTTTGAAAAAAGGGCAAGGATTGAACTCCCCGAGCTTCAATCCCCAGCTATTTCTTTCATTGGTCTTGCGTGTTGCCACACGAGCTATCATTGATACTTGGTAAGTGGGTAATCTTTCAACTTGCGGGGTTGCGTCATTGTCATACATTATCCTGCCGATGAGTCAACTGATCGCTATGTGGGACTGTCAATGAAAAACTGCGGCTTCTGGAGTCACGTGATTTTCACTGGCCGAAAGAGTCTCCTTACCGAGCTGAAACGCAGACGTTCGTTTGGTCGTAAGAACTTACAGAAGACAATAGTAACAGTACTAACCAAACCAAGACCAATAGAAAACTTCGTTTAGTATTATTTTCTTTAGGTCTAGATTTACTTACTGTTAGAATTGTAATATTCTATTCATTCAATTAATATTGTCAAATAAAATCCATTTTGACGGTAGCTACATTGCTAGGTCGAACACAGAAGTTTTCTGGAGGGAATTCTAGCGATTCGCTGCTCTGATCGTTAGTTTTTGTGGTTTCTCTGATCCACACTAGGCGAATACCAGAGCAGTATCAAAAGAAATGTGCCAAGGACTGCGCGCGATCTTTCCTTTCTGATCTTTAAGTATGCTCACGCTTTACTTACACACACACTTACGTGAACTACACTACCACACATGTCGGGAGAGCATTCGGCAGCTTAGAGTTAGAGAAACACCTGTTTGGTGAAAACCCCGCAGTACGGCGTGTAGGTCGGTCGCCTTCCAGCGGGGAATGTTCACCGCCACCACGCACGATAAAAAGTATCCACTATACTTACGGAAATAACGACTTTAGCTGCTGACGCGCTCGGGTACACTAATCAATCGACCAATGAATCAATCAAATAAAATCGAAGTTACCTGAAGGCGTGACACAGGTAATAAAGTCGACTTCTCGGGAGCTTCGGAGGTTGGAGCGTTATTCCAGTCTTGATGCAGTCATTGGGGTGCCAATGGCGAATCAAAATCAATATGTATCATGTCTCATTAACAGCTAATCACCAATTCAGAATCATTTAATTGCAAATATCATTTACATGAAATATTCGTTACGCGGTGAATATAATGACTCAAACAATCTATCTTATGGAGCATAGCGCTAATAATATTAACAACACAACTAATAATATTAATACACCAACACTATGAAATAGTAGTACGAAGATATTATATAAAAGACCCAAAAGAACAGGTCAATGTTAAATAACTTTCTTTGCCTAAAAAGGAAAAAGACATTTTAGAAAAGGTATAAAACGTTTTTATGATGTATTATTAATTCATTATTTTGGCAAATGCTCAGAAAAAGTATCGGCATGCAAGAAAAACGACACATGAAAACATAACACATTTTGCAGGAGAACGTTTATATTGTGATTCGAGCCATATATTTCGTGCATAAAGAGAAAATATTGTCAGTCTTTTCAGTAGGGTTGTCAAAAAATTACAAGTGTAACTAGTTGACATTCCAAACACTTGATTTTCACGGGACTAAACAATACGCTTTTGGAGATGTGTCACTTCCCTTGTGTACCAACCATTTCTAAATGCAATTCCGTCGGACGCTCTTCCGCCACAACTGCACCCACAACAGCGCCCGATTCGCTCTATCCTAAACCTCGGTGCCCAAAGGGAGCGATCTGCGGTGCGGGTCCTGGGATCGAGGCGACGCGTCTCTCTTGTGCACGTGTCAGCCGAACGCCCGACCCCTACCCGCCATTGGCCTCCTGCCCCGCCTGCACGGCCCCGCTCGCCCGCCTCCGCCAACCCGCCTCCGCCCGCCTCCTCCTCCACCTCCTCCGCCTCCGCCCGCCTCCTCCCCGCCTCCGCCCGCCTCCCCCGCCCGCCTCCCCCCCGCCCCGCCTCCTACCCGTCCCCGCCCCGCCTCCTCCCCGCTCCCACCCCGCCCCCGCCCCGCCTCCTACCCGCCCCGCCCCGTCTCCTACCCGCCCCCGCTCCGCCTTCTCATCCGCCCCCGCCTCCACCCCCGCCCCTCCACCCTCGAACCCGCCCCCGCCCCCGCCTCCACCCCCACCTCCGCCTGCCTCCACCGTCTCTTAGCCACCGCTCACCTCATACCCGTTCCCTGCCCGCCCCCTGCCCACCCCTGCCAGCCCCCTGCCCACCCCCGGCCCGCCCCACCCCCTATCAGCCGCCGCCCACCCTCACGACCACCTGCCAGTGGCCGTCATCCCCTGAGCGCCACCATCCACCACTTGCCCGTCGTCACCGGCCCTACCCACACCTGCCCACCGCCGCTGCAGTCGCCTGCCGCCGTCCGTCGACCCCCGCCCGCCCCCTGCCCCAACGGCCACCGCCGCCCGCCGCCGCGCGCGGCCTGACCTGCCTCGAGATGCTCGCCGATGCCCCGGCCAGCCGCGCTCTTCCGCGACGTGACTTCGCGCCGGCCGCGCGGCGCACCGCTGCACGATTGCGCGCTCTCGGGGACACACTCTCACAAGTGACGCCCCTCGAGGCGCAGTCTGGCAGAGGCAGCGAGAGAGAGAAGCAGCCAGTGGTGATTACTGTCGCAGAATGCATTGCAAGGAACCCTGACATGCCTTAAAACCTCAAGAACATATCGAAATCCACACAAATTTTCTCGTTCTACGACTGTTAGGTCCCCCTTTAATGGTGTGAGCGTTTTTACAACACGATTGAATCTGGTCTTATAAAGGTATTACAGTTAACCGCTTTTTTCTATCATAATACAGTAGAGTGACATTTCTGTACTGTATTTTTATACTCGAATTCATAGATTATATTTCTATGATTGAAAAACTTAAGTTTAACACGTACAACTTTTGTCTGAAAACACAAAGTTCTTCCTTCATGTACTCGTATCATATGTGTCTTGAAAAGAGTAATAAAACTTCCATCATCATCATCATCATCATCGTTATCATTATATTATTATTATTATTATTATTCATACAGTAATGTAATTTCGCTGGATTTTTCTGAACATGCTCGCTGGGAAATTAGCTTCCGGGTTTAAACAATATTAAAATGTATTGAATTTAAAGTGTCACGTTCAACCCCCGTAACTATTTAGTATGTACTACGGGCGTAATAAGGATTTTAATAATCGAGCGGCGACAAAATGCCGAATGCCCTTTGAACCGAGGGCATTTTGTCGCCCGACATTTTTGTTTAATTTTAAAGTTTGAGATTTATTTATTTATTTGCTTTTTTGAATTTTATTCACCCGTTCGCCGTTGCTGCCTTTCAGGGGTATTAATAAATACATTTGATTAGCGTTTAGGATTGACCATTTCTAATTATTGGTTGTCATGTGGATATTCATAATTGAAGATACCTAATTGCAGATTGCTTCTTTTCTTTCTGTTTTATTTAACCAACTTTTTGAAATTATTCAGATTTAATTGATTACATAAGTTTTAAATCATCCTTTTGATTATTTGCTAATTGACTAGATCTTTACTGGACTTTGATAGATATTGATTGTTGTCTTTTTTTTCTATATCTCTCCATAACAGATCGTGTAGCGTAATTCCGTTGTTTTCATATTTTCCTCATAATCCTCTCTATTCAAACAATTTATGCAGTGTGTATCAAGCTCCGTGGCGAAGACAATAACAAAAAACAACGTAGTAATAAAAATGAAATCTATATAAGTAGGAGCGTTGGCATATCATGAATGCATTGTATACTTAACCTTTTTCCTTCTCATTTTTCCCATGTCCATTAGTATACCGTAATTAACGATACACTGACTGACGTAATTTGTGCGTAATCATGCCCTTCTTCTGTTTACGAGATTCTGTTTCACTTCCAAGTTTCAATACAAAAAATAAAAGGTAAATTTTATAAATGCACTTAGATTCACCATGTGCAGACATTATCTTTGTTTTTGAATGACTACTCGAAGCGTTTTTCATTCCTTTAAAAGCACACATACTTCTCTAATTCTCATGTGGCAATCACCGCAATCTTGATGGAGTGATCTCGAGGCTACACTGACCCGCAATTTGTTCTCCCGCAAAGGAGCAACGAGCGGCCTGAATCAGAAACGACCAAATCGAGTCATACGCGGAAATGAGCTTCCAAATAAGCTCGTCTTTGTGTTGCCGCTAATTATAGCTCATGGACAGTAAGACAATTTTTACTCTTAACCCGCCGATGCTCATTAGTAGTTGTTACCGGAGTCAGCCAATACGGCAGGGTTTCTTATGGAGACATAACCGTTGCGAGAATGTTTTATGGATGAGATTCACCGCCAGGCGAGCGGCCCCTTTTAGTTAAATGGGCGACACTCGCTGTGCAGTTCATTGTCATTCCTCCAGGTCCTTTCGGAGACCAACACGGCTTCATTTTCCGCACCCACACGTAACCATGAAATTTGTATGAGGTCATATTTCACGTTTTCTTTACGTCTTGCGCTGCGAATCGCTCTCGGACCGCGTGATCAATCACGCATTTTTAAAACCCCACGCACGGGAGATTGTTTCACGCGTAGTGAGGCGGTGACCGAACCTCGGGTTGATCGTATTCGGGAATCAACGCCGTCCTGGATCCCGGGCTATTCGTTCGAGTCGGCGGTTGACTCGTTTTCTTTTAACTGAAAGATAAATGCCGGACCGGTTCCATAACTCAGATCGAGGGCGCCTCCTGGCGTGTCTATCCTTTGCTCTACGTCGTTTAATTCCGAGCATACTGCACAGAACAAGGTTTTAAGTGAAGGAAAATCTGTTGCAACTGAGGAGGACTATCATCACCGACATAATGTCTTTAGCAGTGTTGCAAAGAGGTACGCCATTTTTATTGATTTATACCACCTTTCTGAAGGGGATGTCAGTAATCAATGATGGTTTTGTGAAAGTCAGATTCCTTTTATGACTTTGCTAGTTGTAAATTTGTTCACTTAAATCAGGTGATTTGTGAGATCCAATTACCAGACTACAATTGGCCACCAGTATATGCAAGTGCGACCTTCGATCATTTTATTAGATCATTGAATTTTAATGTATTCTACTTAAGAGCGCATTATCATTACATACATGGTCGATGTTCGGCGTTGATTGAAATTTTAATTAAGAGCGAAGTATAAATATGCTAGGAAAATAATCATAATAAGTACTTTATCGAAACTATGTAAATCTAAATAATTTATATTAAAAATATTTATTTTCTAGTTAATGAATATGATAAATATACAGAGTTCTACTTATTTTTTCTTTATTTGGTACAACAGCGTATACTTGAAGCTTAAGTATTGGTATTTCTTATACACTGATTACTCCGATTGCTGCGGCAGAACTTGAAATTTATATTGTACGTCATGGTACATTTAAACGTGAATTTCTTGGCGTTATTAATGACATTAACTACTTCTATACCCCACTGGAAAATGTGCGGTATTTCTTTCATGTCATGTAATTAAATTTAATTGTACATTATTAATATATTTAAAATGAACTTATAGTTTCTGACTAAATACTGGGGTGAAGGTTTGCCACAAAATCATCTTTCATTTTCACTTTCAAGACCTTAGTCACTTTTGGAATTTTACAATTTATGCTTACAACTTTACAATAACTATGTACATGACCAGTGCTCTTAGAAAATATGAAATTTTATCAAAACGTCCCAACACTAAACATTAGTGTATCATTTCTAATGTAATTCTTTCATTTCGAACCCCAAGATTACTCATTGCCTTTGTTCAAGTTGGTGTTAAAAAAAATAATTTCAAATAAATTCAGAGATTAAGAAAGTTCAAAAACAGTTGAGTTGTACACCGACAATGAAATATTAATTGGTAGTCAAAGGAGCAATTCATCGATGTAATGGAATGAACTACGTGAGAGCTCGAGCAAGCCTATGTAATGAGAATTAATGGGAAGGGAAGCGGTTAACGTAGGTTGAATCGAGTAAATTTACGACGCAACGCAATATTCTGGGAGTTAATATTAAGGCTTCTTTCCTAGGTAGCATACACTTTATCACCCAATAGAGAAATTGCCTTCAAGTTGAAGTTAAACTCAGAATTCCCATTCGCAAGTTACTGCCGTACCGCTATCGCATGGAAAAGCAAATGTGCAATCATTTACTAAAAGATAAACGACCAAATGTATTTTATTTATTGTGCGTAATAACTAATTTTCACGTGCATCTTATACTTATTTTTATAATAATAACAATCTATATATTTAAAAAAATAAGGTATTCTGCAATAGTAATTTTATTGCTTATTTATCCTTGAAAATCGATTTTATTACATGGGAGTTTTTTTGTTTTTTTTTCTCCCTTTCAAAATTCAAAACTTAAGTAGTATATGATTTAGTGTAGAGATCACAGAATTTTGAAAATGTGCACACAATTCACTTTTCCCCATAGCCCGTCATACGCAGTTTTTAACTGTTTTTTGACGTAAATAAATAAATAAATAAATAGCTTCGTTTGGAGCTTATACTTAACCGATTATATTTATTTTTTCTTTGAATGAAAGAATGTGAGCCCTAGATGTGTTCTTAGTTATTGTTTGTGTTGATTCATCAGCATTTACGGAGTAAATTAATTAAATAAATAATTATTTAATAGTAAGCTTAACAGTCAATTGTTTTCTTCCAAATGCTGTGTTTCAATATCGATAGATATGAGTATATCGATACATGTACGTCCTCGCCGCTTGATGCGTGTATGTTTTACAATTCATCTAGGTTGCGTTTCAGGAGCAATATTTGCATTTGGTGGTGACTGTATTTGCATCAATTTGTTTTCATGGTGTATTTTGTAGAGATATTCGGATGTTGAGTTTATTCGATTTTACTGAAGTAGTGAAGTAATTTCGTTTACTCTTGGGTTTTAACCTATGAAATGTCTGTAATAAGAGTTCCTGTCTATTCTCCTGCTGTGTACGGCCTGTGTGAGAGAAATTCGGCAAGCCAGATTACTTTGTGTTGCTTAAATGGTAAAATAAGTTTTCCTTCTAGCAACATGTCAGAAGAAATGAAACAGTAGTTTTTAGATGATGGGGCATCAAAAAACTTCAGAAATAGTGTCTGCCATTGTAATTATAGTCTGCCTTCTGCGTCATTCGGTGCTGAAATTACATTGCCACGTGATCATGGGCCACATGTGTTCAATTGTGTAAGTGTTAATTTAAAACAATTGATTTTGTGCTGCATAATATCTAATCATTCTGACCATAAGTTAATATTTGCAGAGATGAAAAAATTAGAATTAAATAAGAGAAATAAGAGAAGTTTGCTCTTTTTTCTTTCTATTTAAGAATTTGTTTTGTGAACAAATTCTTAAATAGTTCAGTAGTCTCGTCACAGTGTTATACATTTATCTCTGATAGCAATGTCAAATTTTGATGGGTTCCCACTAATAATAAATGAGCGCGCATTTGAAATTTTCGCAAGCCTTATCCGAAAACTTATATTCAAGAAGTATGAAGAGAGAGAGAACACACACACACACACATTATATATATATATATATATATATATATATATATATATATATATATATATATATATATATATATATGAACCAAAAGGACGAAAGAGAAAAAGGAAAGATAATAAAAAAAATAGAGAAGAAGAGAAAGAAGAAGAAGAAGGTCTATGGGTAAGCTACACTTTCGTCCGCTCCACCGCGCACCGCGTTGCCCCTATGGGCCGGCCGTCGGCGTACTGGCGAGCGAAGCCGAGCCTCGGCGGAGGCGGGTGATGGTGACGATGATGGCAGCGGCGTGACGGCGGCAGCAGCACGCGGGCGTTGCGCGGGCGGGGCAGGGGCGAGGGCGGGGACGGGGGCGGGGCAGCGCATGCATATTCATGGCGACGCGACGCGAACACGTGTCCCTGCGCCCGCGCCCTCCGCGCCCCAGGCCGCGGGGCCGCTGGAGGCTCGGGTCGCCGCCGCCGCCGCCGCCTCCCCCGCCACCGCCTCCGCCGCCACCACCGCCGCCGCCGCCGCCTCCACCGCCGCCGCCGCTGCCCGCGTCTCCACCGTCCTCGCCGCCACCGGGCACAGGGGCTTCCGTTTCCCTTTTACAGTAGAGATGCGCCATCGATGCTGATCTTTTATAAACACCAGTGCTTCTATAAAAGTATCGACATTTGAATAAAGACGTTTTTACTTTCTTGCTTCGGAATAGAGAGAAAATTATGTAATGCTGCGCGAAGAAAATGGAGAAATTTCGGCAGAAAAATTTTCATTATAGGGCTCTGATAACGAAAAAATTGATAAAATCAGTTGCTGAATTTAGAGAGAAAATCCTCTAACACGTGGGAGCCCGAATCTATGTTTTGTGGGTCCTTGCTACCGATTGATGAAAAAACGCCTGTCCGTCTGTCTGTCTGTGAACAACGCTAGCGGCTAAGCCGTTTAGACGATTTTCTCCAATATTTATACTCCCCAAACTATCTGGCTGCCACGCCCCATGAATTTAAAAATGATATTTCAATTTTCGGAGTACTTTACCTGAAGGCCCCGGGAAATTTACCAAATTAAAAAAATGATCCTATCCTTTTTTATTAAATTTTGTTATTAGATAGTGTGAAGGTCGTTCAAGAGAATTGTGCAGGTCTCATATTCGTTAAAAACTCTGATTTTTTGAAAATTGCAAAAGTTCAATTTTTTCTGAGTCTATCTACAACTAAAATATTGAAGATAGAGATTTTTCCTCTAATGAAATATGTTCCTTAAAGATTTTGAAATAAGATAATGTATAATTTTTCGAACATTTTAGTACTTTTCTCGTAATTTAGCGTGAAAATACGGGCGAGAAAATACGTGATGTTATAGACCACTATTTGTTAACATGGACGTCATGAGCTTAGATGGTTTTACGACTTCCGTGTTTTGTTTTGGAATGAAAAAGTTCAACAATCACAACTTTATAAAAGTTAGAAAATTACTTAGTAGCTAATGACACCACCGTCTGTTTGAATGATGCGAAATCTGTGTGCACTACCTTCATTAGGCAGTCGTGTTCTGCCCCGAGAGATGACCCCGACGCCCTGGTATTTCCTTCGCCATTCCATGTATTTCGCACGCGGTGTAGCGGTGAACGCATATAAAGTAGGCGTATGGTCACTTCTGCCTGCATCCTTCTTCGGCGAACCGAGGAATCTCCGAGCACTAGAGATGACCGGCTTTGAGACTTTGAGACTCAGCATTGTTATTGTTTGTTGTTTTTTTTGTTGGTTTTGACGCGTAAATCTGAATTAAAAATAATAAACACGACCACAATGAAATTAAGTTCTCGTCACGCGAATAAAATCTTAGACATTATTAAACCACATTTAAAAAACGGATGGTTTTGTTGTGATGAATTAACATCGATGTTTTAATTTCTAACATTGTTATTTTTTTGTATAGATGCTTTCTGTCGATGTCACATCCCAGCGGCGCGTGTTACGTGTTAATCTTTAACCTGCCTGTCTTCTCAACGGCGAGACGTTATTTCTGTTGAGGAATACATTGGCGTTGGGTTGTTAAAGATGGTCAGGTGTAATTCATGGCCTGGGTCGGGAGCGTGTCGGGAGCGCGTCGGGAGCGTGTCGGGAGCGCGTCGGGAGCGCGTCGGGAGCGCGTCGGGAGCGTGTCGGGAGCGTGTCGGGAGCGTGTCGGGAGCGTGTCGGGAGCGTGTCGGGAGCGTGTCGGAAGCGTGTCGGGAGCGTGTCGGGAGCGTGTCGAGAGCGTGTCGGGAGCGTGTCGGAAGCGTGTAGGAGAGTGTCGGGAGAGTGTCGGGAGAGTGTCGGGAGAGTGTCGGGAGAGTGTCGGGAGAGTGTTGGGAGCAAGTCGGGAGCGCATTAGAAGCGGGTCGGAATCGGATCGTGTCGGGATCGGGTCGTGTCGGGATCGTGTCGGGATCGGGTCGTGTCGGAATCGGGTCGTGTCGGGATCGTGTCGTGTCGAGATCGGGTCGTGTCGGGATCGGGTCGTGTCGGAGGCAGATCGGGAGAGGGTCGAAAGCGGAGCGGGTCGGGAACGGGGCGGGTCGGGAATGGGGCGGGAGTGGGTTGTGAGGGAGGCGGGGGCGTGGCGCACAGGGGAGGAGAAAGTGGAGAGGATCAGCCCTCGCCCCAGATGAGCCCAGGCGATGGCTGGATCAAGCCGCCGCCGCCGCCGCCGCCCGCCGCGGGGGAGGGCGAGCGGCACGAGACGCTCATTTTGCGGCCGGGTCGATTATCCCGGGGACGCGCCGGCGCTTAAGCAAATTCGAATTTCGCCAAGGTTGCCCCGGACTCTTTCGCAAGCAGCGCTCTCACATGGAGCAGCGTCGGGATAACAGTTACTGTTCCTTTTCGGAGCGCAGTGGGACTGAGGCTACTTATGCGAAAGAGGAACACGGGTTGCCTTAAAAAAATAAATGATTATTTTGGATGAGTCATTCCTATTCCCAATATTTTAGAAGCATGAAATAGACGAATAAATGTTCTCGTGATGCGTGATAAGACAGTGTTGCGTTCTTTTATTTTAATGAATTTTATCACGTAATACTTTAGAAAGGCCCAGAGCGTTTCATAAATACATTTTTAACCGTTCATTAAGTAGACTAAACGTCTATAAACATTTTAAGTGGTTAAACCCTGGTGCACCATTACAATGACCATGTAAATGGCTACTAAATAACTCACTGCAAACGACACTGAATTAAAAATAATCTTTTATTAATTACTGCATTCAAGTGTTTTCCAGACTTTGGCCAGAACATTAACGAAAAAAGGTATACAACCATCAGAAACGAAATTCTATTGCGTTATTTTTAATCCGTTTTCATTCATATAAATGTTTCCATTACATTTACACACAAGTAAATTTTATTCTCAAATCATAGTTGAACTGTTTTGAGTAATTTATCGATATAATTTGAGTTAAATATGAGGTAACTAGACATTGTACAAGTATTTGCTTATGTAAATTAGAGAAACTTCATTCTCTAATAAATTCCCGATAAGCCATCTACCATAATCTATTGACAGAGCGACGACTTGAAGAGAGAGCTCTAAGGAATCGCGTTGGCAGAAATAAGAAGACTTTCAACTTCATCGAAGGTACGCCCAATATTGCATAACTAAGCAGAGAAACTGTGCTAACATTCTCTTAGGTTTGGAAAGGTTTCGTAGAAAGTACCGCAATAAAAGTTGTAATTGATGTAGTTGCAGAGCTTATTTATATTGTCGATCTGCGTCCTACCTAGAAAGAAGTGCAAATGCAGTGTGTGGGACGGCGGGCAGGAGGAATTTATCTGAATATACAATGATCTTACATGACTCATTCTGGGGAAAAGGAATCTTCAGAAAGTACATATAAGTAAACTATTACAATTTGTATTTTAGTGCTCACAACAGGAGTGCTGATAAACCACAACACTCAAAAACTGCAAAACCAATTACCAACGTATGATGCAGTGTGATGTAGATATGATCGTAATTAAGAAAATTATTCCCTTAACGTTGTATATTAACAATATGTTTTATAAATTCTAATATAACCGAGTATATTGAATGCTAGAAATATTATAACCACTATGTAATGAGTATAAATTATATAATACGACACTCACAATTTAATGTAAAAAATTAAAATTAAACGATGTTATGAGATGGGGATACAAAGAAATTGTAATAGTATACTGACTTTTCACTAAAACAGATACTACAATATTGTTTTTTTAAATAATTAATAAATCATTAGAAAAAATAATACTGTAGTGTTTATTTTAATAAATTACCAAAATAATATTTCAATTGAACGAGATAACACACAGTAACACATTCCTATAATTGGATATAAATAAATTTCAAACTATTTCACACTCGCCACTTGCCTTCAACACAATTTAATTCAACCAATAATCAGAGCAGCCGGCCGGTAGAATTCTCCACCAGACAGCGACTGAATTTGATCTAGCTGAAATGCTAGTGACGAAAATCCTGCCGCCGTCAGGACTCGAACCTAGGATCTCCCGGTCAGAGGCGCTCCAGTGACATCAGTTGATCACTGAGCTACCGCTCCCAGTTATAATCCAGAAAAATAAGGAAAGACGACGAAACACTTATAGAGTAACCAGACCAATCACTTAACCAAGCATCATTAGGGGAAGCAAGAGCAGAGGCCCACAGATAATTTGTTTGTTTGTTGTTCTTTTTGGGCGCGTGTTTCAATTTGTTTGAAAGCTGAAAAATTTTAGACAATACTGCGTCGCAGGCTGTGAGTAATAAAATCGGGACTATCACTCGATAACTGAAATATATTCAAAATACGTTTTGCAAATATATGTAGTATTTTAAGTCTCAGTATAATATCATGAAATACATTGGTGTATTATAAAGATTCATAGGCATTTATTGGACATAAAATATTAATGTCGAATATACATATTGTTGGAAAATTATTTTATTGCTTTTCGATTATATAACTTGAAAATGAATCATGTTTTAGTGTGAGTAAACATGTATATTAAATGTTGGATATTTTTTTTCTAGGACTTTTATCCAGCCAACTGCCGGTTACCCTTTTCGTCCCGATGGGACGTATATTCGACCATACACTAGACCAACACACTTGCGGGCTCCTCTGATCTGGGGTCAGCAGAACGCGAGGCCCTCCGCGACAACACATACAAAGTCAAGGGACAAACAACCATGCCCAAGGCGGGACTCGAACCCGCGACCCTTCGGACCAAAGCGCTGAGTCGGTACTCGCTCTTAGCCACCTCGGCCATCCAGGTCGGCTATAGTTTTATTAATTTAGCAAAATTGTCTAATACTTCAATTCGAACAAAATTGTTAGTGGTAAGCTCCAAAGACCCCTCCTCTTGATATAGTAAACGACAATTTTACATGGTAATTGCTAGGGTTAATCCATATTTAATCCAAATTGTTTCAATTAATTTCATCAAAAGTAAAAGAAGTCAAACAATAAAAAGGTTAATTCCTTTTGTAAGATTTTGTAGAGTAACCAAGTAGTGAACCGATTGACTTTGATATACATTTTATTTCTTACATTTTCGTACAGAGAATTACAAACCAAAATCAGTTTGTGTTCATTTTCGTTCAATTTCGATGAAAAAACAATCAATCGAATCCGCTTCACTTATTAAGGAAAAAAAGATTTTGGTCACATACCAAAGAAACACTGCAAGGATGAAATCATTATGAGCCTGGTCTGGCCCGCAAAATTTAGAAGCCATGTTTATACGTCAAATACCAAATTACCTCTCCTTATGGTTGAGCAAAACATTTCTGGTATCCAATAAACATGAAAACACTTTCAGCCCTTCTCATTCCATTTAATCGTTCACGACAATCGTAAGGAAAGAAAACAATGACGGAACCAGAAAACAAAACAGATTCCGAAGACCGAGATCGATAAGAAAACAGAACGAGCAGGAGAGTAGCGCAGACGAACGAGAGGCGTCTGCGAATTCTAGAAGCTTTTCCAATCTTCCTACTGCGCCGTCGATTAACGAAATTCACCTCCCGGCGTCCGCCTCCCCAGTTCGCAACCATACTTCATCGCGGGCGGAATGCGCGCCTCGCGTAATAACCACTTAGCTAAACCGCCTCATTCATCCTCCTCAGCGGCGGCGGCGGCGGCGCGGCGCTCTTCCGACGGACAGAAAGGAGCGCCCGCCGCCTAGACGCCTCCCGCCTGCTCGCGATTCGCTTGGCATCGCAGAACCCGTCGTCTCTAGGCACTGAGAGAGAGAGAGAGAGAGAGAGGGGGGCAGAGAGAGAAAGAAAGAGAGAGAGAGGAAGAGAGAGAAAGAAAGACAGAGAAAAAGAGAGAGGAAGAGAGACCGAGAGAGAAAGAGAGAAAGGGGGAAGAGAGAAAAAGAGAGAGACATAGAGACAGAGGCAGAGAGAAAGAGAAAGGGAGAGACAGAGAGAAAGAGAAAGGAGAGAGACAGAGAGAAAGGGAGACACAGAGAGAAAGAGAAAGGAGAGAGACAGAGAGACCGAGAAAGAGAGACAGAGAAAGAGAGAGAAAGAGAGACAGAGAGAGGAAGAGAGAAAGAGAGAGGAAGAGAGAAAGAGAGTGAGAGACAGGGAGGGAAAGAGAGAGACACAGAGACAGAGGGAGAGAGAGAGACAGAGGGAGAGAGAGGTATACGACACATCGGAAGCATTAAATATATACCAAACTTTTCTGAAATATCGAGATTTCTATACATGGGGGAATTATAATTTATTTAATATTTACTTAATACATTGTACTTTCAATGTCAATTATGATGTTAGCAAATCCCTCACCTAGTCCTAGAAATTACACTTCCATATAATTTTGCTTGTTTTTAATTAAAACCTCGTGAATTAACCTCCATTTGTCTTAAGTAACAAAGCATATTTTTACAGGATGCAACAATGAACATTAAAATTGTCCACTTTTTAAATGACAAAAATGAATGAAGATATTGAATATAAAAGATTAAATTCATAATCAGACAATTTTATAACTTACAGCATTTCATAATGCGCAAAATATGAGAAAACGCATTGTAAAGATATTAACTCAAAATAAACGAAAAAAATCGAAAATGTTTCAATAGTTGAATATTTGAATTTTCTTGTCGGTATTTACGGAGTGTCAACTTGGAGATTTTTCCTGGGTCAGCAGTATATATTCCATTTTGAAGTTTTACACTTATTGAACACTATCTGATAATTGAAAACACACGAGCGCACAATTTTTCTTCGATTCTTATAACCGCGTTTCATTGGTTGAAGAATTATATCCTTTCAGGTCCCCCCCCCCCCAAAAAAGAATTAAAATGGAAAATTCGAAACCCCCTAATATACTACACATGTATGTGTCACCTTACAGGCTTTAACTATGTCACTAGAATCTATTTCAGAGAACTGAACCACGTATACACGATATCAAATAACTGCACATTGTCTCAAAAATAAAAGTTTTGTAATGAGGATGAGCATTTAATATTGGCACCAAAACTTCATCGGTTAAATTAGTAATTTAATATTTTCTATCATTCTTTGCTATCAATCTATTCCTTCGATGAATATTGTAGGGGTGTTACAACACAATTCAAACCATTAGAAATGTACTACTCACACTCTTTATCAGTTGCACTATTTTTTCGAACTTCACATATTTTTGTTTGCCCCCTTTCCTACTTGCTTACTCTATAATTAGTAAATTTTCTCTGCTTTCGTTAAAGAAATGTTCGCATTATCATACGCCGCACTAACCATAAATAATCACTTCTTACCCGCGTCATTAATTTCCCCAACCAGACATCTCCCGTAGTCTTCCGACAGGAAGGAGTGTTTTCGCACGTCTTCTCGCTTATGCACGTTTACACGCCAGCACGCATGCGCGAACTCACGTACGCTTTTCGCTATGCGCCGTGGTGCGTTGTGGAGCAGCGATCCATTAAAATCGCTTTCATAACTTTTCTACTCAATCTCCGGGATCGCGAAAACAGCGTTTCACTTTTAAATTCGCCACTGCCGTCGCTCCCTGGCATTGATCTGATCTTTTTTTCAGGCGCCGCTCGTAACTCTGTTGTAGGAAGCGTTGCAACACACCGTACTTTCGTTTTTTTGCTGTATGTGAAATTGCCATGGTGAATATAGGTTCGTCAAGCCGTAACCCATAGTCGAAAGTACGACCTGGGGGTAGTAGGAGAGTTTGTTTCGTAATCTGCGGTGAAATCGCTATAACCGGCAATCAATTATACTTGTTTCTATCTCGAACAAAGCTCACAGTTATTCTAGGCACGTACATCTCTTTTTTCACACTTGTAGTGACTTTGTTTATCCCATTAAACAGATTTCATAGTACTTGTAATTATTAGAAGTAACAGCCAATCGAAAATATTTCTTCAATACTCTGTTCCATTTATTAATCACTATTTCCACAGAACTTCAACAATTTCCTATTTGAACTTCTTCACTATCATTCCGTTATATTTCTTCTATATTTCATTTGTAATTAAATGGATTTCATCTCAGCGAAAGAAAGCATTCAGAAACAGATCAAAGTACTGTAGCAGGAACGCATGGAATATTCTCGTAAAGAGTACCACTCACATTAGTTTTCTTATTCTTTGCATAAGTTTTATTATGATTCATTTTATATCGTAAATAAATGTCCTGAAAGAATATTAGTGCATGTTACACATCGTACAACTACACTCCGTACAATTTGAAGCGATTAAGGTTATGCTGGATTAAATAACTATAATCAGATTAATTGTGTATTGTGGCAGATACGAAATACATTACGTATTAACACTAGAATAAAAAAGAGAAGAAGCCCACCAATATGAAAACTGTTAAACTTAACAATTGCCGAAAAAATTGACAGATATTCGAAAGAAAGATTGAAAAATTATTTTTAAATAAAAATAATTTCTAATAGATAACATAACAGAAAGTAAATTATAAACACGTTTGTACATTTGTATACGTATGTACGCAATTTATTTTACAAAAATTACAGGAATAAAAGTGCAGGAATTTAAAGTATTCGAATCACTACGAGAATCAACGATGTATTTTGGTACCACACACCTCTAAACTCGTAGGTTCCTTTCTGCTGACCCCAAAGACGTCCAGTGCTTCTCTTTTAGCGTTCAGTAGTTGGCTATAAACACCGTTTTCAAAGCAACTCAAAGAACCAAACGACGGGAGACACAGCGACAGTCGGCGGTCGAGAGCAAATTCAGCAATTCAAATATGCCCACGCCTCTTTAAGCATCCCCGCCATTCTCATTACCATGCAAATGCGACGCCGACTTTCCGCCCCATCGAAACACACTGCGCGCGTTACATCGCCGTGCATCCATTACGCTGCACCTGGGAGGGGGCGCGTGGGTTGACCGGGGAAGGCGGTACTGGCGACAAGAAGCGGAGGGGGGGGGCAGTTGAGGCAACTTCCCCCAGGCCCCGATTTAATTGGGGCCCCGGAATTGTTTAAATTCAAAATAAAAATGTATATACTTACAATTCAAATTGACCGCTTTAAGCTGTTTATTGCATGGGGAGATGAATTCTGTTTCTGTATTGATGGGGGGCGAGGTCAACACTTGCTTGAAAGTAGGGCTTTCCTCGATCTACAGTCGCATGCTTCTTGTTTACACTGGGTTACCCTGAGAAGTGCAGATGGCAATTGGCAACGCGCTGCCTAGAAACTCACGAAACTAAGAGTCACTGGTCTCTAAGCGTCTGGTTGATTGATGGATTACTACTGATTACGGTCCGGTCAACGGCTAAATTAGTCTTGTAAGTATAGTGCATGTTTTTTTCTCGGGAGGTAGCGGTGATCTAGCCCCGCTGGATGGTATGGTGAAATCCGGCGCCGACCTACAGTGGACTAGCGGAATTTTCCCCAACCAGTATCTCCCACCAGCGGGGCACCACCCCAATCGGGACAAACTAGAAGCTCCCCATCAGCCTCCTGGCATGGATGGTAGTGTAGTGCATGTAAGTGCAAGTGTGAAATGGATGAGGATAGGGTAAGGAATCAGAATGAAAGATCGACCGAGGTTCATGTCCCGTTTGTTAGAGTACTGCTGCAGAATTTGCCTGGTATTGATCAGAAAAAAACGCGGAAAAATACCGACCAGAGCAGCAGGCTGCTAGAATTCTCCTCCAGATAGCGACAGAACTCGATCCAGATATCTGACTAGTGTCAAAAATCCTGCCGCCGTCGGGAGCCGAACCCCCGAACCTCCCGGTCAGAGGTACTGCAGTGACATCAGTTGATGCCCTGAAGTGATTGTGGTTCGATCTGTGGTTGCGATGGTGGTGTACATTTTGTCCGAGTTGGTGGTGCACCACTTCAAAGGAGTTCTTTTTGCTCTTTTCCACTTATCCTGAATATTACACAATCTTTCCCAATATCTGATACGAAATATCATTTGTCTTGGATTCCTTTGCTTCTAGACAAAACATTTTTCTCTTTTCGCCACAAGAGACTGCTGGGGCGGTGGTCATACGTCCATTTCTCTTGTACTGCTGATGTCACTATTTCTATCTAACACTAGATCCTAAACTCTTCATCCCATCCTACTACTTCTCTCAAACCTATTTGTAGTTACGCTGTTCACAAAATGAGCGTCTTCTTATTCCAGACATTATAACGATATTGATATTTGAGAGGCAGTGGTAATAGAAGTAGAAAAGCTGTGAGAGGTTTTTGAGTTTCATTTGTGAAGTCATCGTACAGGTTTGTGATGCACAGTCGAAATAATTAATGATAATCGTTGTAACGTTAATAGTTGTAGTGAAGGAAAGGATGTGATGATAACGTTAATGATGTTTACTAGGTAATAATGATGATGATAGAATTGCAGGAAGTAATTGAAGATATGGAAAATTAATACAAATTTTAATCCCTAAAATATTCATGTAAATATTTTATTATGAGAAAGTCTCTTATCTTTTAGTGTCGTCTTGCATATCGAAAATTATCTTTACTCTTCTCATGAGATAATTGGCATTTTAGCGTTTTGAGTTAAATACAAGCTCTGAAATATAGGTGCACAGGAAATGTTTCTTTCTCATTTGATACTCCTCTTCCCATTTTATCAATTGCTTATTTTGGACTTACTTGATATCTTAACAGATTTTACTTCACCAGTAGTCCTGGCAGTGATCTGTGGGTTTAAGTATACGCCTTTTTCAATTATTCCGAACTTCAAAATATGCATTAATTAATAAATTTGTCTTCAATGTAAATATATCTATATATATAAAAGAAAGTCGTGTTAGTTACACTATTTATAACTCAAGAACTGCCGTACCGATTTGGCTGAAAATTGGTGAGCAGGAAGCTTAGAGCCAGGAGACGGACATAGGATACTGTTTATCCCGTTCGACAGCGTTCCTGTGTGAGAACTAACATTTTTGCACGTACACAGTCCAACAAGGATAGTACAGTTTCCCACAGTGAGTGCGACGCGAGAAAAAAGATGGGACCGGCTGTTAAGGCGGAACAGAGTTCGCCGGGTCAGCTAGTTTGAGATAAAATTGAATATGAAATTTAAAAAAAAAACATGCCCACAAACCTGTTACACGCAAAATATGTATTATATTCAAAACATGTTCTGCTTTAGATTTAATGTTTTACCAGGAAGCACAGAGAGAAAGTTTCTGACAAATAAGATCATTAACAAAAATCATGCAGTTTCATGATATTTCTAACAGTGAGTGGTGATGAAGTTAGCGATGGAGATGCACGAGCTAAAGATACAACAATGGTTGTAATGGTACTTGGTTAGGCTGTCAAAAATTACATTAAATTTAATGTATATTTAATGCACGATTGTAGATTAATTTTAATGCACATTCTACATTAAAGTGAAATTAATGTACCTGTTAATTAAATTTAATACTTAAATTAAAATCAATGTAGAATTAATGTACGACTGCTAACTTAACTTGGGTACATTAAATTTAATTGTATACGTACATTAAAATTTAATGTACACGGACACACATTAAAGCTACTGCACGTGTACATTAAATTTAATTTACATAATGAAAATTACATTAATGTACTTTTACATTAAAAGTAATGCAAAAATTCCTGACAGTGTACTCTTTGAATAGCCATGTTTGCGATATGAATGACTAGATTTTGATAACATATGTCGGTAGCAGCGATATAATGAAAGTGACGGTGGTGGTGCTGATGACAGAGATGAAGTAAAGAAGTGGTTATGGGAGGGTTCATAGCGGATGTGAAGGTACAAGTATAGATAGCGATGGTAACAGCTGTGATAGTGCTAACTGAACACCACAGTAAACATCCTATTTTCTGAAATCTAACAGTGTTTCGACACCAAGCGAATTGTGAACAAACTATTTAACTCCCACTCAGTTCGCAGGCTGTGTATAATGTTTCGGCACCAAGCGAATCGTGAACAAAGTGTTCAACTCCCACTCAATTCGCAGGCGGTACAAAGTGTTTCGACATCGAGCGAATCGTGAACAAAGTGTTCACCTCCCACTCAATTCGCAGGCGGTAGAGCGTACCACGAAGCCGAGCGATCGTGTGGCGTTGACTTAAACTTAGGAGTTTCCGCGGGATTTCCGTATTTTTAAGACTCGGAAGCGCGTTTGTCACCGACCGGAGAGAGAGAGAGAGAGAGAGAGAGAGAGAGAGAGGGCGGCGGAGAGAAGGGCGGGAAAAGGAGAAGACACAGAAGGCGCACCTCTTTCCCTTCCAGGGAGGAAACTCGTAGGGAGGGCAGGCGTCGGAGGGAGGTTCCGGTGCCGCTAACGAACAGAGAAATGTTCGCCGCAAAAAGCTGAGCGCGCGGCGCAGCGTAAGAAGTCGGAATTAATCGCAGCTCGGGGAAGTCCCGTGGAATGGAAGGCCGGAAGGTGCTCGTTGGGGCAGGAGCGATGGAAAAATGCGATGGAAGGGAGAGAGACAGAGAATGAAAAAGGGAGAAGTAGAAGTGGTGCGTTTGTAATTAGAGACGAAAGGCGAGTAGAAACTGAGAAGAAATATAATATGTATGTATGTATGTATGTATGTATGTATGTATGTATGTATGTATGTATGCATGCATGTATGCATGCATGTATGCATGCATATATGCATGCATGTATGCATGCATGTATGTATGCATGTATGTATGCATGTATGTATGCATGTATGTATGCATGTATGTATGCATGTATGTATGCATGTATGTATGCATGTATGTATGCATGTATGTATGCATGTATGTATGTATGTATGTATGCATGTATGTATGAATGCATTTGACGTTATTGGGTCGGTAGCCCGACTTCGCCGGCCGACTACCGGTGTCCCCCATGCCTGGGGTTGGTTAAATTCCCGTGCTTGGGGGAAGAGTAACATGAGGCGAACATGAAGTATTCTCTTCACCGTAACTAGCAAGATCCGCCTACTTGAGTTTTCTTCATCACACAGCTACAGAAACTGGGAAGATTATAAAGGAAAGCTAAAACGATTTTTCCCTCGTCCGGGAATCGAATCCGGCAACCACACCACACAACCAACCAACCACACCATGGGCAACTAGAACGCTGTCCGTGATCCATTCCCGTAGCATAAAAACATAATATAAGAGGAGAAATAATGGAGTGTAAATTTTGCTAGAAAAGTTAGCAATTGCGAATAATTAAAAATTATTTTGAGAATGTGCAGAAAATATAATAACTAGTTTAAAACAAAATGAATGTATCAACTAAATTGGGTATTTATAATTTTTTATGAGAGACTGCCAAATGATGCGTATGTGAAAACATATTTTCAAGACCAACAAATGCATAAATAAGAGGAATTTTGGTTGACAATTCCAAACGAAATTGTCAACAATGTAAGGTAGTAAAAATAGTATGTCTGTTAAGTTGAAGAGCTATAAAATAGAACGATTCACATAAAAAACTTTAAAACTATCCCTTAAGGACTAAAATTAAATCTACAGTACAAGATAGAAAAGAAACCTCTCTTAGGATCAAGTGTTGAGTAACGGTTATATCTTGTCCATATATGAATTATAAAAAAGAGAACTTCAAATGAATGAGGTTAAAGTAGTAAAAAATAAACAGCAATGAAGAATACTCATTTAGAAAACTGACGCGCTAACAACATCCATTATATTAAGAAAAACAAGTCCCCTTTCACAGTTCAAGCTCATGTGATGTCACTAAACAACCATCACGGGAGCAAAAAGGGAAAGTGCATAGTAATTCCATTTCTTTGTCGCTTGTTCAATAATGGATCATACATCTGGAGTAGAAATGTCGATAATGATTTATGAGTAAATTGATGTGCTGATGAAATAACAGGATCGATATGGGGTAGAGAGATTCAAAAGAGAAGAGATGACAGAGAATGAGTAGTTTCAAGAGATACGAGTTTCACAAGTAAGATGACAAGGAGGAGGTAAGAGTACATAGATTCTAAAGGTACGAGATTAAAAATTAAAAACACGACCGTCGTAGAAACGTCGATATTACTAATCTTCAAAAGGAGACATCATGTTAACCCCTTTATTGCATAGTGTAACTCAGCTGTAAGATTACGTTTTTCAGGTCATAAACGCATTCTAACGATTTAATTATGAACTCTTTTATATTACCCTTGATGTACATAATACGTTTATGTCACTCCATGTATTGTTAGGCGGTAAACGCGATAACGTAACGAGATAAAGTGATAGTAATGTAGTGGCGTGAATCGGAACTTCCTGGTAACATACACTGTTTCCGTATATCAGAAACGAAACATTTTTAGGGAAATAATCAAACTAAAATACGAATGATTTTATTTTATTGACTTGCTTCATACTTATTTTATCACATAAATGATTTGACAAACAAGTAACTTTTTTAAATCGTGAAATACAACACATTTTGTTGGAGGAGTAACAGAATTTAGTTTTGTTTTACTCGAGCAATATTTACTTTTGCATTTTTTTATTATTTTCCCTTAATTAAAGTAAATAAATGTAATGAAAAATAATTATTGCAAGTGAAAATCAAAAAATCCTGTAATAAAGGGTTAAAAAATTCTTTGCAATGTCCAGGATTCCAAGAGTAACTGATATACCACAGTAGTAACAATTTAAGTGAACAACGTTTATATAAAAAGGAACGGGAAAATAAATAGCCGAAAATAAAACTACCCTAAACAAAAACGATGAAAACGGCATCGAGGGACCAAAACAAAAATCCCCCACAACGAACTCTCTGTGCCTGTAGAGACCTCAGCCGAGGAAGACAACTGCTGCAGATAAGTCCCAGGCCCGCCATAAACCATTCGCTGGGTCCCTCGAGGCATCGGCGATCTCCTAGCTCGAACCCAGGACAGCCTTCCGGCGCGAGCGCGATGGCCCTGCGTCGGTGCCAGGACCGGAGGGGGGAGCGGGCACTGGAGACGACCCCCCTCCTAAGATATCTGTTGCGTCGTAAAGTGCTCCCGTTTTAAGAGCGCTTTCCCGAAATGTCACGGGGAATGTGCCCAGGGAGCGAAAGGACCGCCGTACGTTCACGATAAATGTAAGGTTCACGATCCGAAGTTACTTCCTTCAACAACACGCTTGGTTTACCTACCAGTAATCGCGTGAGGGCGCCGGAAAAGGAAAAAAAAAGGAGAGAAAGATACACCGGAGGGACGATGGATCCAGAAGGCGAAGCGCGAGAGCAATCGAAGACCGCACAGTTGGCCAGACTGCGAAAACTTTTAAGAAGATACATTGATAAGCCGTGCTTCAATCTAAATGGTGTAATGGACAATACGTAATGCAAAGAAACCAACGTTTGTTGATTTTAATGAGGAACAAGTTACGTTAAGTACATGTGTTAGTATTGAGATATACAAATTTTCTCTCTACATTAATTTCTCGCAAAGATCTTAGCGTCCGGCTTGCTGGGTCAATGGGTCACGATATATTATAATCCTTATTACCTTTATAATGGATTATAGGATCTGCAGACTATACAGCGCTGCTGGGAGTCTGAAATAGAATGATTCTAATTCCTAGTTCATTACTGTTTGGATTGACTAAATGAAAGATCACTTTCTTTTCTAAAGAACAAAATTTAACAAAGTTTATTGTTACCTTTTTGCAAACAATAAAGTGAATTTAATAAATTATTTTGATGTTAGGCCTTTGATCAAGATATCTTTGAATTTAGAGTTTTATACCGCGGTTAACTTATCTATTCTTCGTTGATGTCCCTCGAAGACTTCTCAGTCGAAATATCTTGCGAGCTTGCCGTAGTCCAAAGTTCCAAGAAATCCTCTTCTGCTCCTATCCAAGATGGTGTCAAACTATCAAAATTATCAGTCCCGATTACGTCCTATGACATAGTCCCGAAACCTATAACTCGATTACCACTCCCGACAAAGTCCCAATTTATGCATCAATATTACTTCCACATGCAATATCTGCAATATCATTTACTGTCCTTAAACTTTCACGATCTGAAAACCCGACTCTGACTATCTGCATTACACTCGCTCCCTCTCACGAACCTACGATCAGTTCAGACACGCGATGCCGGTCAGAATCAAATCTTCCTGCATGATTCACCCCTCGAAGCTTCGTATTAAACTACCTTCTTTTTTTCATAACATTTGACCGTCCTTCTCTCACCCAGCCAATCCATGCGTTCGTTATATTTTGGTGTAGCTGACCTTTCGATCGTCTAAACTTCTTCGCCCAATCCCAAATTTTCTACTTTCGGCATCCATCTTAATGCATTTTCCACCATATAGTCTACAAATAAATGTTTGTTTATTTTCATGTGACATATCGGTATGTCACAGTATTTTATTTTTCAATTGAAGGAAGTAATATTATTATTCAAATAATTTGCAGTGGGACGTTCATCATTTAATTTTTTTAAATTGGACATTCTGTATTAAACTATTTTAGAAGAAATTACATTAGTATGGTTTCTCTTAGCTACCTAATAATTAAAATTTCATACCTTAAAATGTTGAGGGTTTAAGTCCTGAGAGAAAAACTGCTTTAAACTGTTGTTAAAAATGTAACAGTTTTTAATACTAAAAATTTCACAACTACATAATTTCTAAACATATGATTATTTTGCAGAAAAAATTGATATGATAATATTTTTTACTGCTGTTTGCGTTCGTAGCTGTGTAACATTAAATGTATGATAAATAATGCAATAAATATCTCAAATTTATTAATTAGAACACAATGAAAATTATGACTAGCCTTCTTCCAAAATGACTTTAAATGATCATATTAACTGTCTTCTTTGTGTCGTACGCTCGCTTCAATTAGAAAAGAATGAAAGAAAAACGAATCTCGAAAGATATTTCATTTCGAAAGGGAATTGCGTTTCACTCGACCCATCAGAAGTAAGAAGGCGAACACAAAGACCCGAAAGTCATTTAAGACGAACAATAACTAAACGACCCGAAACAACCCACTCGCGCCTTTCGCCTGATCGCAAGTTACAGCGTGATCTAATTTCGTCCGTTCGGTTGTTTGAAAGCGTCCGGTCATTCTGCAGCGCTCCCATTTAAACTCGACAGTCGCACTGCACAATTCGCCACGCCCGCCATGCGCCCTGGCCATCAGCGTCAGAGCCTAAGTTAAGGTTATGAGTTCTCCGAAAGGGCTCCCCGTTAAAAGTTGCCCAGTTAATGAAGTTATATCTTAATAAATAGAAGTTGTCTTGTTTGCTTACACGAAATACAATGTAGGGTGTAAAAGCCTGTAAGTAAGAATTATTGTGTTCATGAGTACTACAAGAAAATGGAGGTATGGTCGTTAGAAAAACTGCTACAATTTCAGTTATATTTTATTTAAATTTCTATTTGTCTGTATATATGTGAAAATTCTTCCAAGAAGAACATTCATAATGATGTGTGTGAATTGATGTGAATTTCACAAAATTGCGAATTAGTTACGGTCAACAAACGCTTTTAAAGGGTGTGTGATAATTTATTGAAATCATAACGTTGAAGTATCCTCTCCACAACTGGCATAAAATGAAAAAAATCATGAAGATTTAGCAAGGTGTCAAATGTAATTTCATGATGCAAATTATTAATATTTAAGTCCAGTCTTCATTCAATGCAACGGCCTCACAAATCAGTCATGTTAATCTTAGACGAAGCTCGAATTCAATTAGCATATTACAATACTGCATTGTATTCATGTGGCATACTCCTTTCCCGTAAATAAAGTGAAACGAAAATGCCTCCCATCAAATCGTATAAATGACAGTTATACACCGCAAATGTGTACCCGAACAAAACATCGTAAATATAGGAACTCGGCTACCTGCCGTGTGTGATTCTGTAGTGCTCACCTCGAACTAATTTGAAGCGGTTAGGCGGAATGAGCCGGCAAATCTAATACGTCAGTCAGAAAGACGCCGACGAAGTCAGCGTGTCAGCATCTGATCTCGCCGGAGCAACTGTCGAGAGTTCGCGTAATGGAGTCGCAGCCGTCACGAAAGACGCCGGCGGGTGAAGGTGCAGGTAGTCTCTCGCCTCCGCAAGTGACGTCACGACCGCCGAGCGCGCGTGTTCGTGCGTTGGCGAAACAGGACGCAAGGACGCAAGGCGGGTGGGCTGACAGAACAAGCGCTGGATTCCCCTCTCCGAAGCCTGGGAATACACCTTTTCACGCAGGTACATTCGTGTTACCGGAAACCGTATTTTTTTGGTAGTAACATTCAAATGGCGTTTATTAAATGTTGCGGTAGTTATGATATTCGTTTCGTTAATAGTTAGACTGCTGTGTTCTTATAGGTGAGTATTCCTCTCGTGAAATTAAAACCAATAGTTTTTAACTATACGTATAGAATGCTGCAATTAGGACGGTGAATCTAAAAAAAAATTGTCGCTTTTTCTATTCGATTTTTCTTACCGTTCGTCCCTACTGGCCAATACTGAGCTGCCACTTATCTATCTTAGGAGGCGGATTGCTGTGGCGATGTACAATAAAAGAAGTGTGTACTAGAACATAACTTCTTTGACTTAAACAGTCTTTCATTTAGTTTCAATATTTAGCTCATTTTTGAAGTCTGTTGGACGTAATTTAATGTGTAGTTTAATTCTATTAAATACCACGAGCTTAGTCACAGATATATCCCCTCCACGTTTCACGAGTCACGGATTTATCGACAATTCCAAAGCACTCGTGGTATTACCTATGATCGTTCTTGTAATATGTTATGTTGAGGTACAGATGAAATATAATTTAAGTGAAAGTTCATGATAACGTCACTTCAGATAGTCTACTTGGATTCACCTAACTTAACACCCGCAATGAATTCTGTTAAAAAGTGATCAGAATGCTTAATAAATAATTGGAATTCTACCAAATTTATTAAGTACATGAAAATGACGAATATTTGAACAATTTAAGATATAACACTCTTGAAGGTGGCACGGCCTCATAGGCTCAACCCATGATGATGATGATGATGATGAAGATGAGGTTGATGATGAAGATAGAACAATTTTGGAAGTAATTGTTTCTGTAAATACCTTTATGAACATTTCTTAAATATTACTATTTAAGTTATTTGAATATTCAAATATTGGCTACAACAATCAACGACTGAACAGAGGAATTCAATCGACGAATGTTGGTTTATTTTATTTATTTAATAGGTAATTATTACATACAAATTAGAAAACTTGATGCTAAGTGGCCAGGCCGAAGGCCTTTAAGCCATTACAATACCTACATTCTACCGCGTTCTAACCTTTCGTATTCTGGTATTCACCCCAAATGGTCTCTTCATCGCATCAATGCCGCGGAAAAGATCTCATAAAGTAGGGCTGAGGAAAAAACCCCTGAAGGGGGAAAAACCTGCCGTCAGAAGCCGAGTGCATGCTAATCTATCCGGTTTTTAAACTATTTATTTATTTGGCGCGGGCGTCAGGCATTCTCCTTTCGGTGTTTGGCCTCCTCAGCACCTGAAAACAATGGTTGGTTCCAACACTCCTGTTTAGAAGTTCAGAGGTGCACCATGCCCATATCATCTTCCCACTGCATGCGAGGCAAGTAATCCTTGCAGCTCCATCTCAGTGCAGAATCACGCGCCTCCTACGCGACGGGTCCTCGGCCACGCGGGCGGGCGGGCGTGCAGGTAGAGCCAGGGCGTCCTCGGGCGTCCCCACGCGCGCGGGCACGCGTCCCCGCGCGTCCTCACGACCGCCGCCGAGCTCGCGCTCGCTCACGTCCAAACAGCGCGTACCCTGTCATTACGACCGGCCCGGCCCCGCCCCGCCCCCCGCCGACGCCGCCGACCCCGCCCCGGCCGCCGCGCCGAGGCGGTCTCATTACGGGGCGGGCCCGGCGCCGTATGCATGTATGCATGCGGGGTGCGGCGGCGGCGGAGGAGAGGGCCAAGGTGGAGTTTGAGGAGATGGTGAAGGTGGTGGAGTTGGTGGTAATGGATGAGGAGTCGTGGTGGTGGAGACGAATGGGTAGGCGATTCTGGTTGGTGACGAAAGGGGAAGCTGGCGCTGGGGATGGTGACGGTTGTGATGGAGACGGTGGCGGTGGGAACGGCGACGGCAGTGGTGGCAGTGGAGACGATGAGGGTTAGTGGGGTGGTGAGAGATGAGGCGGTGAGGGCGGTGAGGAGCGGTAAGAGGCGGTGAGGGTGGTGCGGTGCAGAGTGGAGTGAGGGCGGTGAGGGACAGTGAGAGTGGAGCGTGGGCGATGAGGGTGGTGAGGGTGGTGGGTGCAGTGATGGGGTGAGGGCAGTGAGGGACAGTGAGAGTGGAATGAGGGTGGTGAGGACGGTGGGTACCGTGTGAGCGTGAGGACGATGGGTGCGGTGTGGGGGGAAGGCGGTGAGCGACAGTGAGAATGGCGTGAGGGAGGTGAGGACACTGGGGCGGTAGAGACGGAAACGGTAGTGATGATGGTGGGTTGTGTTGGCGTCATTAGTGGTGACAGCCTGTGGTGAGGAGCGGTAAGAGGCGGTGAGGGCGGTGCGGTGCAGAGTGGAGTGAGGGCGGTGAGGGATAGTGAGAGTGGAGCGTGGGGGATTAGGGTGGTGAGGGTGGTGACGGCAGTGAGGGACATTGTAGAGAGGAATGAGGGCGGTGAGGACGGTGGGTACCGTGTGGGTGTGAGGACGATGGGTGCGGTGTGTGTGGTGGGGGAGGGCGGTGAGCGACAGTGAGAATGGCGTGAGGGAGGTGAGGACAGTGGGGCGGTGGAGACGGACACGGTAGTGATTATGCTGGGCTATGTTGGCGTTGACATTGGTGGTGAGAGCGTCGACGATGGCGGCAGCGGTGGTGGGGCTCGAACTGGGGCTGGGGAAAAGACGTTGATGGCGGTGAGAGATGAGGCTGTGAGTGCGCGGTGAGAGCGATGAGGTGCAGAGTGGAGTGAGGGCGATAAGGGAAAGTGAGAGTGGAGTGTGGGCGATGAGAGTGGAGAGGGTGGTGGGTGCAGTGTGGGGGTGAGGACAATGAGAGTGTACTGAGGGCGGTGCGGACAGTGGATACGTGTGGGTCTGAGGACGTTGGGTTCCTCACGGGCGGTTAGGGTCGGTGAGAGTAGGGTGGGGGCGGCGAGGGACAGTGAGAGTGGGGTGAGGGCGGTAAAGACAGTGGGGGTGTGTGGAGATATAAGTGGTAGTGGCGATTCTGGCTGTGATGAGGATATCATTGATGGTGAGAGCTTCGGCGATGGCGGCGGCGGTGGTGGGGCTCGTGCTGAGACTGGAGAAGAGATGTTGGCGGCGGAGGTTATGGAGACGGAGGCGGCAGTCCGACCATTGCAATTGACTCCCCGTTCTCTTCCGACTGTCAACGACCTCTGCCCACAGTTTCAGCCGCGTGATTGTTCAGAGCTGGTACGGATTTGGGGCAATCTTGTTAACCAGATATTCGAAAAGAGCGTCCGCTTAAGAACGTGTTATGAGAAGTTTCCAATTTATTCCAAGTCTTGCTCTTCGTAGAATCATAAGTCAGACGGCAAGAAATCTTTCGGCGAAATTAATTTTATAAAAACTATATATTCATCATCTATAACAACTGCTGTTACATTTCTGAGACCATCAAAGAAAAAATCCATATTATACGATACCCCTCTAATTCTCAAATAAGAGTACACTGATTTGGAATATTGGGAATACCGAACATACTACGTATTTGTAAATAAGTGGAATGTGGAATACATAAAGCAATTACTTCAATAAAAAATACTTTACTTACGCGCATCATATTTTTATTTCATTTGTTATTTTTGGTTCTCTAAAGATAGAAGCCTCTATAAATTTGAAAACGTGGATAATAACCAAACAAAAAACTACTTTTAATAATACTTAAAACATTTTAAGAAATTTACCCAGGCCACATATATCTTAAACGAGTCCCCAGCCACAAGTATCGTTCTTATTTACGTCATAGTTCACATCCAAGCACACCATTCATCATCCAACACCCCAAACTCCGAAGAACTTTCGCTATAACATCTAAAACGCAGCACTGCCACACCCACACAAAAAACTCACCACAGCACACAAGCCCTCTTCCAGGCGCAAGATCGCACAGGTAACCCCAACACAACCCTCTCGCGGGCCAAGTCAACGACCTCAGCGCCTGCCTCCATCGGGGAAGGGGCGGGTGGTTTGACGTCACGCGCGTACCCCTCCCCCTCCCCCCAGTGTCGCGCTGCGCCCGCGAGGCGTGCGCGCGCACACGCGCAGCCCGCCTGCGCCCGCGCACACGCTCCCGCCCCGCCCCCGCCGCCGCCGCCGCACACTGGTTGAATCGCGCCAAAAACCTGGTCATAACGGCAAAATTCAAAGGGCGCGTTCGGAATTCTGACTTAGCAAATTTCGTTCCAAAGACATTGGAGCACACTACGTCAGCTCCAGAACGTTATTTCAATCAGTTTTGGTCGTCTTGACGGTCTCGTAAAGTTACCGTTGCTCGAAACACTCGAATTAACTGATTCTAGTCGACTGTATTTGTGAAATAAAAAAAGGGATTAAATCATTTTTTTGTGAATTCGTTTCGTATTCCCGAACAGAAGACTCTTTTGGCTATAAGTTAGGTATAGTTTTAAGAAAAAGTGTTTAATAACTTTATATATAATACGGCTGAACTCTAAAATATGGAGCGTAACACAGTTAGTCACGTACATTGTGAATTATATTCCTGCTTCAAACATTTTTTTAATTTATCAAGTATAATGCCCTTAATCAGAATATCACACATTTAGCTGCACAAACCTGCACATAGTATAAGATTTAACAGTAGATATCCAAAAAGTGTCTTCGACGAAACAGGAAATTATTTTCTCTGAATATTTTTTGATATCTCCTTCCAATAATTATTTTTAATAAGAAAATTAGAGATTGAATTTTTTTGAATGATGACAATATTAACTTGCGACCGCGAGAACCATTATATCCATATTTCTACACATATCAGGTTCATTTTTATGAGTCAGTTAGCCTTTTTAAATCCCCATTTAAAATTTTGAATTTTCATTATGATATTTGAAATCAGTAATCTCCAGAACCCTGTATGTATATGTTTTGATGCGCCATTGAGTAGATGCGCCATTTTGAAGCTGCATCACAACCCGTTGATACCTATTGCACTGGCATTTGCTGTTATGACCCTGTTTTAGGCCCGACCGAACCAGTGTGCGCCGCCCCTGATGAATGGGCGTGCGCGGGAAGGAGGCGGCCGAGTCAATGGGAGGCGGGCGCGGCCGGTCGCGCGGGGGCGGCGTGGGGCAGGCCAGGGCAGGGTGCCAGCCGCAGGGGATCGCCACTCGCCCACACCGCACACTGGGCCCGAATAGGCCGATTGATTCAGTGATTATTTCGGTGTTTCCGGGCGCGTCAACTGCTTAGGTCATTAGTCCCGTAAGTGTAGTGCAAGGTTGTTCCACTGGAGATGGCGGGGAACTTCACACGCTGGAGATTATTTCGGGTTTCCGGGCGCGACTACTGCTATGGTCATTAGTACCGCTACTGTAGTGCATGTTGTTTATCGCGGGTGGTTTGTGTCGCGGGTGTTCTTAGCCGCTGGATGGTGAGATCCGCAGCCAACCTACACGTCGACTTGCAGGGTTTTCCGCAACTAGGTATTAATTCCCAGTGGAGCACCGCCCCAGCCGGAAAAAGCTTTATGCGCTGGTATCCCGACATGAGTATAGTGCATGTAAGTGTATGTAAGTAAGAGGTGAAGATATGACAAAAAACGGGAAGGTAACATGCTGTTTGTGGCCCGTTTGTACGACACTGCTCCAGCATTCGCTTGGTGATTATTACCAATCAGAGCAGCCAGCTACTACAATTCTCCTCCGGACAGGGGTTGAATTCGATCTGGCTATCAACCAAGACTGACTTCTTCGCTGTCCGGGTGACGCCGCGAAGTGGGCTGAGAGGCCGACGTCGGCCTCTCAGCCCACTTCGCGGCGTCACCCGGACAGCGAAGAAGTCATCGACTCGAGCCGCGGAAGCCTATGCGTATATCAACCAAGGCTGTCACAGTCGGGACTAAAGCATTGAAGTGACGTCAGCTGATACCCTGAACCACCTCACATTTCTGAAATAGACCGAAAAAGTTACACATATCATGATGCTGTTTTTATGTGTTTATGAAAATAGGCAAAATATACATGTATGTAAACATAAAAAAGTTTCAGATAACTCGCAGAACTTTGACAATCGGAAGGAAAATTTGGAGCGATTTCCTATCTCAGGGAGAAACAGAAAAAAAGTAAAGACACAAATTTTTATTTTCTTGAGAAATACTTTAAGAGAAATTCAATTATTATACAGGAACTCAAATTAAGAATCAAATAAAGCACATAACTTTGAAAATCGGTGGGAAAACTTGGTGGTGTATTTTGCACCCTGGATTGAAATAGTGCGGAAAATACCTGCGGAGTTATTTTTCTGGGATTTTGAAGTAATAATATCGGCCAAGAAACACAAACACGATATCACGGATATCAAGAAACCTCAAAAAATGTAATGGGGTTTTAAAGATTGGGGAGAGAATTGGGTGTGGACACACTGATTTCGATTCTCAATTTGAATTGTGTTTTCCACAATTCACAGATTTGGACCGAAATTAGTGTTTACAGTACATTTTCTAGAGTTTTCCAGTACGAATTTATGCCAAAAATAATGGCATAGTGTAAATGAATGTCATAGTTTTTCAATATATTTTAGCGATTTAGAATACGGAGTGAGAATTTGGTATGACCTGTTTCTCCCTTTCTTGTTGAACATGAAAAGGAACATTTTCTCTTGTAATCTCTCTATAAAATCAGTAATACAAACTTCCGTGACTACATTATTTTGACACATTTTTGTTCACATTTGCCGAGAGATCTATATATTTTCAACCTCTATTTTCACGACGGGTTTGCCGATTGTAACTTAGAGCAATATTTCTTTTTCATTTACTTAATTACTCTTATATTGCAAAACGTATAATTCCTTTTCCTTCCTTCGCCAAGTCTTTTGTAGTAATATCAAGCTTTCTGTAAGGGATTTATTATTGTGTAATTGTCATTAATCCGTGAACCGCAAACAAAATAGCAGCCCATAACCAAAGATACTTATTAAAATTATCAGAAAAGTAATTAACTCACACTTTCACAAAGGCGAGTCATGCACGAGTATTTTGAGAAAACACATGTTCACTTAGTATTTCTAGTCAATGGTGTATCTAGTCAATTATACTTAGGTCAACTCTTTGGTCATATTTGAAGTCGAAATTCCGATTGATTTGGGAGTTGAAATGGTTAACTGCTTTCACGAAATGAATTTCCCATTTTGTTTATTTCAATATATCATCTTAATAATCATCGCAATAAATCATCTTAACACATTGGTTACATCAAAGAATGACATAATTTTTTTATTGACAACAGCAATATACATTTTGCCATTTAATCTTCTCAAGAACACAAAACACCAGCTAAATGGGCAGAATTTATACCGTGTTTTGCTTGTGCTTTTCATTTTTACTGAGCGTTTTTTTTGTCCGTTTTGGCCCATCGTGTGGCTTCTGCTGCGCCTTCGCTTCGTCGCCGCGCGACGCGGAAATTGCCTAGCGCCAATCGCAATAAAATATTGCCCAATGTTTACAACGAGACGTTGCGAAAGAGATTTCCCGTGCTAAATTTCGGACGCAAGATTTACAGAACTTGGATTGGTACGCGTGTGCTGATAATCTTCGTCGTGATAGTCGTCATAAATCAGAAGAATTTCTCGGGGATGGTTAAAAATATGAAAGTTGCTTTACGATGATCCCAAAAACTGCGTGAAGAATAATGTCTTGTTGCTGAGAGAGTAGAAAAATAATTGAGAAATAATGGGAAAATTCTAGGAAGTTGTGGAGAGGAAAAATTATGAAGTTATGATGATACGTTAAATCTTTAAAATGTGAAATAGGGTTACGGTAACTTTTCGTGTTTTATGATATTTGTTCAGAAACGTGCGCCGGATGATGGAATATTCCAAAACATTTGGCACAATTTCGTAGTAAAGAAGAGTTCCTTAAATTTTATAGAATACTCAGTTCATTATGTCAGAATTTAATCTGTCTATCGTCCTCAAATCATATATTTCAGACACCTCTTGCAGAACGTATTAGACCTTGTGGGACATTTAAAATTAAACATAGGCGGTGACACACGTGTCATTTTCGAAACACACACAATAGAAAAGATTAGTATGCATTATTTTAGGGGAGGGATTTGTTTAAAATATTATTACAGGAAATTCTTTCAGGTGGTTTTAGTGTAAGTTGCCATATTGCAATCAAAATCTTATGTTTGTATATGAAATACCTGTGCTTGGGTTTTAATCGTACACACAGACAACGCATAATACAAAACAATCCTGTACGTCCAGCTCATTTGAAGACGGAAAAACGCAATGCCTTTTTAAATAAACTCCTCGTGCTGATTTCGTTGTATTCCAACGACATCACCATGATCACCGGTGTGTGATCCAAGAGCATCACACATGCACGTAACAATCGCATCACTGAAATCCCCGCAGCGGAGCCCCACATCCTTCGCGTGGCGGGGCGGTGGGCGGCGCCGGCCGGCACTGACCTGCCCGCACGTAGGACTCCTGCGGGAAGCGACGCACGGTCTCGCACAGCAGCACTCCGGCGGCGCCGTGCAGCCCTCCGGCCAGCAGCTGCGCCAGCACCCCGCAGCACAGCACCACCCAGCCCCAGCCGCCCTCCGGGTAGTAGTGCTGCTTGATGGTGCTGGCCGAGTCCTCGACCGCCTCGGCGCGGTGGTGGTGGCGGCGGCGGCCGCGCCGCTCGCGATCGCGCTCCCGCTCGCGTCGCCCGCCGCCGCCGCCGTCCTCGTCGGGCGGGTCGTCCTCGTCCTCGACGGAGCGGCGGCGCGGGGACGGCGGGGACGCCGGGGCGGCGGCGGCGGCCGCGTCGCGCAGCGCCGCCGCGCAGCACTCCGGCAGCTCGAGCGCCTCGCTGCACGAGGGCAGCTCAGCGCCGCTGGTCGCCACGCCCGAGTCCTCCCCGCGCAGCAGCAGGCTGTCGGAGCGGCCGCGCTCCATGGCGGGGGGCGGGGCCGGCGGTCGGCTACGAACCCGCGACCCACGGCCGGCGGCGGCGGCGGCGACGGCGGCGGCGGCGCGGTGGTGGGCCTTTGGCGGCGCGCGCGCCCGGTTCGACTCCCGCGCCCGCCGCTCGCATGCCGGCGGCTGGCGCGCCTCTGAGCGCGTCGCGCTCGGCTGCGCGCCGCGCTGCGCCGCGCCTCCGCCGGCCGCCGGGCGCCCCGCCGCGCCGCGCAGACGCACGGCCAATGGGCGCGCGCCGCCGACGACGCGCCGCCCAATCGCCGCGCGCCCCGCCGGACACGTGCCCGCCCGGCCTATCCGCCCCGCAGCGCCGACGAGAGACCGGCGGGTTGCCGAGCCGTAGGCGCCAGCCGGCCGGCCGACCGGCCGCGCGCTGGAGTTTCGCCCACGGGTGTGGAGTGGAGTGGACGGGCGCGCGCGTAGTTGCGGCACGTGCGTGGAATAAGAGAGCGCGTTCAATGGGCGGAGTGCGCCCGGTTGCAAAGGCATGAGTTTAAACACAGGCTAATCCAACGTTCGAAATGTTTAGATCCTAATGACTCAATTCTTGTTGTTTACACCTTCAAAAGCAGTTACCGAGATATTCTGTTGTAAGATTTTGTAGGAGTTAAGATAATGTTTTTTATAAGTATATGACATTTCTTATTCATTATTAAAAGTAATTAAAACGGGGAAGGAATTGAGAGAGGATCTCTTCCTTTTCTTTATTCAACTACTTAGTAAATAATTATGAATTCATTTAATTTGTATCTTGCGTAATAACTCTCATTAAAACACCTGTCGTTTGTAGTATACAATGGAGTTAAGAAACCAGATAAATAGGTTAAATATTAATACATATTATTTCGTAATCAAATTATTCAAATATAACGTTCTGCACGAAAAATAATTAATGTTGTCGCCTTCATGCATTTATTCAATGTTAGACTTTATTATTAATTGTAAAGAACGTTGCGCTTGGCATTATTTATGGGAAAATGATTCAATTTCAAGGAATATGGAACGCTAGGATTCTACTGAATATCTACGACAAAGTAACGCAAAACACGTGTAGAAATAGTCAGTTAAACATTTCGTTATTTTTTCTGTAGAAATGGAGCTTCAAGCAAAAGTTTGTATCAAGGGAGTCTTAAAGTAAGTCGGGGATCAAATTATTGAAGTATCAAATAATCGAGTAGCATGCCAAGCCAGCAGAAGTGTTTTTGGCGGCCACGTCTCGCAGCTGGGGCGCCACTGGTCAACGCCGCAACGCCTGGCAATTGGGGATGAAATGACTTCACCGCAGACGCCATTGTGCTCTTATTCACTGCCTACTGTTTTCGTCTCATGCGGTGGGAGTCGAAAAGTAACTAAAAGCGTAATGTTTCGTTGATAATTTAATTTCTTATTGCCAAATTCACTTTAACATAAACCTTTTTATATTCATTTTTGTCAAGAGGAGAGAGAGAGAGAGAGAGAGAGAGAGAGAGAGAGAGAGAGAGAGAGAGAGAGAAAAGAGGAAGGCAAATAATGATTGTAATGTCCTAAACTATCGGTAGGAGAAGAATGCTTTGAAAAGTGAAGGACTGGCAAAAAGTTAGAGATAATGGCCTAATGTGTCGGAGTGTTTAATATATAATATAATATAGAATATAATATATAATTTTTTTGCATTTTGCGAATTTTCTTGCAGCGCTTGATCAGCAGACCATCGAAGGCGGAAAGGAAAATATTAAAAACATTTCGAAAACGCACATATTGTGTGTACTGTGTATATTATTATCAATTAATCAGACTGTTTTGGTACTTTATTTTTAAGACTTAAAATGAAGGACCACAACAGTATGATAAATTGAAAAAATTATAAGACGGACGGAAATAAATAATGACTTTAGTATTACTTCTTTTCAGTGATATTATAATCCATTCCAACTCTGTTTATTACCTTCCCATTTCCGTCACCCCTTCCTTTCCTTCACCTCAACCATCGCTGATCTCCTTTCCCGTAGGTCGTTCAGGAGTCAACAAACTTGCTTCCGAATCCGCCCCGACGCGTACGCACGTACCCAACTGTCGCTTTAGGTTGGAGGACGCCAATGCGCTTTACGATGATCAGAAGCAGCGCCATCCAAAAGATTTAACACTGGCAGTAATTCAGTACGAACATGGTTTATACATATATTTTTATTCGCTATTCTTACATTTTCAAAATTTAAGTTCTAACACAATAATGTTCGTAGGTTTTTGCAAATTATTATTAAAAACCAGTAATACGGACGAAAATTAAATGTAATCTTCCGCACGATTCGCGTGATAATTCACTTGTTCACTTAAAGATGGCAATAATCAGCGTTGCCATCCTCCTGAAAGAAAATTATAGTGTCGGGAAGAGATTATGTCTCTGGGTTCTGGGGATTTAATCAACGCCACCTACGAAGATCCATTTAGGTGGCGTTGGTTTAATGCCCGAAATACTCACTGAGATCGCAGCGCCAAAACACTCAAAAACACATTTTTTAATATTTCTTTGAATCTTGTGGCCGGATTCCAAAACAAATGATCAGTTCCGCATTAGGAGACCGAGACGAATCGAATGCCATCGCATAAGTCTCGATTGGTGAACGCGAAGTGGTCTAACTGTGAGTGACGGAACCGCACACACATCACACGCACACACATCACATGCACACACAACACACGCACACACTACACACGCACACTCGTAGTTACTCAAATACTGCAAAGGGATAACATAATCATATGAACTCCACGCTCACTCGACGCATTGCCTTTCCGTCCGGCGGAGTTTAGAAAATCTATATAAATAAAAATGAATTGCCGAAATGTATGTAAGCGCAACGTTTCTAACGACAGGATCAATTTGGATAATTCTTCTTTTTGTGTATTCGTTATTATCTGGACAAGGTTTGTATAAAAAAACTTAAAAAATCAAACAAAGTTTTTAAAAATCTCTTAATAACAAAAGTGAGTGAGTGATTAAGACAGAATACTGAGAGACAGAATATATTAACAAATTATTAAAAGAGGAAAAAGGGAGAGGAGAAAATAGATGAGAAAGGGAAGCAAAGAGAGAGGGAAAAAAGAAAAAGTAAGAAAGGTGAAAAAAAGAGAGAGAGAAAAAGAGAGAGGGGAAGAGACAGAAAATGAGGGGGAAAGAGAGAGAAGGGAGAAAGAGAGAGAGAGAGGTGGAAAGAAAAAAAGAGATAGACGTAAAGACAGTAAAAAATAGAGAATGGAAAAGAGAGAGGGAACGAGAGGGAAATGTTAGGGGGAAGTGATTGAAGGAAATAGAAAGAGGAGAGAGAGAATGAAATAATGAGAGATAATGAAAGAGAGAGTGAAATAAAGAGAAGGAAAGGAAGAGAGAGGGGAGAAGGAGAAAGTGAGAAACTGGGAAGTCAGGGGCAAAAGGGGGAGAGGGAGAAAAAGTGAAAAAGAGGGAGGGAGGGAGGGAGAGGAAAGAAGGGAGAGGGGAAAAGAGAAGAAGAAATATAGGAAGAAAAGACAGAGGCAAAAAGAGAGAAAAAGAGACAGGGAAAAGTGAGATAAAAAAGAGAGTGTGAAAATAGTAAGAAATGAGAAAAAAGAGAAATAGGAAAAAGAGAGAAAAGATAAATGAGAGGGGAAAGAAAAGAAAGATGTAAGAGCGGGAAAAATAGAAGGAAAAAGTTACAGTGAAAAGAGAGGGGAAGAGACAAAAGATGGAAAAAAGAAAGAGAAAGGGCAGAACTACGTCTGCCAGGTTCTGCTAGTAATCTAATACTAACAAAATTGTTAAAAATGTTATTTGAAACGTTACACACGTTCCAATAACCCACATACACTACTACTCCCAACCACACCCCCATCTCTCCCCATCACCGTCCCCACCACATCGGCCCGAGCGTCAACAAGGCTCGTTGGAAATCTCCCGAGCGAGCGAGCGGCTGCGCGCACGTGCGGGCCCGGGCCCGGGGCCGGGGCTGTCGCCTCGCGTTGAGCGCCGCTGACGCCCCCTGCGACGACGCCATCCGAAGGGTTTACGCGGCCGTTGAGAAGGGGGCGGGGCGGCCGGGCGCCGCCTGCTTGCATCACGCTCCGGCGCGCGACGCAACGGACGCCGACGACGACGTGTGTTTGCGACTTTTGGAATTTTAATGCC
>BLKR01001623.1:222347-267586 GCA_011170035.1 Teleogryllus occipitalis
GCAGTGTGGATGGGCACCGGGGAAGGGATAGTCGCATAGCCAGGAATGGCGGTGGAGTCGTTGATGGAGCGTGGCGGCGGGGAGGACAGCGGAAGGGGACCGTGGCAACGAGGGCGACAGCAGGGGTGGTAGCGGCGATGGCAGTGGCAGAGACGGGTGGACGTCACAGTGGAGGGGAGGGGGCAGTGGTGCGGCGGGGCAGGGGCGGCGCCAACGGCGGCAGTGGCAGAGGCGGTGATGGGAGGAGGCTGCAATGACAGTGCAAGGGTAGGCGGCAACGGCTCTGCGGAGGGGGGAACGGAGCTGGATGGCGTGGATGGGCAGTGGGAATAGAGAGCCACAAAAGCAGGAATGGCGGTGGGGGCGGTTATGGAGCGTTGGCGGTGGGGAAGGCAGCGAAAGGGAACCGTGGCAACGAGGGTGACCACAGGGCTGAAAGCGGCTGTGGCAGAAGCAGAGACGGGAGAATGTCACAGCAGTGGGGCGGGGCGGCGGCAACGAAAACAGCGATGGCAAAGGCGGCAACAGAAGGAGGCGGAAAAGGCAGTGGAAGGGTCGGCGGCTACGGCTCGGCGGTGGCGGAAGCGGATCTGAATGACTGGGATGGGCAGCGGGGATGGGATAGTCATATAGGCAGGAATGGCTGTCAGGGCGGTTGTGAAGCGTTGGCCGCGGGGAAGGCAGCGGCAGAGAACCGTGGCCACGAGGGCGACGGCACGGCTGGCAGCGGCAATGGCAGTGGCAGTGGCAGACACGGGAGGACATCACAGCAGTGGTGGCGGGGCGGGGCGGCGGCGGCGGAATGGCGGGGGTGGGGTTGCCGGTGGCGCAGCGGGATGGCGGTGGGATGGAACGGAGAGGGTTGCGGGGATGGGAGTGCCGCATAAACAGGAACGGCGGTGGAATGGCGCGGGGGTCGGTGACGGACTGTTCGCGGCGGGGGCAGTGGCAAAGTCGGTGGTGGGGGTGGTGAGGAAGGGAACGGCTGTGGCAGGGGCGGGAGGAATGTCACAGCAGTGGGGGCGGGGCGGCGGCGTCGGCGGCAGGGGCGGGAGGAAGGGGCGGCGGCGGAGGGAATTAATTAGGAGCCGCGGCTGCGCCACCGCCGAATGAATACAGCGCTGTAGCTCACTGGCGCGTCCATATTTCTCCGCGACGCAATGTTTTGCCGCCACCACGCCCCTGCGCGCTGGGGCCGCCGCCGCCGCCGCGTGGAAAAATGCCCTGCTATTACCTCGAGGAAGTGGCCGCCTCGCCCGCCCGCCGGCGCTGCTCTCCGCCGGCCACGCCCCTCCCCTGTCCCTCCCTCCCGACACCGACCCTCCCCTCCAGTCTCCTGCCTCCTTCCCACCCCTGTTCCGCCCCCGCCCCGGCCCTGCCCCCGCCCCGCCCCTTTCCCGCCTCACCCCCGCTACACCCTGCACCTCCCCCGCGCCACCCTCGCGCCGCCCCCGCGCCGCCCCGCACCGCCCCCACGCCACCCCCGCGCCACCCCCACACCGCCCCCGCGCCGCCCCGCACCTCCTCCGCACCTTCCCCGCACCACCTCTCCCCGCCGCCCCCGCGCCGCCCCCCTGTCCCGGACCCGCCACCGCCCCGCGACCGCCCCGCCCCGCCGCGCCCCGCCTGGCCCCACCCCGCCCCCCTTCGCTCCGCCACTGCTGCGTCTTCTGCTCCGTTTGTCATCGCCTTCGCAGACGCAGAACCTGATTTGACGTTTTCTTCGCGCGATTTTGCTCTCGTTCTGATTTTTTGCATTTGCATACTGAGTGTTTGGTCCGGAGATTATGTTTGGATATTTACCATTACTGGAAATGAAACAACTCTCTTGTTTGTTTTACTTGAATTGGGGGGTGGTGATACACGACAAAATATTAATCTATATTCGTAATGCAATCTCTTTTTTATCAACTGTCGCCCTAATGACTGCTGGTGACGGCTGATGATGGTAACGACCTTAATGACATCTATGAATAAAAAAGCGTTATAAAGAGATAGTGGTCTTATTGGTTTTGTTTTTACCATTTTGAAATTTTGTAGTCTTAATAAATGGACTGAATCTATTAAATTAAATTGGTGTCACTTAAAGCCCTTCATTTATAATGTTGATTTGAGTAAAAATTCAGAGGGAATAATAACTTACGCATTTATTAATGGTTCAAAGGGTTTTAAAAAACACATACACACCCACGAAATGGAGTATTTGCTACAAATTACTTTTAGGACGCACATTCGAATTTCAAAACTTGTATGTCTTGAATTTCAAGACCTGTTTAAGCGCATCTCAATAGAACATACAAAATGAAAAATTATTGATGGTGTAAGCTATAGTTACTTACATTTACACTAGTAGTAATACAAAATTAATTAACATAAATTAAAAAATTAAAACACAGTTATCTTATAGGTTAAACGAAACTTCTTGCTCAACAAAGCCTTTACACGTCAAATACAAAAAACACACAAACACAACAAATATTCACATCTCTCATACAAGTATTCATCACTTTATTCCTCCTCTTGCATTTACATTCATCTTCATTCTCATTACTTCATCCTATTAACTCATGAAATCTGTACACGCTTTCTGGGCACGCCTCAATAAAAACTCTTTCATCTTCATGCGCTTACTAATCTCATATACTCTGTCCCTCCTTCCGTGTCACAAAGAATGTCTTTCGTCCTATATTCGCTTCATCTTTCGTAACCTATCTCAGTACTCATGAGCACTACGTGTATCCGCCTCTGCCACGCCCACTTCTCACTGAGACGTCATTCCCCTCCTGCTCTGAGAGAAGATGAATGTGCGACTAAGCACTACGGCATCATGCGTTTCTCTTTGGTTTTGCCGTCTTCCCATCATCTTTGTTCTAAAATGAGAATTATTTTTGAGATTAATTTTGTTAATATGAATGTGGTATAATGTTTTAAAGTTCGTGTTAATAATTTAATACAATATCATTAAAAGGGTTTTTGATTTTTTATGAGAACGCTTATTAAATTACGTCTTCATTTTTCATTTTTATATGCTCATTTTTCATTCTTTAATATGTTTCGTTGTAGTGGTTTCGAAACTTTTATTGCTATTATGTTCGGCAAAATAAACTATCAGTAAAGGTCATATTTATCATCAGCGTCGTCATTAAACCCTGTATTACAAACTACAACCCGGACGAGCCATAGATGGGAGTTGTCGCTTTTCTTGATTCTGAATTATAATTCGGACTCTTAGCAGATCACATCTTTTTATGTTAATGCACGTGTGAAATTAAAATCATTTTTATTTTCCTAAGATCAATATTAATTTTCTCAGACAATTGTTTTTATATTTAATTTCGAATTCACAAGGAATAATTCTACTTTGATCCACGGAAAATTAGCTTTAATAAGAGATTGAAACATACATTTTTGAGAAATGATTTTATTAAATACTGTCACTATATTCGTACTCTGCCTATACCGCAAACTAAAAGTAATTTGTGCATCCCACTCATTATTACATGGCAAATTTTACATTTACCAAAATCATAGTAGTGAAGGAAGAATTAAGAAATTCTTGTAGTATTTATGATACATGTTTTGCTTATCAAAATAAAACTATTCTTATGAGTAATAATATGGATTTTTATGACTTACACAGTGAATTGAATTAGGTGCCTGGTATTTGTTATTTTTCAACTGTATAAGTATTTTCTCAACGGTTCCGAAAGATATCATAGTGCAGCTGTCAGATATTTCGTTTTCACGTTCTTTCCAATTTTTGTTCCAACAGCTGCTGAGCATCAAGTTATTCCTAGCAGAAAGGAGATGCAAAAAACCAATGTTATGAGCAATATATACGTATTTCATTCATTGCATCAAAAAGATACCTAAAATAAGTCTTTCAATTTAGAATGTTACACAATTTATAAACTTATTGAAGAATATTCATGAATTGAAGTGTTTGAAAACTATTCTACAAATAAATTATATTCAATACACTAACAATATCAAAAATATTAATTTGAACGTTTTATTAAACACAAACACAAAATAAAATATATACGATACTACTGGATACAAAATTAACTCCATAAGTGTATCAAATAGTTTTAAAACAATTTGGAAATTCGCTTATTATTTAGAAAACAGCAGATAAATACGCAACCAGTAACATACATTACTCTCGTGCGCAACAAACTATGCATCCTAGGCTCATAAAACCTTGTTTACGTGATCCCAACGTGAAACGCGAGTTATGTTTATTGTTGTGATACGCACATAATCCAGGAAACGATCTATTTTTAGACATTCTTTTACATTTTGGGTGCACGTTTACCCCCAAAGAACGGTTTATCCTGTACGTTCGAAATTATGTTCGAGTATGAAGTTATTTTCATGTTTAGAACAATGATTTCAAAAGTGAGGAATGATCTTACTCTTCATAGTAATGACTAAAATAATTTCTTGAAGCCCCGGTAGCGGCGTTAAGGAGTCATTGCGGTTCGATGGTATCAGTATTTGTGATGTCGCGGGTACGATCCTAGTCAGGTACCGGAAATTTTCCAGATGTGTTTGACATCAGCGAGTTAGTGCCATGTGCCGGGATTAAAGTCATAGGCCGACTGGTCGGACGAGTGGTTTTCCGTGCTTTCCCTGGTTTTCCAGGCTAATGCCGGAGCACGCCCATAGAAAACGTGCCGCTGGCAGATTGCTAGACTTCCTTTCTTATTTCGTTTCTATTCCCATCCCTAGAGTAGAGCGATGGATAGATAATCTATCCTAGTATGTCCCATCTCCCTGACAGAGGAAACGTTCGATATGTGTCCAAAGCAGTCAAGGCCGGGGCAGTAGAACAAAAAAAAATTTCTTGAAAACACAAATCTGTAATTTTTATCATGCGGGCCATACTTTAAACAGTCTGAGAAGTAAAGAGTAAAATATTTTGTAAGGTCAGAAGTAGTTTTAACTTAAAATGCTGGTTGCCGAAGTATTACAAACATGAAAATGTCTTCACTTCTGGAAACATTACAGAACGAACCTTTATCTGAAGTTGTCCAGCTGATCGGTGTTTGTCTTCACAAGCATTTTCCATTGCATTCGTTTCTCCGCGCAAGTCACCAAGTCAGAAGCTAGCCGGTGGAGATCCGGGGTTGCGATTCCGTGGTGCGTGTCCGATCGCACCTTGCATGGCGTCGGCACGCGCTATGTCGTGCAGACGACACTCGCAGCTAGCACCTCAGCACGAGGCAGGCACAAGTGGAAATCAGACAAGAAACACGAGACAAGCGCTGTCCACAGTGAATAGGGGTTAGCACGCAGAATACCTAACCGAAGTACGCGGGCTCAAAGCCAATTGAAGATGGAGGATTTTCGTAGTGTGGAAAATTCTCAGTGTGCTTTGGTACGATTATCGCACGCAAGGAACTTCTGAAAATAATATCCCGCCCTAAGAAGATCTTACATTCTGGTTAAGATACTGTATGTGCATTATTAACTGAAACCGACAATTAATGGAAAAATGTGTCCCAAGAATGCACACCAGGTGTGTCGGAGGTAAGTTTCAAAGAAATCCGAAGCAAGAAAAAATACAAAAGGAAAAACACTTAGATAACAATGATAACAATGCAACCGTGATGATTAAAGGGTGAAGGGTGATTGAAATGTAATAATGAAAACATAGCTTCACATTTCACTGTACTTGTCTAAGCAGAAACATTTTCGACATTTCCCGTATCATTTGATTGGTGTAAGCCTCGACTTTCGTAGAACAAACTTAAGCAAATCACATTCACCTCAGATCGTTTGATTTTTTCGTGTTTCTGGGTGAGTCAACTGCCGCGGTCATTAGTTTCGTACGTGTCGTGGATGTTATCATCACGGGAAGTGGCGTTGATCTTCTCCCGCTGGATGGTGAGTCCGGCGCCGACCTACATGTCGGCATTCCCTAACAAGGTATCTTCCACAATCGGGACACCGCCCCAACGTGGACAAACTCTAAGCTCACGACCGATCCCCCGACACGTGAAGTAGTACTGTGAGTGAAAATATAAGAGTGTATAAGTTAAGGGGAAACGATAGAAGAAGAAAGAGGAAGGAAAGATTGCGCGCAGTCCGTGGCCCGTTGGTTGGGTTCTACTCCAGCTTTCACCTGGTATTGATCGTAGAAATCACGAAAAACTACCGATCAGAGAAGCCGGCCGCTAGGAACGTCCTCCAAAAAGTAGCTGACGTCGACCTAGCTATATAGTTAATGTCGAAAATAACAATTGCAACAGAAGCTCATCCACTACGAACCGCATCAACTCACAGCGTTGGGACGTGCTGGTCACGCGCTGGGTAGGAACTTACGAAACTGGGGGACACCATTCTCTAAGAGGTTGATTGATTGATTGATTACTAGTGATGTCGAGCTTGTCAACGGCTAAGGTCATTCGTCCCGTAAGAACAGTGCATGTTCTTTTCGCTCGGGCGGTGGTTTTGCACGCTGGATCTGCGAGATACGGCACCAGGTATCTCGCACCAGCGAGGCACCGCCCCAGACGGTACAAACTCTAAGCTCCTTACCGGTGTTCTGGTTTGTGTGGTAGTGTACTGAATGTAAGTCTGAGTTTGAGTAAGGGGTTAGGATATAACAAGAAAAAGGAAGGTAAGATCGCACGCGGTACGCGGTCCGTTTATTAAGTAACTGCTGCGGCATTCGCCTGGTATTGATCGGAACAACCAAGAAAAACTACCGATCAGAGCATCCGACCGCTAGGATTCTTCTCCAGAAAGGAACTGAATTCCATCTAGCTGGCAAGCTAGTGTTCTGCCACCGTCGACACTCTAACCTCAGGACCTCTCGGGCAGAGGCACTTCATTGACATCAGTTCATGTCCTGAGCCACCTCTCCCGGTCTGTAAGCGTCTAACGCAAGCAATACCAACCCTACCAACCACCCACTCTTCACCAACGCCAACCTGTCTCCTCCATTCCGACGCGGCGCCAGCGCTCCCAGCGGCGCGCGGACGCTCCCGCGAGTTACGACGCACCGCGCCGCAGCGCGGGCGTGTATTTATATACGTGACGCGTGTTTCCGGGTGCACGCGCGCCACACACACACACACACACACACGCGCGCGCGTCGCATCGCCGCGTCCGCCGCCCCGTCGGAGGGAGTTACTGCGCGCACGGCAGCGAGCCGCCACGCCCCCGCGCCAGGAGTTGCCCGCAACCTGACCCAGCCGCTCATTAGAGTTGCCTCGGCCACTTAGTTTATCGCCCTCCGACCCGCTCTGCTGCTGTGTTGCGGCCGCAGCCTGGTATTCTAGCTAGCAGCAGGTGCGTTGTAGTTTTCAGGTGAGAAGGTTAATACTTGCAATTAATGGAGCGTGTGTGTGGGAGGGGCGGCATTAATTCAAATAACTGAAGATATGAGGAGTAAAAGGGGATATTCCTCAAAATTGGAGATTTCGTAAATTCATATTTTTGGTCTCCTGTCATTTGACATTCTTGCTGTGAGATACTCAAATAGTTCATCTGATGGGTTATAGTGATGAGTCAGCTGATGGGTCATTTAGCTCCTAATGTTGTTATTATTTAACACATTTACATTAAATTTAACCTATATGTTGATTTGTTGGGTTTTTTTTCGAAATATTTTTCGCGATATTACGTTTTTGTCAAGGTTTCCGTATTTTTTTAAACCTGAACTCGTTAGTTATCTTATCTCATGAATTACAGATAAAAAGTCAAGGCGTAGTTAACTTATTTAATTTTTTACGTGTTTCAATATAATTCATTTACTGTTCAAATATTACTATTACTTCAACCGAGTTGATTGATTGACCTCTTTCTACCTTAAAAAAATTAATTGAGAAATGGAAGAAGAAGGCCTTCAACTTCTATGGCTATTACTGGAATTAAAATATTTACATTTCATTGTTCCTTATTTATGTGACAATACTTTTTTAATCATCCCATTTCATTAGAGAAGGGATTGCCTGGGATATCTGAATATTATTTTTCTGTATTCTTCCAATCATGTCTCAAAACTATTCATAATCGTAAGTTAAACGTAATATATAAAGTGTGCATGAAGATTAAATCCAGACTACGCGAAGTTACAAAAGCCTATACCAAAAAGAAATATAAAATATACTGGATATTTTTTTCAATTATCTACCTGTCATTTACAGAAATGAATTTGTGAGGAAAAGGGGGTGACCGTTTTCTGGAGCACACGAACATGAAATCAAAGAATTTGTTTTCCTTTTCTCTACGACCTACTTCCCGCCTTTCAACCTGCAAATGAAATTGCTTAAGGAACTTCTCTCCAAATGTACCATGTTTGTGAAGGACATCGATGGAAGTCAAAGACTTTCCTTCAGTCAATTGAATTTTCATAGAATAGTATTTTCCAGTGGTAGGATGACACTACTGAAAGAAATGACACTATCCAAAGATATAGAGAGATCTCGCTTATTTTATCGGAAAATGAGAAAGAATGTCTTTGTCTGGTTCTGTGGTTGTGCTGAGAAAGTCGAAAGTGTACTTTTTTATGGTAAGTTTACTTTTAAAAATGCTAGAAGGCCGTATCAAAGAATGAGGATATTAAAATGAAAAGGTTCTTTCAAAAACGAGAGAGTAGCGTTGGTCTTTCAGAATATCGTTTACAGTTAGATTTCATGAATATTGTGGTTTCAACGATACAAGCGTCCTTACGAACACGAAGAAACGGCCGTATTACTCTGAAAAGCAATTCAGAATGGCGTACTTTGACTTCAGTACTTGCATCACCTCGCTATCTCCGCCACGAATCAAGAAACTGCTGTAGGTTTTCGAAGACATGACGCTAAACAAAAACAAGAAATATTTTAAAATGAGGGTATTCCAGTGAATCAAATCATTATAGTAAGTTCAAAATTATTGAATTATGCAGTAATGAGTGGGAACGTGGATGTCATTAAAAGGATAAATTAAGTTAAAAATAAAACAGATTTGTGAAAAAGATAACATTCAAGAATAGAAATTGCATATCCCTTTGCAATATGTAATAATGTAATTATAAGATTCAAAACTTTCTCCCAAGTGCTACAATTACCTTCATGTTAACAATTATAATTAATTTTAAAATGAGACATTTTTCAAGATTAAGAGGTATTCCTGCGATTTGGTATCAGAATCTCTCCATATTTAACAATACACGATAGTCAAATGGATTTATAATGTCTTTATAAATGAGATCTTCAATATTTTCTTGATATTTCTGAATTAAAATATTTAGCTTAATTAGTCTGCCAACTTTTGCCACGTACATGGTATCACTTCACGGAACAGAAAAAATTCTCTAATTTCGTTCATAATATTGCAACAACCCAATGTACCAATGCATTAGTGTCTTACAGGGTCATTCTTAAAACGTAAATAAGAATTACCTCCATGGTTAATTGTTTTGGAGGAAGATTAGTTTAACATTGCACATTATTTTCATCACCATATTTCTAATCTCGCACAATCCTGACACTGTCACATCCGCATATGTTAGTATTCCTAGTCTAATTAATTACAACGCATACAAGACTGAAAGGCATCGTCTAGTATTTTATACTTTAAAGTTATTTTAAATGCATACAGCATTTAATATTTCAGCCAACATCATCTACTCCATGAATCCAGAGAAACGCCTCTACATGCCGTCCACCACACACGATAAATCCGCGCCAACAGTTGCTGCATGCGCTCTACGATGCACACTGTGTCCTCAGAGCTGGGCGGCATCACGTAGCGAGGCGATCGTCTGGCGCAGATCTCATCTGGCTCCGGGGCTGCGACTGCGGTCGCGAAGGCGGAGGAGGAGGAGAAGAAGAAGAAGAAGAAGAAGAAGAAGAAGGAAAAGAAGGGAAAGGAAAAGAAAAAGGAGGAGAAGGAGAAGAAGGAGAAAGTAAGGAAGTGGAGGAGTTGGAGAAGGATAAGGAAGAGAATGAAAAGGAAAAGGAGGAGGAGGAGGAGGAGGAGGTCAAGGAAGTGGAGAAGGAATAGAACGAAAAGGAGGAGAATGTTAAGAAGTGGAGGAGGAGAACGAGAAAGAATAGGAGAAGGAAAAGGAAAAGAAGGAGAAGGAGGAGAGGGAGGAATAAGAGATGGAGAGGAGAAAAAGGAGGAGGAGGAAGTGGAGGTGGAGGGGAAGGTGAACGGAAAAGTGGAGGCTGAGATGGAGGTGGAAGCAAATACTAATATGGAGGCGGTGGCAGGGATAGTGGTGGAGTGATAGAAGGTGGAGATAGGGATGCAGGTGGCGGCAGCGTTGGAGGCGTGGATGCAGGTAGAGGCGGGTAGGAAAATCATAGGTGGGAATGAAGTACAGAGGCAGGTATGGAGGCAGAGACGAGTATTAAGGTGAAGGCTTGTAGACAGAGGCAGTGATGGAGGCAAAGATGAGTGTGGAGGCGAAGGCAGGCTTGGATACAGAGGCGGTGATGGAGGTAGAGACTAGTATGGAGACTAGTATGGAGGCAGAGGAAGGAATAGAGGCAGGGGCGAAACGTAAGCAGAGGCGGGAATGGAAGCAGAAGCGGGAATGGTGGCAGAGGCGGGTATAGAGGCAGAGGCGGGAATGGTGGTAGTGGCGGGAATGAAAGTAGAGGCGGGAATAGAGGCAGACGCATGTATGGAGGCAGAGGCGGGTATGGGATCGGCGATGGGAATGGAGGAGGCGGCTTTGGCGGCGGGGGCGGCTATGAAGTCGCAGGCGGAGGGTGGGCGGGGCCGAAGGAGGCGTCGGCGGAGGCCGCCGAAGCGGAAAGCCGTCGTGGGCGCGGCGCCGGGGGCGTCGCAAATCCCTGGGGCCACGCGCCGTTGCGTCCGCGGCCAAGCGGCGACGATGGCACCAAGGGGGGGGGGGACGGAGGGGGGCGTGCGGACAGCGATGAGAAAGGCGTCAAGAAAGATACGAGCGGGGGCGGGGGAGTGGAAAGTGAATGCGGTTGTAGAGGAGGGGAATGGGGAAGATAGCGGAGAAGGCAGCGTTGGTGCGCGAATTATGAGAGCGAAGGCGTTGGAAAGTGACGATATGGGCGCGTAACATCGTTATTACAGGTGGCTATGGAAATTGTAATGGGAAATCATATGGTTATATTGAGAAGGCGCTGAAAGAACGAGCAGAAAATGGGGAGGTTTAGGAATAATTATTTAGATGTTTTAGGTATTACAGACACAGAAACAAGTAGATTCGGTCGAAAAATATAAATAACAATAATATTAATAATTATTTCAGTAATTATAATAAAAATAATGATAATGATAAACTATGATCAGTAAACATATGTAAAAGTTGTAGACACAAAAACGTGTGACACAGAAATGATCCAAATGCTAATTTAGTTCAAAGATATTTTTTGACGGAAAAGCGCAAATAATTAGCGCAGATACGTGGTGAAAAATATTGTGATTATGATAGAAGAGGCAGTATATGAGACCGAGAAATATGGTGGATAGAGCAGTCAGATTGCAAAAAAAAAACAACGAGTAATGTCGAGAAAGATATCCATACTATCGTAAAGCAAACCATCTTTTTATTTACCCGCGTTTCTCGGGATTCGACAAATACGAAGAGATTTGTCACCTCTACTGAAAAACTAACCTCCCAATTAAAATACTTCACCTCTACACCAACGTCCACGGATAAATGGTTCCTATTTACAAAGACTTCTTTGATAGGTAAATTTACCAAAGCATGTAATATTAGGTTACTCCTTCAAACTAGCACCGAAACTGTTACTTCGCACCGCATGCAATGAAATGCTATCAATTGGGCACTAAATTAAAATAACTGGAATAACGGGTCATACTCATAAATGGAGTTCGGCAGAGTCGATCTCATTGCCTCCCGTGGGAGTAGTGGCCCTCTTGCGATTACTCCGTTGGTCTCCCTGCGAACGTAACGGAGCGGTAGAAATGGTACTCTCGTACATATTCTAGTCATTGGAGTGTCTAAGATTCAAATGGTCATAACGGGTCATAACAGCACAAATAAGACTTTTCATCTGAATCGTATGTGTAGGAGGAGAGGAGGTAGGAAGAAGGAAATATCATAACAAAAGGCACACAAAATACGCAGTTCATACAATGTAAGTAAATAGTGAAGAGTTTAAATATTCTATTTCCAGAACACATATTTGAAAGCAGATAATCGGAGGACAAGTGTAATCGTAATCGAAGATATTCCAAATTTACCTTTTTTCGCTGTAATTAACCTAACGATCTATAAGAACTATTTTGTTGTAAATGTATGTTTGTTTTCAATAATAATGCTGACAACTCATCTGCTATTAAAGTACTGTAAGAGTGTATTATAAAGTTAGTCTGGATAAAAGCAAGACTTTTAATATTTATTTATTTATTTTCTTGTTTATTTTGTTTCTTATTTAATTACGATTTTGCATCTCAAAGTTAGTAGTGGCGTATATTCAGGTGACACCTTGGGCAAAACTAATGACCACTTCCCCCATATATTAAATATAAAAATATTTATTACTGAATAGTTTATACTTTATTTAATAAAAATACAAGTATATTTGCACATAGCATTTATTTATAAGATATTAAAAATGCATGTAATTCAGAATAATTGAAATAAAATTTTTAAATAAATAATTTAAAGCAAAGTATAACTAATTAACAAACGCATGTTTTTATAAAAACACTTTCTTAGTATTTAAACAATTTTTTTAAATACAAGTTTTAAATCATAAAAATTATATAATTCCAAAACGTTCTAATTAGTGTCATCCCAAAAATGGTCTCGCCTTGGGCGGACCGCCCCCCCTCCCTCCACAAAGCTCCTGCGGATAGTGGTCGTCAGCAACAGCAGTAGCAGCAGAAGTAGCGGCGGTGGCGGTGGCTGCGAAGGTGACGAGGGCGAGGGCGAGGGCGAGGGCGAGGGCGAGGGCGAGGGCGAGGGCGAGGGCGAGGGCGAGGGCGAGGGCGAGGGCGAGGGCGAGGGCGAGGGCGAGGGCGAGGGCGAGGGCGAGGGCGAAGGCGAGGGCGAGGGCGAGGGCGAGGGCGAGGGCGAGGGCGAGGGCGAGGGCGAGGGCGAGGGCGAGGGCGAGGGCGAGGGCGAGGGCGAGGGCGAGGGCGAGGGCGAGGGCGAGGGCGAGGGCGACGGCGAGGGCGAGGGCAAGGGCGAGGGTGAGGGCGAGGGCGAGGACGAGGACGACTGCAAGTGCAAGTGCAATTGCAAGTACAAGGGCAAGTGCATATGCAAGTGCGGGCGCAAGTGCAAGAGCGAGTACGAGTGCGAGTGCGAGGGCGAGGGCGACGAGGCGACGAGGCGAGGGCGAGGGCGAGGGCGAGGGCGAGGGCGAGGGCGAGGGCGAGGGCGAGGGCGAGGGCGAGGGCGAGGGCGAGGGCGAGGGCGAGGGCGAGGGCGAGGGCGAGGGCGAGGGCGAGGGCGAGGGCGAGGGCGAGGGTGAGGGCGAGGGCGAGGACGAGGGTGAGGGCGATGGTGAAGGCGATGGCGAGGGCGAGGGCGAGGGCGATGGCGATGGCGATGGCGATGGCGATGGCGAGGGCGAGGGCGAGGGCGAGGGCGAGGGCGAGGGCGAGGGCGAGGGCGAGGGCGAGGGCGAGGGCGAGGGCGAGGGCGAGGGTAAGGGCGAGGGCAAGGGTGAGGGTGAGGGCAAGGGTGAGGACGAGGGCGAGGGCGGGGGCGAGGGCAGGGGTGGGGGCTGTGGAGGTGACTACGGGAGCCAGGGGCGACGGCAAGGGCGAGGGCGAAAGCAGTGGCGGTAGCGAGGGGGCGGGGACGGGGGCCGGGCCGCGGGTGCGAGTCAGCGTTCGCGTAAACTACCCGTCCTGGCCGCGCGCCCGCCGCCGCCGCCGCCGCCGCCGCCGCGACCGCTCGCCGCCGATTACTCAGAGAAGTGCTGACAGAATCCAGCGCCGCGCGCGGCCCACTCATATCCCTTCGCGCGACGCGCGCTCGGCGGCGCCTCCGCCTCCGCCTCCGCCTCCGCCTCCGCCTCCGCCCCCGCCCCCGCCCCCGCCCCGCCCCCTGCGCTCCACAAACAGAATCACTGTCCGCGACTGTAATTCAAACGTGAAACTTCGAAAATAGTTAGATTACCACTGTGAAGTCGTAATTATCAGCTTGACCACCTAAAAATATCTCTAGAAAATATCTTGATTGAGATTAGCTTCTTCAATAAAAACGTAGGCCTATCAGAGCAAATTTGACGTATGGGTGTAAATACTTTTAATTTACGTTTCCATTTTCACATGTAAATGCAATATGAAATTAGTGAAATTCTCATTAAACAACTTATTTATAAATTAATTCACATATTCATAATACAATTAAAGTCACCTCTTACCAAAATTTAAGTCACATTAAAGTAATTAATGTATAACAAAAAACCGAATTAAATAATTTCCAATAAATCTGTGTGTTCATACTGTAAGTAGATCCGGTAAATTTGAAATGCCTTTATTCAATATAATTTTCAATTCGACTTCGCCAAGTTCCCAAAGCAAAAATTATTTCGGTCTGCCATTCCAATACCTCAGCATGGTTTTAATAAAAAATGATGACAATAAACTTAAATTACAGATCGGAACCCTAAACAATTGTGATAAAACATGAATTATCGAAAACGTTTGATGTAACTGCGCAAGTTACAGCGGATGCAAATGGTAGTGTTTCTATGCTGTTTCACATTTATGAAGTCACAGAAAGAGGAAATACCAAGCTATCAACTGACGTGGAAATGACAATATTTGTTCGTATTCGCATTATCACTTCATCCAAAACGTCTCCCCAGCACATCTATTCAATATCCGCGACTATAATTCAAACGTTAAACTCCGAAAATAGATTACCACATTTAAATCAGCATGGTCATCTGAAATTATTTCCAAAAGGTATATTGATTGAGACATGCTTCTTCAATACTAACATTTATGTGTCAGAACAAACGATATGTTTGACTGCAAATAATTTTTAATTGTATTTCACGTTCGAGGGAAAATTCAAGGTGAAACAGCAAATTTTAAATAAAAAGAGAGGCACAAGCCTTAACATATGCTCGAATTTTTACTGCTACTTAATATCTTTTAGAAGCTTCACAGAACTGCTCCCTCATTATCATTATGAATAATCACCTCCATTTCGTAAATAATAATATCAATTACCAATACTTACATCTAAATACCTTACACTATATTTGTTCACAAACTGATTTGTTAATAATATGTATTGAGACCACTACGTTTGTAGTTTCCATATTTCTTAACGAAACATAAAATTTTAACCATTTAGACTGAATTTGCCTACAACAAAATTTCAAGTGTAGTTATTCAATCTCTCTTGAATCTTCGTAATTTTACTCTTCCCTAAGAAATTATATTTCTAACATTTTCCAACTTCATAGTTTGTTTCAATTTTTTTCATGTCTGCCTTCATTTCATTCTCATGTGATACCACAAGCAAACTGTTATCTACGAAACAGCCAACGCCATTCAGGGAAATGAATTTTCTGACTTATTGCGATGTTTCATCCACTTTCATTGATGCTTCTTGCGGTAGGGCATTTCAAAACCGGTAAATTGAATACTTTCAAGGTTATGCAGGCAATCTCGAGAGGCTAGGCATGGGTATTCGTAGTGTATTTGTTTTCTCGACGCCTACTCGTGAAATATCTTTTTAACGAATGGTGATGAATCCTTGGAGTAGACATCGGCTTTTACATAGTTGTTTATTTGAATAGTCGTCTTATATCTCTCCCCTCGATGAGGATGAAAGCCACAAAGAGAATGAAGTCTGCAATCTATTCGATGAATGGCGCTGTCGTGTGGGAAAATTCATCGCGCATTATAGTATTATTTATTGTATGAAGGTCGATCGGATATGTTAGCGCATTGTAACAACATAACTTTCTTACATATGCTGTCAGGAACATAAGATAACAATTTTCTGCCATACATTAATGTCAATGGAAGAAATAAACATGCGATGTCTCGCGGGATATTTTTGTCAACTTTAATTACAAACATTTACCCAAGTTTTGATAACGATTAAATAAAATGACTGTAATTAATGTGTAAAGAAGGCAATTGATGAAAGGAAAGATAAACTAATAACTATCAGAGAAAATATATGTTATTTTAAAGAGAGGTTAATGCTTTCAAAAAACCGGAAATGAAGTAATTAAGCGTGATTAAAAATGTATTCTGAAAAAGCAGTCCGAAACGCTTCAAGCTGTCCTGTGCTGTATAAGCATATCCGTAAGTTTAATGCGCCAGTATATTTCAGAAATATGGAAACCAGACTGTCATTTCTTGTACTGAGTATACTACAAACAGTTAATCAAGTATGTTTTAAAAGTAAAAAATTAAAGTCACTTCACACAAACAAGGTAATACAAAAGTACTTGTAAATGAAAACGTACTGCCAGTGTTCATCAGCAAAAAAGAAATTTTCTTACATAAATTTCTAAATGCACCGATTCCTTTACTACATGTTAGATAAAATATTCTATTATTTTATAAATTACAAAATATGCAAAAAAGAATCATAGTTCCATTCAAACAAAACATTCATTTGTGAATTGCTCGTCGGCTGAATTCCAACGCGTCTCTTCACCACATATGACGAGCAAACATTCAAAACGTGACATGTCCAATTCACACTTTTCTAATGAAAATGAAAAATGCAGCCCAAATATTACACTTTTCAACTCTATCTTTAACTTAACGAATAGGATACTACTTAATGTATTGTAAGACATCTTACGTTTCTTTTTGGAAAAATAATTCTACGTAAAAACAACAGAAGAACTCAATTTTTGCCAAAAGGGCATTGAATTGAATGTGCCTTATTTTACGTGGGGAGACTCAGGCCATGAGGCCTGCTCTTCCGCCTGACCAAGCAAATTCCGCTACGCTCCTTTCACCAACCATGGGAGAAAGAAGGTATTACTTGGGCGACGAAACAGGCGATTTGAATTTATCTCAGAGGCACCGTTTAGGCTTGAGGATCTTTTACATGCAGTAAATCTACTAACATGGGACAGCCGGCTTTACTTCCCCTCCGAAGGACGGCGTACGAAGGATTTTTTCGCCCTTAAAAATCCACGGCTTCGAACCCGCAAACTTGGGTATAACAGTCCGATACGCTAACCGTTACACCACCGCCGCCGCATGTCACTTTTTGAATGTTTGCTCCTCATATGCAGACTCCTTCTCCGAAATGTACTTTCGTACTAAACTAACTTCATCCATCGCCTGCGCAACGATTCTCTTCCACCGCGAGCAATAACTATAGCAAGCATCGTAAAGAACGGGGATGCGTTGAGGTCTAAAGGCAAACCGCTTCCAGGGCACATTGCGCAGGCGCCCGGACACGCCCGAGCCCACGCCCGCGACTTCACCACGTCGCACGCATCTGCGTGGGCGGCGCACCCGCACACTGGGTCGATTTCCCCCAAAGAGTGTGCACACGAAACGAAACAATTTAGGCCAAAGAGTGTGCATACAAAAAACGAAAATGATTATTAAAAAAAAAGTAATGGAAAAAGGCAAGAAGAAAGAGTGAAATTATGAGAAACATAGAAGGGAAATAAGTGGTAAAAGAAAAAATGTAAAACATTACCTCCAAAAATACAAAATTTCTACAATTTGTAGACATGTATTTGAAATGTTTACCATTTGTGTTTTTATATTTATTAATGAAACGACCGGTGCTGTGAGTTTTCAATCACGCTATGGTATAAAATAACGATACATTTTAAAAGAAATATTCGAATTATTTACGAAAATACGTATTATAAATGTATTTGATATAACTATGAAACATTCTGCAAAGAACTAACTAGTCCATTCCTTACAAGCTAGTGCCATTCAGACATGATGTCAAAATTAAACAGAATTCTCCATAAAGATTAAATTTTATTAACATAGAGATACAGCAAACACATTAACAGCACGAGCTAAAAATTTCAATATCTTCATTTGTCCTTAAAAAATCAATTTCTCTTCAATTGTTTGCTTCGTTCTTTTTACATAGTATTTTTACATATTATTTTACATTGTTCCTTTACATTGAGTAATTTCTCTAGATTGTTCTCCAGATTTCGTGTTCTCTCCATACTACATTTTACGTTGACCTCTGTGTCTAAGTATCGTAATGCAGTCTTAACACCCTTCAATGCCTCTTGCTCTCGTGGAATAAAAGCTGCCTAGTGTTAGAATTTGTGGCACTGAGGCGATATATTCTTTTCCCGGATGAAATTATTTTCAGGACGTTGTATTTCCTAGGTTCACTGTAGCCGAGGTTCAGGTTCACTATAACCGAGTTTTCTTATATTTATTTGTCTTGTAAGCGAAACGGGACCAGTGACCTAAGTTCACTATAACAGATGCGTTTACTATATCCGAGTTCACTATAACCGGAGTCGACTGTATTACGTTTGTCCATGGGTTTTTGATCTATATATAGCATACATAAGTACTAGTTTATATCATGCACAAATTTGACATGAACCTAAGAAAACAATTTCAGAATTCAAGTTGTTAAAAATAATTGCAAATAGTTATTTAAATAAATATATACAAAATAATGCTTTGTTAGTAAATAAATTTATTACACATAGTTTCACCTAATTATCTACGCAGCATCAAGTTTAAAAAGTATATTAATGTAGGTGAGTTTGGAATTATTTAATATCCGTTTTTTGTATGTTTTTCATTATCTACATTCTGATTCTACATTCTATTTTCAGTCTCAAGTGAATAAATATTTTTTAAATAACGATACACAATAAATTATTACTAATTATTGGTACGTAAAATAGATACACGAAGCGTTGTGCATATTTATATTACTATTTGCACATTTGCATGTTAATTTATTATTACTATAATATTTTTATATTTTCATTAAACGTGTAGCATATTTATATGACTAATAAAACATTACTTTGAAACATTTTTCAATGTTTGATACTTGAAAGTATCTCTTGGAAATGAAATGAAAGCAGTCGGGTGCGGCTTTCGGCCCACTGTGCTCCGCCGGCGCTCAGTGCACAACGTCGCCTTTGTGGCGTCGCCCGCATCTCCCGGGGCGCCCCTCACGCCTCCTCAAGCGCCGCCCCATCGCCATATTCCTCGCCGACCCGCTCTTAATATTCTCAGGGAGTTGACTCTTCCCTCGAGAGACCCCACAGCGACCTTCTGGTGATGTGTAACATCCTGGACTCAAAGCATGCCTTCACAGCCTTTTGGTTTTGGGGAAATCAGAACGTAAGAGATGTTGCAATTCGAAATGAAAATATGATTTAAAAATATAAAAGAAAGTCATTAAATGTTCTGGTCATTCATTAAAAGTTCTGTAAAGTAGTCTTCAGTACAAGAAGTGTGAACGATGGAGAAATACGTAAGTTAAGTCGAGATGATAAATTCTAAACAAGTATTACCTATTTAACATTCCTTCCATTGCATAAAGCTAACCAATCGAAAAAGCAAAGATTATCTGCCTACCAGACCGCCCTGCACAAGTATTGGGTATTAGAATCTTACGTAGGCTTTTATGTTTACACCTTCTTCTCGAAAAAGTTCAGCGAGACTTCTCATAAAATCATCTAAATTATCGATTCAAATATTTCTGGGAAATGAAATATCAAATATCTGAAAATGGTCACCAACATTTCGTAAGGTATATGAATATAAAAGAGGATATAACCTTATCAGTCACGAATTAGAGATCTTACAACATCGAACGATTAAGCTGATTATCTACCGAGGAGCTCGTAAAAGTTGCTGTCATAATCTCCAGCGACGTCCTCACACAATCCCAGTTCGGGAGTTAACGTTTATCGCCTGATCTCTTGACATGCGTGTCCGTGCAGTGACTTTGTATATTTGAGATTACAAAATGGAACAAGAAACACAAAGCAGAGATTGCGCTCGGGCCAAAGTGTGTTGCTTCAGTGTCAGTGCGACACACTCAGTGTCAGTTCAACACACTCAGTACCAGTCCAACACTCTCAGTACCTGTCCAACACTCTCAGTACCAGTCCCACACTCTCAGTACCAGTCCGACATTAATCAGAGGAATCTGTCAAAAAAACTTTCGTAGTGTAGTATGTGCTCTGGAGTCTCTAGTATTCACCTCAGAGACCAACGACAATCTGATCCATTTATTAGCAGGTGACGAAGTCTTCACTGGCTTTCGGTCTTTAAAAATTGGGCTAAATTGGTAAGAAATTGAGAAATGACAACCATGTACGCTAATGCGGAAGGTCTAACATCGCCTTTTTAATAATATCATTTCATTCTGAGATTACTATTCCAAGGGTGACTTGTATCATTCTATTTTATAAATCTACAAAAAATTGTAGGGTACAATTGCACAAATGGGATAAATTTTAAAACAAAATACGAACTGAATGACGCTGAATGAAGACAAGAAGACTGTATAGTTAAATAGCAAGTGAGAGGATAATTCAAAAGTAGAACACTAAGTATTTGTGTTTCAATTTTATGCTAATAACAAATTACTAATTCATTAATAATACTGATTTATTAATCGTATTAATTCGTGAATATTTTCTCAAAAACAAAACATTTTAACATCAATCATTTTGGTGTTTTTCTGTTTGTCTACTAATTTAAAATTTGTTTTTAGAAATAATTTGTTGCAGAGATATTTCTATAGAGTTTAACACTAGTTTTAATTAGGTTATACTTATGTTCATAAAGGGAATGGTTTTATCTATAATTCCTCCTAAACAATAATGGCACACCACAATGACAGAAAGATACACAATAACGACATGCCAGGAACTACAAAATATACAAGTATACTTGCCGTCTTTGTTTCTAAACATACAGGTACGTAGCACGTACATTAAACCGCACTTTGACGTGCATCGTAACAGTTTATTGACACATCTCAATCACCACACTGACACCGTAAAGTGCTGTGGCTGTAAACTTCACTAAGAGAAGGTCGTTTAACCCCACCGTCCACAGGTCAGCCTCAGAGAAGCAAAGAGCAGGTAATAGAAGCTTTGCCGCCTTAGCGCTTGGAGGTCGTTACAAAGGCAGCAGCTGCAGCAACACAAGTATTTCTTGGAGTGCATCATGACATTGTTTCCGATGTTATTTAACAGAGATTGGAACAATAGTGATAGTTGTATGATGGTGATTTTTCCGCGGCATTGATGCGATGGAGAGACCATTTGGGGTGAATACCAGAATTCGAAAGGTTAAAACGCGGTAGAATGTAGGTATTGTAATGGCTTAAAGACCTTCGGCCTAGCCACTTAACATCAAGTTTTCTAATTTGTATGTAATAATTACCTATTAAATTAAAAAATGGTGATTGGTGTAATATAGTGTACGGTAGTGGTAGCGGCAAATGTAGTGGGGCAAATGGAGAGGTATACAGTGGATGTAAAGTAAGCCGTTCTGGTGATGCTGATGATGGTGGTGTCTCTAATACAATACAATACAATTGTAGCAATAATGAATGTGGTGAAGATGGCGATGTGGCGACGGTAGTATTGGAGAAAACAGCGGTGGCAGTGAAACTGATTTCGATAGTCATATCGGTGGTGGTAGTTGTGATGCAAGGGATGGTGAATTTAAAATCGGCAATGGTGAACATTATAATAAGGTAGGATGCAAAAATGAGACGCGAAAAATTGTATTCGGTAACAGTATGTTGGGTGACGCCAAAGGAGTCATGACGTGATTTCTTTGAGAAAACGGTAGAGCAAGAGTATACAAGTAAAGATATGTGTGTGGAGTTCGAGACTTGGGTGATAGCAACAGAGAGAACGAGGGCGAGCTTGGAGGTGGTAGTAGAAGTAGTGCTCTGGTGGCAGCAGAAGCGGTGCCGGTGGTCGTAATAATAGCGGTGGCTTAATACACGTTCTGGTAGCACTGGTGGCGTACTTGCGGTGGTGGTAACTACAGCGAAGATAGAAGTAGTAGCGATGACTATAGCTGATAGGGTGGTGGCGGAATCAGCGCTGGTGGTAGCGACGGTTGCAATAGCAGAGGTGGGAGAAGGAGCGGTGCCGATGCTGGTGGTAGCAGTGGTGACGGTAGTGGTTGTGGTAGGGGTGGCGGAGGCGATGGCGGTGACGGCAATGGTAATAGAAACGGTGACGGTAGAAGAAGAGGCGGTAGTGGCAATGGCGGTAGCAGCGGTTGTGATAGCGTGGCTTTGGTGGTAGCAGTGAGGGTAGCGGTGGGGGTAGCGGTGGCGATGGCAGTGGCAGTAGTGGCAGGGATGGTGGTAGAGCTAGCAGCAGTGACAGTAGAAGCGGTGGCGGTAGCAGAAGTGGCGGTGGTAAGGTGGCGGTAGCGGTAACAGCAGTGGCAGCAGAGGTGGTGGCGGTAGCAGAGGTGACGGTAGTAGGAGCGGTGTCGGTAACAGTTGTGGCGGTATCAGCGACGGCGATAGCAGAAGTGACGGGGAAGGTGGCGGCGGCGGAGGCGATAGCGGAGTTGGTGTCGCCAGCAGCGTCGGATGGAGGTGAGAGCGGAGGAAAGGGTGAAGGTGAGGGTGGAGGCGAGGGCGGAGGCGAGGGCGGAGGCGAGGGCGGAGGCGAGGGTGGAGACGAGGGCGGAGGCGAGGGCGGAGGCGAGGGCGGAGGCGAGGGCGGAGGCGAGGGCGGAGGCGAGGGCGGAGGCGAGGGCGGAGGCGAGGGCGGAGGCGAGGGCGGAGGCGAGGGCGGAGGCGAGGGCGGAGGCGAGGGCGGAGGCGAGGGCGGAGGCGAGGGCGGAGGCGAGGGCGCAGGCGAGGGCGGAGGCGAGGGCGGAGGCGAGGGCGGAGGCGAGGGCGGAGGCGAGGGCGGAGGCGAGGGCGGAGGCGAGGGCGGAGGCGAGGGCGGAGGCGAGGGCGGAGGCGAGGGCGGAGGCGAGGGCGGAGGCGAGGGCGGAGGCGAGGGCGGAGGCGAGGGCGGAGGCGAGGGCGGAGGCGAGGGCGGAGGCGAGGGCGGAGGCGAGGGCGGAGGCGAGGGCGGAGGCGAGGGCGGAGGCGAGGGCGGAGGCGAGGGCGGAGGCGAGGGCGGAGGCGAGGGCGGAGGCGAGGTCGGAGGCGAGGGCGGAGGCGAGGGCGGAGGCGAGGGCGGAGGCGAGGGCGGAGGCGAGGGCGGAGGCGAGGGCGGAGGCGAGGGCGGAGGCGAGGGCGGAGGCGGAGGCGAAGCGGCGAGCGCCCCGCTGCTCTTGTTGGCGCCGCTCTGCGCGGCGGCGAAGGCAATTACGGGCCGGCAGCGCCTGCGGCTTGGTCCGTGCCGATGTGGGCGGCGTCGCCTTCGACCGGCTGCCGACCCCAGCGCCCCCTTCCACGCCTGCACTGCTCGGGCCCGACGTCCTTCGCAACCTCCGTGAACTTTACTGGACACTCTCCCCCGCCCTCCGTGTTATGGTTTTGGTTTAATAACCTCTGTATATTTGTCAGCAAATGTCACAATGATCTGTGACAAGCAGTTCTTCTGAAGGTTTGTTGTTCTGGGAGAAGGAAGATAAAAATAATTATTGTTACCAATGGCTCCGCAAATACAAGGGCCATTCAATAATTAAAGAGACAAATTGGTCTGGAGAAACAAATTATTTCTTTTTACATAACAGGACGTTTCCCACTTTCAATATAATCTCCACCAACATTTATGCACTTGTCCCAACTGGTTACTAGCGTTTTTACACTGGCTGCACAGAACTCTTTATCTATGTGTTTGAACCAATTTCCCACACATTTTTTGATATCTTGGTTATTGTACATCCTACTTCTTCCTACGTAATGCCTCCTCCACTGAATGAAACAAATGAAAATCAGATGAAGCTAAATTGGGACTGTAAGGGAATGAGGCAAAACCTCCCAACCCATTTTCTGGATGGTTTCACAGTTTTGTTGATCAGTGCGATCACGTGAGTTGTTATGCTGGAGAATCACACCTCTCCTTTGAGATCAAAGACTTTTCTCTCATATGGATGGCTTTACCTTATTCAAAAGCATATCTGAGTAGTATTGGTTGTTTATTATATGCTGTTCGTCGAGATAATCACAAACAAAGCACCTACAGCTTCCCCAAACACCGTCAACATTACTTGCTGCACCTGCACCTGCTGATGCGGTGAGAATGAGTTCGTCACTCACTGACTCTGGACCACTTTTGAACTTTTCAACTCACTTGTAAATATTTCCGCAGTTCACACAACTTTCCCCATACACTTTAGTTATTCTAGAATATATATTAGCTGTTTTTTCATATTCAACAAGTGAAACACGAATTAAATAACGTTGTTCATACAAAGTGGAATTTTCAAGTCGACTCGCTATCATTTAACTTAGTTTTAAAGTTATGCACACTACAATGCTGATCATCCAGATGGTCAGGGATTACTGAGGTGATCCCTACTTAAAGTCCTAAAATTAGCAAACGTGTCCTACCAACTGTGTTTTTTCCAGACTTTGTCTCTTCAATTATTGAATGACCTACGTGACAAAGATAAAATTGAAACATTAAGAACCGTTAACCCATTGGTCAACTGCCCTACCGGGTGAGCTAATCAACCAAAACATGACGACGGCAGCAGAGATTCTGGAATATTTTAAATACAATTCAGTTGAACAAAGCAGTCCTCAGCTCACTTAATTTGCCTAACCCATTCGCACTGCAGCAAAACTCGAATTCTAAGCGATGCGGATGCGGGTAGACGTGTCTGCGCGCCCGTAACGGCATCGCTTAGAATCTGATTTTACGCAGACGTGTCTTCGCGCCTCATAAAATTTGTATTACCTTTGTGCAAATGAAAGCCCTATTTCAAACAATTTTGGAAATAGCACTGCTCTACATGTTATTTTAAATGTGTAATTCAGTAGTGTGGTAATCACCGAGTACGTCAACTGTAATTAAAATTGTAATTTGCATAGTAAGTTACAAAGTGTGCCTATTCAGCAAGGCAAGAATTTAAAATCGTCTGAAATTTTTGTCGCATTACCTGCAGTTTTCATGATAGAAATTGTCTCTCGTGCGTGATCAGAAACTCTCGTACGTGCTTAAGTGCATGTAATAACGACCTATTACCAGTATGGTCTTCGCCCCTTAGTGTTGGCAAACTCTACCAGTCGGCTAGTCTACAGGTTATCAACGTTTCAAGTCTCATTCTTTATGTAAAGTGTGGGTCCTTTACAGAAGCTGGTACATTAGAAGTGAATGAATGTTATAAGTTCTAATCATGCGGGTGATTATTGTATGAAGGATTTTTTGACCCACGTTCCATTCAAATAACATTACTGAGCTATTTTATGGTTATGGCAAGTGTATGTAATAACATCTCAATACACAGATCACGTATCCTGTGGATCTTGACCTCGTACTTAATATAATGTAAAAAATCTTGAGGGTAGGTCAATAAAAGTCAAAAAGTCAAAACGAAACGTGGGCATTAAAAAAAACTTGATTTTTGTGCAACTATTCTTAATATTTTATACATTACATACAGACCACTTTCAATTCATTCTTGCTCTAAGCCATACAGGGTGTAAAGATGATACAAGTAGGGCTGTGAATGTGTCCCATGTCATAACCCTAATGAGAGACCTAGGATGCCGACCGATCCAGATATATCGGGAACTTGCCTCACCCGCAGCCTCCTTCACCACCAAACATATTTAATAACAAGAATAGGATACGAGGTACACGAAGAGAGCGAGAGATAGCGAGCGAGAGAGAGAGCGAAAGAGAGCGAGAGCGCGCGCACGAGAGAGAGAACGAGAGAGAGCGCGAAAGAGAGCGCGAGAGCGAGAGAGAGAATGAGAGAGAGTGAGAGAGCGGGCGAACAAGAGAGAGCGAGGGCACGAGAGAGCGAAAGAGTGAGAGAGAGAGAGAGAATCAATTCTGCCATAACAACAAAGCATGAACACACCCATGCTTTCGCAGGACACGAACGCCGTTGTGACGCACTGAGCACTGTGCACCACTGGTCAGCCATTAAATTTCTTGTAATGTGTGCTTTACACCTGTTTCTTGCTGCTAAATATGTATTTTCGAATATGACTGAAATATTTTGCATCCTTTTTCTTAGTATGATTTACATACCTTTCATGAAATCATTCTAGGACTCACAATCAGTGATAGTGAAAGTCAATTCATAAAGAAGCTTCGTCATGAACTGGTACATGTTGATGCATGGTGACTCATAGTGGATTTATCGATAATTCCTCACAAAGGTATGGTATTATTTATGATACATTAGTGCATATTTTGTGAAGAGAGACAGAAGTAAAGTAAGTTTTGTAAGAAAAGTAAAGTAAGTTTAGTAAAAAATGTATTACATATTCCAGTCCTACCTCGTGAAGAATTCTTCACATTCCTGGACCGTCACAACTTCTGTTAGAAAGGTTTTGTTAACTTACCTGCAAAGAAAAGAAAAAAAAACATTATATTCACACTTTAGTTTTTAATAACTAACTAAAAATGTAACATCGATGTTAAAAAGAAATTAGTAGGACAGGGTCACTACAATTAATTAAATGTGAAAATTCTTTTAATTAAGTTATGTTATTTAAAAAGAATATTCGGAGTATTAAAATTAAGTAATAAATAATTCAAAGATGTTTGTTAGCAAATACAAATAAAATAAATACTTAGCAAATAAAATAAAATTTTTTAGAACATACTAACTCACGAAAAGTCTTCAGTTCTTGTTTCAAAATTGACGATTTACAAAGATGTACTGACTTTGCCAAAAAAGAATTATTTAAAGTATTACATTCAGTTGAGTTAGGAAGATGTTATCGAAACTATCGGATCAGTTTGTGCAATTTACAATTTTAGTAAACATTTTCACAAAAATGTTCCGTGTTTTCCAAAATTGCAGTGTTTCTAAGATACAACTGATCGTAAAAAATAATTTGTTTCTGAATTCAATCCAAAAAAAATATTTAAACGCAGATACTGAAAAATTTCCTCCTCGTTTCTCTTTCACGATTACATAACATTAAAGTTTACTATAAATACTTGACAAATATTGAGATAAAAATAACCAGTATTTCTAACTCAAAGAAAAAAGCGAAATAACATACCGCCTAAAATTAATAAAAACATTTTTTTCACGTGAGTGACCTACTGTATGACAATGTTTACGAAATAAAGTTGCCTCTCCAAAATCTTCTCTGTGAGAATTATATGCAGTGGATTCATTTAAATAACCAGCCTGCCTAAACAGCGATGATGGTGAAATTTAAAACTTGCTAGGGAAATGAGTGCGGTTACGGCTCTCATATTTACGACAAATCCGAACATTGATGCTGCCAAGTCATGTTTCTCATTCCTGAAGCTGACAATTTAATGCAATACTTTATGTGAATTAGGTAAAAATTTCACAAGGGAAACATAAATAGTGGAGGATTTCGGAAAAGGAAAAATAAACGGGAAGTTATATGAAAATATGTACGTGATTAATTTTAAACGCTCATTAATCTTTGGGTATAAAATAAGATTTCATAATTACTAAGACGCCTTTACGCTTTCAAGCACAGACAATAACACTACGTCATAAAATGATATGCAGAGAAAATCTTACTTTCAAAAATCCGGTGTAATATTTTATTTACTACTTTTAAATATTCAAACAAGAATGGTATAATAAATGTAGTTTAATTTACAAAATAAATGTTGTAACATCTTATTTCAAGAATAAATTAAAGAATTTTCAAACAATATCGTAAGCCCGATCATAAGATGCTCTGTTACAAATACGTTACATTTTATTCACTTTCTAGAATGTCCCATGTACTAAAATGTTCCACTGAATTTAGGTATTCGTCCTACGACATGTAACAGTAACAGAGTTATGTTGATAGTAGTTATTGAGGGGTGGAAGAATGTTTTTTCTAATAATACTGATTTCGAAACTGAAGTTTGACTTTTAGATATATAAAGTGGATAAATAATGTTACATCAATGCGTCGTAAGTTACATTTTACCCAAGAATTCTGTTAACATATATCATAAAATTAAATATTTATGTTAAATATTATAATTGTTACATTATTTTTACACTATATTATAATAAAATAATATTTTATTCATAAATCTTTCAACTTATTTTTTAGTTAATTTTATATAAAGAAGCCTCACAATATTCAGTTATACTAAAGACTGTTCAACTATTCCTGAAACATTTTAAGATAAGAGATGCAACATTTTCCTCATCCAGAGCAAATGAGTAAGTAGTTGAAGAAAAAAAAGACGAGAACGATCTATGAACAAAGTATATGCCAAGGTTGCTGATGTATCTCTCATAATAACACTAAAATAACTGTTTCGAACAAATTTTGACTATTTTTACAAATACAAATATTTTGTCATAAAGTAATTGTTTTATCACGTTTTCTAGTAATGAGGTTCCAAAGAATGGATAATACAAAGGTTAAAAAAATCAGTAAATGTAGGAGATATTTAATAACTTCTGTAAATTTTAGTTTTCCAATACAAACATAAGCTGAGAAAAGGACAATTTAGAATCAAAAATCAACTTTCGGGAAATGGACTTAAAAATGAAACCCTCAGAACACGCCAGCGCGATAATGTACCTCATAAGAATAATCATTTTGCAATAACTACATCCTTTTGACACACTTTTCATGTTAGTTACCTTCACAACAAAGTTTTCAATTTATTTTCTGGATGTCAAAGTCTTTCAAAATTTATGCGCAGTAAAATGTAATACTATCTAAAATTATTAGAGCGAGCACCTAAGCCCAATAAAGAGAGAACTTCACATATAGAAAATAAACAAATACAAGGTAGAAATATCAACATATTTTCAATGCAAATTTAAAGGAAACATTAAACAGATTTATGAAAAATAAAATATCAGAAACCTATTTTTTGACAGCAAAATCGTTCCATTTCCTCTTTAAAAATCAGAACGAAGCTAAAATAAGAAGGTCATCGACCGTAGTCCGAAATCCATTCAGCCCCGCACAAAGCGAGGAGTCCGTCGCTGGGTGGAGGATCGCTTCGAGAAGCCCCTCATTGCTTTTCTTGGCGCCTGCCGGACGCAACCAGGCGAGCTCCGCGTGCTTCGCGTGCCTGGGCCGGTGCGTCCCGTGGGCCGGCCCGCGCTCCTGGCTGCTCCTGGCGCCCCGCCCGGGCGGATGCGCGCTTCGGCGCCCCGCCGCGCCGCCAGACACGTGCGTGGGCGCCGGCGCCGCACGCGACTTCAAAGCGCAAGGCGACGCCGGCACGCGGCTCAGCTGCGGTGGTCGAACAACGCGCGGCCGCCCCGTAATTTCATTACATCTCTGGCATTTGCATTCACCCCTGGCACGTGCATTCACCCCTGGCACTTGCATTCACCCCTGGCACTTGCATTCACCCCTGGCACTTGCATTCACCCCTGGCACTTGCATTCACCCCTGGCACTTGCATTCACCCCTGGCACTTGCATTCACCCCTGGCACTTGCATTCACCCCTGGCACTTGCATTCACCCCTGGCACTTGCATTCACCTGCATTCACCCCTGTGCATTCACTTGCACTTGCATTCACCCTGCACTTCCATTCACCCCTGGCACTTGCATTCACCCCTGGCACTTGCATTCACCTCTGGCACTTGCATTCACCCCTGGCACTTGCATTCACCCCTGCGACGTGCATTCACCCCTGGCACGTGCATTCACCCCTGGCACGTGCATTCACCCCTGGCACGTGCATTCACCCCTGGCACTTGCATTCGCCCCTGGCACTTACATTCACCCCTGGGGCTTGCATTCACCCCTGGCACTTGCACTTGCATTCACCCCTGGCACTTGCACTTGCATTCACCCCTGGCACTTGCATTCACCCATGGCGCTTGCATTCACCCCTGGCACTTGCATTCACCCCTGGCACTTGCATTCACCCCTGGCACTGGCATTCACTCCTGGCACTTGCATTCACCCCTGGCACTGGCATTCACCCCTGGCACTTACATTCACCCCTGGCGCTTGCATTCACCCCTGGCACTTGCACTTGCATTCACCCCTGGCACTTGCACTTGCATTCACCCCTGGCACTTGCACTTGCATTCACCCCTGGCATTTGTATTCACCCTGGCACTTGCATTCTCCCCTGGCACTTGCATTCACCCCTGGCACTTGCATTCACCCCTGGCACGTGCATTCACCCCTGCCACGTGCATTCACCCCTGGCACGTGCATTCACCCCTAGAACTTGCATTCACCCTGGCACTCGCATTCACCCCTGGCACGTGTATTCACCCCTGGCACTTGCATTCGCCCTGACACTTGCATTCACCCTGACACTTGCACCGGGTGAGGTGGCTCAGGGTATCAACACAGTGGCAGAGAGGTGATGCAAGTGGCGGGGATATGATGCAAATGGTGGCGAGGAGATGGATGTAGAGGGAAGACGAACCAACTTTGATTACTCAGGGTATTAATTGATGTCACTGCAGTGTTTCTCACCGGGAGGTCCTGGGTTTCAAGTCCAGACGGTGGCAGGAGTTTTGATACTAGCCAGATTTCTAGTTCGATTTCTGACGCAGTCTGGAGGAGAATTCTAGCGGCCAGCTGCTCTGATCGGTAGTTTTTCATGGCTTCTCCGATCAATACCAGACGAATGACGGAGCAGTACCCTAACAAACGGGCCATGGACCGCGCGCGATCTTTCCTTCCTATTCCATATTCTATCCTCACCCCTTACACGCACTTACACTTGCATGCACTACACGACCACACATGTTGGAAGATCGGTCGGGCACTTAGAGCTGGGCCAGGCTGGATTGGTGCTCTCCTGGCGGAAGATACCTGAGATGATTATGAGAAACCCCGCTACCTTCACACCCCCTGACATTACCTATTTCTTTCACTACTTCCATCGTCGCTCCGTTCATACCGCGTGTCGCCCCTTTTATTCTGGTCATAGGCAAAACTCACAAAAAAGTGAACTCATCCTGTGAATTTGAATACTACGTGGTTAAATTGGTGGTGATACATTCGTAATTAATTTAAAACTTTCAAAAGCTCTAATTAGCAAAAACGTTTGCAAGATTAGTCTAATAACGAATAAGGCAAACATTTTTCCCAACGACGTTTTCGTGATGTATACTTCATATGATTCTTCTGATTAGAAACGCACTAACTCTAATTCCAGAATACGCAAAAGAGCACAGTTTTGAAGTTTACTCTACATACACATATCCGAAAACAATATACTAACATTGAAGACATTTTTTCGCGCAGTGGCGCCGAAGATGGTCACAAGTCAATAGTTGTACAATAGTAATTATGTCTTGCACACAACATACGAAATATTGGGTGTAAGAATAATCTAAAGCTGTAAAGCGTATTTTTTTATAAAAACGAAAGAAAAAAATCTATGAATCGAGTACGATTATCAGCGATAATGAACTTTAAAATTGAGGATAACGAAGCACTCCAGGGGTGATGCATTCTTCCTTCAAATGAGAAGCCAATTCGAATTTAAGTCATTATGGTCCTTGTCAGCAAGTTACTGAATACTACCGAAGAACTTGCCGTTAATATAATTCCGTTATACCAACTGAAAAGAAAACAAAGCAATCAATTTTAAAATACTTTGAAGGACGTCTATAATTGAAAATGATAGAAAATGAACGCTTTGAATCTTCCAAGTTGTTATGTATGCGACATATAGGTAATAACTGAATCATTTATAATTATTTATGACAACAAAACATTTCATCATTGCCTTCCTTCCTTACTTTGTCATGTCTAGAAGCAATAATTGCCACAATTACTTATGTTTCATTCATAGGTATACTTTACAAAAGACATAATCTAATTCCTCGTCTTTAAGAAACTTCGTATTGCTTTCTCGTAAATTAAGAAGCAATACGCGGCGAATTCTACCACTAAGACGAAATCAACACTCTTCTCTTCAACGGCTGTAGACGTTGATTGTTGTAGAATGACTCCGAAGTTTCACGTGAATGCCACCGAGACAGTGTGTCTCGAAAGTAGTCTGCCCTTCTTGGGAAATGTATTATTATCGTCAGCTACTTTCTTTAATGCCATCTAAACCACCATACATATTTGACAATGTCATCAAGTGCCAGCAGCAAATAAGAATTTGCCTTCTGATATAGAGTAGTCAATTAAAATTACCATATCCAGGTATCATGTGTCAAAAGACCAAAACATATTTTGTTCCTATTAACTATGCAATTTATAGCACTATTTATCAGTAATATATCATGTATTCATTTTTAAATATATCAGATTAGATATGTAGAAAACTATCAATATAGATGTAACAAATAAAAATACGAATTGCCGCAATAAAGCAAAATTACAAGACTTTCTCTGTACATTCACATGCACATCCCAATCGTAAAATCTCTTAACCAAGGGTATTAAAACATTAATTAATATTTGTCAGTAATTTGTTTTCATCAATACATCATATACGAGTTTTTGAAAATAAAAATCAAACAGCCATAATTTTTTCAAATTCCCAAATATTTTAAACAAAAAACATATTGTAGGAAGTCAATAAAATAATGGACATTCTCTTCGTCAATTTTTGACAACACTCAATGAATAACACTGTCTACAAGTTGACGAGGATGACCTCTATTATTCGTCCTTGAATTATGTCAACAACACCATATTAGCATTCCTACAATTCCAGGACGGTCAAGGATATAGGACACCACGTGTGTGTAAGAGAATTCTTTTAAAGCAAATGTCGGCAAAACCACGAAACGGACAGTCTGTTCACGCCACGACCCACAAGTGTAAAGGGAAAGTTGGAGTGTCATAAATCTGCATCTACGCTTCGAGACGAATAAATCTGCGAACCAGAAAATACGAATTTTTCCCGATCCATTCAGAACGTATGTCATTACTAGTGCTGCATTTTTTCTGCTCCTTTTTTAATTACAATTTCTACATCTTCACTCTAAAAAGGAGCGATTACAACTTATCATTAATTTTCTAAACGAATTAGATCGTTTGGTATATTATCAGACATGTTACATTTATTCCCTATCTGTTGAACATTATGAATTCTTCACCATACATGACGTATCTGCTTATTTTTTTAATTATTTTGGTAGTACATTAAATTTCAAATTTGACGCGCGTTTAATCCATGAAATATCAAAGTTTAAAGAATGCAGCGTACAGAAGTTCATTAAAATGATTTTGTTAAGCAGTTTGTCTGGAAAATATCATTAACTTTTCAGTTGACAGGTTGGTTTGTTGCTCAGATAAGTTTTCTTTCAAGAAAATGTTTAATTATTTTCTTGAACTGTACTCTTCTCTCTTTTGTGTTAAAGAATATTTCAGCATAAAGTTCTGTTTTTGAAATTTTACAATTGGTCGTTTGCTAACAGAAACAAGGAAACAAACATGCTAGTTGCTTATTAGCATATATTTATGCACCGGTCTTTAAGAAAAGCATATAAGAGAATGGTATATATTTATAAACGTTCTTTAATTTTCTATCCTTTTGGGCAATGGATTCAACTTAAAGCATATTTGGAGAGCATCAATTGCTGTTTCTACTTATATTTATTTTGTTCTACCAAATTAAATAAATACCAGAAATTTCATAGTTTTGTCTACCTCGAAAAGAAATGTCTATGGTAAATACTATGTCTTTTCACGTCACGAAAAAAATCCTAAAACATTACCACCTGTGATCGCAGATGATGATTAGCTCTTTTCTACTTCCAATGCAACATCAGCTTGCCAATTTCTTTCCTGAAAAGTTCTTCTTCAATCCCGTTGCCTTTAGGTATATTCTCGACTTCTTTCAAACATTTTCTTACTTTGTGCAACCTGAAATGGTTGGAGTTGAACAATTGCAGACACGAAAGTGTGTTTCGAAATTCTTTTTGTCCAGACTACTTCAAGAATGAATGACTGTAGTATGTAGCATGACTGAAGTATATAGCATGTCTTTCAAAGCCGGGGAAACACAAACTAATGGAAACAGAAAAAAATTATGTTTTTAAAAGAACCATACTGATGAAAGTTATTCCGCTCTGCCCTGCATCGAACTCGGGAGGAAATGCTTGTCACTTCCTATTTTTTGTAATCCATATGTAATGAAAATGATATGGATGGAAGTTTGCTGAGTGTTAATCGAGAGATTCTCACTTCCCATTGTTTCAAAGAGCGTCATAATAATCATTCCATTCAAAAATGCTTTGCTGGAAATTCGAAGTTCAAGTGACATTAAGAAGACCTACTTCAAATTCCAAAAGAGGAAGTGCGAAAATATTTCCTTGCACCTTTATATTTCCTGGTACCTTTCGAGGGCAAATTCAGTTACTATTTCCAAATTTCAGTTAATATACAAAAAAGAATGCTTCACCATGTACCTTCACACGCTTTCACACTAGCCCTCACAATAGCAAGTGTAAATGTTTTTAACTTACATTTGCAAGTCTATTATAACGTTTCATATTCAACGTAACCTTAAATATTTTAAGCAGATCTAATTGCATCTCTCAACCTTCAATATTTTAAGGTGATCTGATTGCATCTCTCAACCTTAAATATTTTAAGGTGATCTGATTGCATCTCTCAACCTTCAATATTTTAAGGTGATCTGATTGCAAACTCCATCTTATACTTCCAAATCGTCAATTCTGTGTACACTAGTTGTAATTCTAGACAGATTGACCACAATAAGTAAAATGTTTCTCGAAGCCACGAAAATAAAAATAAACACAAAAGGCAATATAAATCATTCGTATTCTGGGCAGTACGAATAGCTTTACTGAGGGCTGTTTCGAATGGAACGGCAAGTGTGGGCAAGCTCCCTGCAGAGTAAACGGCGCGGCGCGAAGGCTGGCTCCGTGGGCGCCGCGGGGCGCGTGTCGGATCTCGTCGCGCGGCGGTGGCCGTTCGATTGCGGCGCAGACAAGCGCGGCGAATGCCGCTGAGGCCCTTTGTGGCGCCCTCGGCCCGTGACACTCCGATTCCCCGCGTCCCGTTCCACCGCCTAACCTGATTAGCTCGCGCCGCGCCGCCGCCGACGCCGCCACACCGGACCCCGCAGCCGCCGCCTCAGCCTCCGCCTCCGCCTCTGCTTGCCCCTCCGCCTCCTCCTCGGCCACTGCTTCTGCCGCTGCCTCCGCCTATGCCTACGCCTTCGCCTGCTCCACCGCCGCCAACGCCTCCGTCTTCGCCATCGCCTCTGCCTGCCCCTCCGCCTCTGCCTGCCCTTCCGCCTCTGCCTGCGCGTCCTTCGCCTCACCCTCTACCTTCGCTTTCAGCTCCGTCTCCACCTCCAACGCCTCCCCCTCCAACGCCTCCCCCTCCAACGCCTCCCCCTCTCCCAACTGCTTTCTTTCAATGCTTTCTCTAATGCTTTCTTCTAATGCTTTCTTTCATCAAGCTTCTTTCATCGTTTTCTTTCTAATGCTTTCTTTCATCGTTTTCTCTTTCTAATGCTTTTCTGATTTAATGTTTTCTGATTTAATAAATGTTTTCTGATTTATCGTTTTGGATTTAATGTTTGGATTTAATGTTTGGATTTAATGTTTTGGATTTAATGTGTTTTCTGCTTCTCTAATGCTTTCTGCTTAATGCTTTCTGCTTCTCTAATGCTTTCTGCTTCTCTAATGCTTTCTGTTTAATGTTTTCTGCTTCTAAATGTTTTCTGTTTAATGTTTTCTGTTTTCTAATGCTTTCTGTTTAATGTGTTTTCTGCTTTCTATCAATGCTTTCTGCTTTCTAATGTTTTCTGCTTCTCTAATGTTTTCTGCTTTCTAATGCTTCTGCTTTCTAATGTTTTCTGCTTCTCTAATGTTTTCAGCTTTCTCTAATGCTTTCTGCTTTAATGCTTTCTGTTTAATGTTTTCTGCTTTCTAATGCTTTCTTGCTTCTAATGTTTTCTGTTTCTTAATGTTTTCTGTTTAATGCTTTCTGTTTGTCGCCGTTTTCTGCTTCTCTAATGTTTTCAGTTTTCTCTAATGTTTACAAAGTTTCTCTAACTTCCTTCAAGGTTTCCCATCAAGCTTATGCTTCTCTCTAATGTTTCTGCCTTCATCAAATGCTTTCTGCTTCTCTAATGTTTGTTCTCTAATGCTTCTGCTTTCCAATGTGTATCTGTTTAATGAGCCTGCCTAACGCTCTCTGCCTTCCACTGTTTTTCGCCTTCCAGTTGCTCTCTGTTTTGCTGTCTCGCGCCTGCCTTCCGTTTTCGGCTCTTACTCCCTCTGCTCTCTTAGCTGCTCTCTCTTGCCTGCGCACCGTCTTCGCCTTCGCCTCCGCCGCCGTCAACGCCTCAGACTCCGACACCGATCCTGCTTTGTTCCACTCCTCCGCTCATCTACCATCGATTTCAGTATCTCTTTCCGTTTTTCGTTTCCTTTCCGCTGCCAACGTTTCGACTTCCAACTTTTCGCTTTTCGCTTCCTTCTACTCTTCGTTTTCTGCCCGTTTCTCTGCGGTCCTGCTTTACCTTCAAAGCTTTTCGTTTCGCGTTTTTCACTTCGTTTTCGCTCTCTACTTTCCGCTCTCTCTGTGTTTCCGTATCTTAAAGTTGCTTTGCATTGTGCCTCCGCTTCCCTATGCCCGTCACCTCACCGCCATCACCACCTCCGCCACCATCTCCACCTCTGCATTCGCCTTCGCCTTCGTTCACCTGCACCTCAGCCTCCGCCACCACCATTGCTACTCGCCCCCACCTGCGTTCTCCACGCCAACGCCTCGGCTGCCGCAGCTGCCGCTATCAATGCTGTTGCCACTGTAACCGGTGCTACCATCACACGAAGGTACCGTCGTCTTACATGTTATAAACTCTTTGAGCTGCTTGTGGCATAAAAGCCCGTCATAAATCATGTCAATAAGCAGTTATCAAATGCGTAATATACTGGTAGTGTAAGAACGTCGCACAGGCCGCGGAGGCTAAGGAGGAGCGTCTCCGTTGAAAGTCTTAAAAGTTCAAATGCTATTTTTATGATCTGTGTTGTATAATTCATATTTTATTACTTCTTACATTTTCTTTTTCTTGTTGATGCTGTTATTGTTGTTCTTCTTCCCGTTAGGACAAATAAAGACGGTTCCAATTCTTTAATAATTTGGTTCTTTGGTGTATTTTTTTTTTGTCTCGTTCCCAGTTCTTCTCCATCCTTTTGATTTCCTTCTGTTCCTTTTTATGAACAAATTGAAAATTTTTCTTTTCCCTTCCAATTAATTAACTTCTCATTTCCATCTCCTTTATACCAATCTTTCTTTCGAGAGCTTGTTCCTCAGTTACACAATTTCTATCCAAACTATTCTAAACCTTTCTGCGAGGTAGTTGTTGACATTTAATAATGGTATTTAATTGCCTTTACTCTCTCGTTTACTACTGAGGTTTTTTATCTATTTTTATACAATCTACATATGATCAAAGGATTTTGAACTCCTTTTCTTTATACTTTTCTGTTATTTCCATTTTTTTTTTTTACTTTTATAATTCTGTATTATTTATTTTACTCAAGATTATTTTGAATCTTCTTCCTAATAAGGCATGGTCGATATTCGTATTTTGATTTAAGGAAAATGGTTTCTGGAATCATTACTAATTATTATAACAATTAAGAATGTCAGAGTACGTAGAAATAAATTTTAGAATAGAATGATAGTGAAAACGAATGATCTCTCGATCGATTCAACTGCTTCAGTTGGGACTACAAATCACGACCCTTCTTAACAATGAAATGAGATTCCACCTGCATTACAGGGACAGGCGAACTACTTAGGAGTAAATAAAGCACTAATACTCGGCAGAAATCGTCAAACCTTGAATAAATCAAAAAATATTGAGAGGAGCTTAAGATATTTTTGTCGAAACCATGGATAAACATATGATCCCTTGAAATAAACTGTTTAGTGATTAACATATCAATAATGATGTGGGCTCTCGTCTTTACAAGTAGTCTACGACGAGTATTGAGATTGTACTATCTAAGAGGAGGCTTTTCTATGCAAAAAATTATTATTTATTTCCTGACACTCTCTCTCGAGACACTTATTTCAGCCCCTTGTTTTGCAAATTTACATAGAACTATAATTATATCTATCTTGACTTGTATTCCTTGGTAAGTACATCGTAGTAAAATAACACGTTGCAAACGCTACTTGTACCACTTGAACATGTTTGTGAGGAGGCGACGAAAAAAAAACTCACAAACAGGAATCTTCTTGTAGCTGCCACTAGTAGATTGGAGCTGAAAGAATTCTAAAGCCGCACGACGACTACACTAATAAAAATAACGCGTCCAATAACTCCTAACCCCAGCAACTATTCACAGCTACTAGAAAGATTTAACATACTTTCCACGTAAATTCTAGAAGCTTGTATGTCCTGTGGTAGGAAGCTGCTCGAAGCTTCTCTGCAGACAAACACTGCACTTCCTAGCATTTTGAACACTAGTTTTTGAATAACTAACTTCACCAAAACTTACTGCCGACATATTCACAGACTTCTGCAGCCATAATTCGGAAACTTGTCCAGAGGCGTTCCAGGAAACTTAAATCACGAAATTCTCGACAAATCAGAGAAATTGTTTTTCTTGAAAACTCCCCTCTCCACCCATTAAGTGCGAAAGGAGGAAACTGAGGGGGAAGGGGGAAGCAGTGGTCGCGCTGAAATGTCACACCGAACCTCACAGAGCGCGCGCAGGGCGGGAGATGGGTATTTCCGGAGAACAATGAAACAGCGTATACGAGTGTTGGGGGTGGGGGGAGAGGGGGAAGGAAGGACGAGAGAAGCGCCCTCGTGGGACACAACCAGCAGGGCGCTTGAAACACTGCGGATACAAGGAAGAGCGCGCTAGCGCGGGCGAGTTTGGAAGTACAAAGAACAGCAACAGCAATGTAAAGGAGGGGCCCTTACATGCTTAGAATTGAGGCAGGTTTACTCGACTGGGCAAACACGAACGTCTGTAACCTCACTCAAACGGATAAAACTATTACGAACGAAATCTGACATGTACTTTCCTTTGGATTACATGATCGTGGCTATCCCGATGGGGTGTGTGTAGTACTGCTCGTTACAGGGCGGATAACGTAGGGTTTTGCTTAGTCAAAAGAAACTCTTCTTCGAACATGCTAAAAAATGGCAGGTTAGGATGACACAGTCAGAAATTCTCTGGATTAATTCGTGACAACAAAATCGAATGGGCAAAGTCGGGCGTTGGTAGGTGACTCTTGAGTTATCGGTTAAATAAGAGCTTCGCTAACAGATACGTATTTCAAACACCTTCAGGTCACATGCATCAATAAATGTAGCAAAAATATAAATGTACTTGATGCGAATAGAAAAAAAATATTCTAAGAACGTGTATTTTAGAGTTTATTGAAGCCAACAACCATAAATGCACAAAATGCTATGGCAATACCTATAAAGTTTTCAAAATTTTCTTTTCTAGGAAAAGAAAATGTCCTAAATTTGCTCTATCGTATGTTTTTATATGCGTCACACACGAACTATATTTTAATTAATCTTAACATCTTAATAATTAATCATGTTTTAAAATTCTATAGATTCCTTTTGTTCATTATTTTATACTAAAGATCTCAACTATTGTAAAGATCAGAAAATTCTATCAATAAAAATAAACCTATGTTCTTATTAGATTCATTATTACATTCACATTACTAATTCAGTTTCTACCGCTGAAATAATTATTCTCCAGTTAATTTGTTCTCTTCTTTGTGCTGGGAATTTCAAATTTCATTTTATACTTTATACAAATTTAAATTTCATTTTATATTTTATAAAATTATATCCTCTTTGATGCTTCATTTTCTTTCAGTTTTGTGCATGAGCGGTAAGCCCTTAAGTTTGAGTTAGAGGGTGAAGATGCTACATCCGCAAGCGGTGAACAGGAGCCGACGGTGAAAAAGGTAGCGATAGGCCCTAAAAGGCCCGCGGAGCGGAGTTTCGGTGAAATGAAATGGACAAAGAACCACCTGGAACAATGCGTAGGACGGTCGCAAAGATAAAGCCACACTGCAATGGAAGAACACACGAGAAAAGATTTCAGCGTGTCAGAAAGAAGAAGTCGAAAACAATACAAACAAAAAAAAAAAGCCTATTCTGACAAGTTTTGTCAGCGAGAGGTCTATTAAAAATGATACGTGAGCGGAAAAACTTGGAGCTGAGAATGCCAAGGAAATAATCTAAATCGGAAAAAGGAAGAATGGACACAAAAGCTGAGATAATTAGCAGATAAAACAAATGGCAAAGACAGAAACACCACATGTGATCAATTAGCTGATAACTTTCCAGAAGTGGAGAAATTTTGCAAAAATGTTACTCAAGAAGGAAACAAAAAACAATCCAAACACACAAAAGAAAATTCAAAATAATTTAGAAACAAAACACTATTGAGAAGAAACACTCTGAACACAGGGCGCACATAAAAATATTACAAGTCGACGTGAGTTCGCTCCTTGGTATGCAGAGAGACCAAGCAATCTCAAAACCAAACTTTGAAGTGAAAGTAAAAGTTGATAGTAAAGAAGAACTAGTAAGGGCTGCGGCCACGTCGATCACATTTGTGAATCAAATAGCAATGAGAAAATATCGGAAAGCAATATCAGGCGTCGGTCTATGGAGGACAACAGACGAAAAAAGGAGTGAAAACGGCAACGACGGAAGCAAGTACTAGAAAGAAGATGTCAACAACATCCAAATGCAGAAATCAACGACTGAGGCGAGAGGAAAGAATTCTGGAAGGGTCGGTGACATTTGAGACAAAAGAAGCTGTAGAAACTCCAGGCTTTGGTAAAAAAAAAGCTATGACGATGGTATCAAAGACGAACAAGACAATGAATATAATTGAGAGTTAAGAGAAGCGGAGGAAAAGGGCTTCAACATGTTCTTAGTCAACAAAGGTTACGGTAACTAGTAAACAACAGAAGATGGTGAGTTCTCTGGTCATGCCAAGTTAGGGAAGTACAGAGAGAAAGGAATAACAGGAGGATAGACGTAATTGAGAAAGGAGGAAAACAGAAAAAATAGAAAGACAGGAAAGATTTTCGTGAAAACGAGACAGAAAAAAACACCTCGCGGTCTGCGAGATCGGAGACGAAATTGGAAAGAACGGAAGTTACGTAGACATGCGGGGCGGAAGCGGCGAGGACAACAAAATGCCCGGTCTCAGATGACCTGCCTTAGGGAAGAGAAAAATAGGTAATATGAGAGGCAACGGTCTTTTCAAGACGACAAAAAATGAAGTGAAGACTGAACAATGGCGGAGAGGAAATTTCGAATGTTGCATAAAGGAAGGTGTGAGGTAGTTGAGTCAGACAAAACGGAGATCGCGAAAGGTGGCCAAAAAAAGAAGAGAATGAAAAGCAAATCTATGAGTAAAACAACAGCAGCAGGAGACGTGGAGAAGGCAATGTTCTCACGCTGCTGAAGTTTGCACATCTGAAGGCGAATGGGGAGACAGAGGAAGAAAGAAGCTACTCGTACAAATGGCGTTGAAAGAGTTGAGAGAACTGACGGATTGTAGGGGGCATGAGAATGAACATCAGGAAGGGCGTCGAGAAACAACAGAAGCGGCTCAGGGCACAGAGTCCGAGATAACAAAAGACGGCGTCGACGAAGAAGACAACGGAAATTTCGAATGTTTCGTAAAGGAAGGTGTGATGTAGTCCAGACAGAAGAAACGGAGATCGCGAAAGGGGACAAAAAAGATAATGAAACGCAAAAGGAAGCAAAGCTACGAGTAAAACTGCAGCAGCGGGAGTCGTGGAGAAGGCAATGTTCTCACAGGCAACACACGCTGCTGAAGAGTTCGCACATCGGGAGGAAAATGGGGAGACTTCGTCCTAAGACACAGAAAGGAAGAAGCTACTCGTACAAATGGCGATGAAAGAGTTGAGAGAACTGACGGACTGGAGGGGTCATGAGAATGAACGTCAGGAGGGGCGTAGAGAAACAACAGAAACGGCGCAGGACCCAGGGTCCGAGATAACAAAAGGCGACGCAGGCGGAGGAGACAACGGAACTGATGAAGAGACGCCGGCAGCGGATGTGGCTTAGGCTCTGCAGACAACACGGCGCAGACGGCCGAGCTACAGTAGCGGCCGAGACCTCCCATCGGAAGACGGCGGCGGGGCGGCCGGCTTCCGGTGTTGGGGGGGGGCGGAAGTGAAGCGAGGAACAAACGACGGCGACGTCGCGGCGCGGCGGCTCGGCGGCAACCGTCCCACCGCCAGCCCTATGTAAATGAGTTAAAATTTGTCGGCGGAAGCCATCGGCGGGGCCCAGAGCGCTGCGTAGATAGCTCAGCCGCACCACCCGACCGCAGGCGCCACGCCTATCGGTTCTCTCCAACCCCTTCTGCACCGTCCCCGACACCCGTAACCTTCCCCAACCCTTCCCGACCCGCCTTATCCAGAAACGGTTTATTTCATCTCAAATCGTTCCACTACGCTTCCGTAGCACACGTATAGTTCTCACTCCGCATCGCCCCATTCCGTGCCGCTCCGCCTTGTCTTTCTCAGGCCCATTCTACTCTTCTCTGATCTTGGCCGCTTCGTCTCGTACCACCCCATCACATCCCACTCCTTTCAGCTTTAGTCAATCATGCTTTCTCTCCTCCAGCATCTTATCTCGAGGCATCCCCTATTGGAGTTTAGCTCAGCGCTAGCAGAATCACTGAGTGTGCAGGCCGTAACGTAAGGCCACTAGGCTTGCTGTATCAGTTCCTTAACAAACAGGCCACGGACAGTACGCAGTATTTCCTTCCTCTTTGTGGTCCTAGCGTCTCCCCTTCGACATACTTACATGCACCACACATGACGGGAGACCAGTCGAGTGTTAAGAAGACAGGTCCCGGCAGTGGCGGTTCCCCGCTGGGGAGATACCTGGAGAGGGAAATTCCCGCAAACCGACGTGTAGGTCGGTGCTGGATCTCACCATTGAATCAGCGGGGAACGAATACCGCCACTACTGGCGATAAAACATTCACTACACTTGCGGGAATAATGACCATATGAGTTGGCGAGCCTGGAAACATTAATCAATGAATCAACTGAACTATCGAAACTCACACCGCTCCGCTCTTCCTCATGCAGCTTTACCCCGCTCCTTTCTCCCTTTAGCCGTAGCTCCTTTCGCCCCCCCCCTTTCCTCCTTTAGACATAGACCCTTTAGCCTCGGCCGCTTTTGTTACGCCACTTGCAAATAGGACTATTGAGTCATGGAATAGTTGCCTGCAGCACTAATAGAGACTTTTCCTAGAAACATTAACACTTTAAGGTTAATATTAAATTCTAATAGTAGTGTAAGCGATAGGATCAGAAGTCTGTGAAGGGTCTCTGCATTAAGTAGGCATGCCTCAAATGGAGTAATTTTTTTCTGTTTATTAAATTTTAGGTATTTTTAGTATTCATTAGCATATTATGGTTTTAGATGTAAAGTAAGTGTAAACAATTTGCCACCGGGCTTAATGCCCAAAGCAAATTAAATAAATTATCTATCTACTTCCCTCCTCACGCCGCTACGACTCACTCCAACCCATTCATCGCTATCTACCCCGCTCGGACTCTCCCAACTCGTCCTCCGCTTGTTCCCATTCCATCCTGTTCCTATTCGCCATCCCATTCCAGCCCATCCTCCCCACCCCGCGTGGACCTGCCCACCTCCTCCCCGCCTGCGCCATCTCGCTCTGCTCCATCCTGCCTTGCCCCTTCCCAATCCTTTCTTTCTCGCCCCGTTTCTCACCGCCCGCTCCGCCAGGCGGCTTTCCACGCCCAGCCTGTTCCGGTCGTTGGTGCTTTACGAGGCTCCGCCCGCCCTGGCCTCCGCAAGCGAGGGCGCTGCGGCGGGACGCGCCTCCAACGGAGGCCAGACCCTAGGTCGCGGTTTCCTCCGAAATTCGCGCTGGCGACGGAGCCAGCGTCAGATAAAATCGCGCGCTCCGCTTGGGATAACCTTCCCGCAATGCGTTAAATGAAGATATTGTTACGAAATATTCATTTCTTCAACATTTTCACAAGGTTCGGCGACAGAATAATTTAATTTTTGGTTTAACTGATACTGAGATAATGGTTGGCAGAAACTGAAAAATACAAATCTGAGGGTAAATACCGTAATACATCGATTTTAATATGCTTTAAAGCACCGATTGCCAAACTGAGCTACTAGTAGCTCGCGTAGCAATTCTCGGTAGATCATAGTCGTGCTCAAAGTTGGCTAACCTGGACTTGTTCTACAGATCATGAAAATTTGGACAACTATATTCGAGGTGGCACTGACAATCTATTTTCCTAACAAAAAAAACTTGTTCATGGTAAAAAGAGTGCCATTCTTCTCATAAACAAGTCTGAAAAATTTGATCTTACATTTATAATTTGTTACAGACTATTTTTACAATATTTTTGATATGTGCATTTCTATTTCTATTTTTTTCTTGTATACAGTTTTATTAAAATTTGTTTTACAGTTGTATAAGTAAAAGTTCTACAGTTGTAAAAGTTGTATTTTTATTGTAAAAACAATTAAAAAAATAGTACAAACAAATGTTAAGATTTTTCCGTCTCGGTTTTTCGGTTGCTCATAAGCTTTACAAGTTTGGCGACCTCTGCTCTAAAGTATACCAGGTATGCAAGTTATAAAGTATAAAGGAAGTACAATAATAAAAATAACTATTCAGCAATAGAACTCTTTAACAACTTTGAATATTGCAAGTAAAATTTAGTGAATATGTAGAACAAAGCAAGCTCATGAAACTTGCAGTTGACTCTCCATATCACTATTTCATTACAAAAATAATTTGCAAAATTATCGTTCATAACTTTGTAGTGCACACGTAATGCCGCATTTCAACCCGTAAAGCCAAAGTACTACATCGCCCAGCGTGCAACGCGCCCTCCGCCCAAGAGTGTCACCCAGCGTGCTATTGTGCGGGAGCGGGCGAGTGCTGCGCGAGGACGAGAAGCAGGTCGGCGAAAGCGCGATCCGCTGCGCAAAAGGCAGGGCGGGCGCGCGGCGGCTCAGCCAACCTGAATTGCAGGGGCTGCGCCGGCTCGCGCGCAGAAATTGCATAATTCGCCGAATAACGACCGTGGCGCAGCTCTCGATCGCGCGTAATTGTAGGGTCTAAGGCGGTGGCTGTGGCGGCGTCGGCGGTGGTGGCGGCGTCGGCGTCGGCGGCGGTGGTGGTGGCAGCGTCGGCGTCGGCGGCGGTGGTGGTGGCGGCGGCGGCGGCGAGGCAGCGGCGGCGGCGGTGGCGGTGGCGGTGGCGGCGGCGGC
>BLKR01001624.1:0-267465 GCA_011170035.1 Teleogryllus occipitalis
TATAAAAAGGTGACGAACAGAACTATATTTATTTATTAAAAGGAAACCAGTTCATATTTCATGACGCTTCTGAAAAATATCTATTTTATTAGGCTCTGTATTGTTTCTGTTTCCACAACATATACAATGCTGAGGAAAATCGATTTTGAGATTTCAAGGGAAATACATGTTTGGGGTCCCCGAACTGTAGAAAGGTGTTTTTCCAAACGTCCTGTCTGTCTGATCTCCTCGCACCTAAACCATACGTACTGTACAATCTCTTCCAAATGAATAACTATTTATTTATGTATTTATTTATTTAAAATAAATAAATATTCCAAAATAAATAATAAACAGACAGAGGTACAACTGATGCCTGAATTGGCGTGGGGTCAACGCTCTCACTCTCACTCACTGCAAGAGGTGTGAACTTACGATGCCTACAAAGAGGATGCTGTAAGAGGTGTGAACTTAATGGCGGCCATTTTTACCTTCTCTTTGAAGTTCATTTTGGTGTACTCTTTTTTTAATTACACAAACGTATTTTTTAATTATCTCTCACGCCGCGCTAATATGCACATTTCAATGGATGTGCGCCACATTATTGCATTTGTGAGTGGAACGTTTCAAATGACTTCAAATGAAGCTGCATGAAAAACTAATAGAATATTTTGAAAAAGAGCTTCAAATTTCGTATTTACAGTAACGCTTAACGCCATTTTCTTAAAAACGGCCCAAATTTTTCAATGAAAATTGCTATTTAGAATGAGAGGTTGTAGAGCCAGGGACTGAATAACAAATAATAGCGGTATTTATACCGGTATACAAATACCTTACCTCTATTATACCTTTATTCAAAATACCTTTAAAATACCGGTGGTAGGACGTCAAAATACCGGTATTTTTAGAGGTATTTTACCTTATCCACGTCTAAGTGTACCGGTAAAATAATTTATTTAAAGGTATTACTTATACCGGTATTCCTCTCATCAAAATACCGGTATTTTCAAGAAAATACCAGTATTGCAGTAGAATCATACAGGTATTTGGGGAAATTCATTGTGATATTTTCCGCTGAGATGGCTCAGAGGAAACAACTATTTACATGAGTTTCTGACCGGGAGGTCTCAGGGTTCAGGAGTCCCGGAGAGTGACGATTTTCGGACATATTCTAGCTAGGTCGAGTTCTTGCCGTTGACTGGGAAGTCGAGTTCTGTCGTCAGACGGAGGGACAAGCAATGGTCTTTCGCAACATCACCACGAGCTCGTTCGCTGACCTTGGACCTCACGTTATGTTTAATTTCAAAATTAATGATTGAAGCATGTTTAATTTACATCCATGTATTATTTAAGAAATTTCATTAAGAAAAATATTAATAGTACTATATAATATTAATTAATTTTAATAAATATTTTAAAATATTAATACTAATTAAATTTTAAATGTTTGCATTAAATTTGTGTAAATTAATTTATTATTTTGTTTGTTAATTTATACATTTATTTAAATTAAATGTTAATTTTAATTAAAAAGTAAAAATGTTAATATTAATAAACTTTTTTATTAATTAATAATGTTAGTATATATTTCTTATTATTAAGGAAGAAACACTCTTCTCGAAGTGGGCTCCTCCAGATGCATTTTACAATGTAAGCTACCCGCGTAGAAGGGAACCCTTGCCCACATGCGATGTTAATAGCTAATAATAATAATAATAATAATAATAATAATAATAATAATAATAATAATAATAATAATAATAATAATAATAGTAATAATAACATAATAATTTACTTTTATTACAAATTTTCTCAATATTTGCAGTTAATGTCAAAATATATTAAACTCTTAATATAAACTAGGAAAATAACATTTTATTTTAGCCCTATTTATTAATGTATAATTAAGATTTAATTGTGAAATGAAGTAAAAGGAAATCATTTTTTAACAATAACAAAACTGAGCCTGAAAGCCTGAGCGTTCGTGATTATCTCAAGGTGTCAACGCTTCCTCAGTTCGCCGAAGGAGGGGTCGGGGAGGGAAGAAACGGTCCTACGCCTACGGCCGGCGCATACGTTGACAGCCTCTCCATGTGCGAAATACAAAGACAGGCTTAGGTCATCTCTCAGGTCAGATGGGAGATAGCTCGATGAAGGACACTAAGAAATGGTTCTCTTCAATGGAATCAATAATTATTATTTCATATTTCAACTTTTCCGAAGTTTAAATTAAGGGAGGTTTTCAATACATACAACGTATGCAAAACGTAAACGCCCGAACACAAAACATTTACAATAATAAGAATAGAATTTAATACAGTTGTACAAATAATACAAACAATACAAAATAATAATTTAAACAATAAATAACAATTATGAAATGATATTTGATTAATAAACATTTTGTGAGATATTATTAACTAAAGTAACCTATTTTTCAACATGTATGGATGGTAAGCTATATTTCTTCATTGAAAATACCGGTATAATACCGGTATAACCTTTATGGACGTCCATACCGGTAGAGACGTCCTATAGAGGTATTTTACCGGTATAAAAGAATAAAGGTATTTGAAAAAGGTATGGAAAAATACCGGTATTATACCGGTATTTTTTACCGGTATTCAATACCTTTTCGGTCCCTGGTTTTAGCACTCTTTAATGTTCTTAAATTAATATTTGGGTTTTACTACTTCGAAACCGAAAAGTTGAGAAAATTTTTAAAAAATGTAATTTAGGCGGCGATAGATGGTAGCTGGCAAGAAGGAGGGGTAAGACTGTACAGTACCAGTTCACAAAAAGGAAATTAGAAAACTTTATTACGAGAAAGTGTGTGCCATTCTGTAGCACGTCTTATTTTATTTAAGGGCATCATTACTTCTGCTGGCTGATCTTAAAGAACTCTTTAAGAACTCTAATCACAAACATATTTACGGGCGTAATATACTAATATTTTTTTAAATTAAATAGATTTTGTATATCTTTTTCGGTCATACAATAGAATTTAGGTATTTTTTACAGTACAGAAGTTACATATCTATTTTTTTGGTTCTCTAAAGAAAAAATCGAGATATTTGGTAGAATCACCATAAGATCTGAATAAGTTCAAAGCTAAAAATCCGACTCTGGTCTTAAATAAATTCCTTCATGAAGTGAAAGAAACTCAAGCAATTCGAAGGAATCAATTGTGCGTGGGCTCGTTGCTGCGGCGTAGGCGTTCAATATCCCCGCCAGCTGCGTAGTAGCCGACCTTTCGTAGGCAGGGAAATGGAAAACGTCGCGCGCCCTCGTAAATTTCTGCCCCGTCGTCTCTGCGAAATCAGTTGTGCCCTCTGGCGCTGGACGTCAGCTCGTTCGCCTTTGCCCTCGCTGACGTCTACTGCCTTAGGTTACGCTTCCGCCTGCTGGGTTGCCTTCCGCGCTTTCGCTGCTGAGATAATTGTTCTGTCCGTCGTGCTCGTGTGAGAGCGCTGTTTCGCTGATTTACATCACAGGTTCGTAGTGAGTAATCATTTGAATTGTGTGTAGGGCGATTCAAAATTGCCTTCTGTGCAATTTTAGACTGTTCCAAACTAAACGTTCCTTATTTTTTTTACTTTCTCGCACACTGCTAGATAATTTACTTTCATACAATAATATACGTACAATACGTCCTCGCGTACTGCCTACACAGTATAAAGAAAGAATTGTAATGTTCCGGTAACGAATAAGTTGATAAATCGTGGTCCTATATCATGTAATTTACTTCCTCTTATAATTTGTGTAGTGAGAACCCACGTTTTCTGGATCCTTGATACCGAAAAATCGATTTATGGTAAAACGTGTGTCGGTGTGTGCACAACGCTAGCGGATGAACAGTAACCAGGATTTTCCCCAAAACGGATATTCCCTTATGGATCTGGCTGATGTCACGATCTTCTGAATTTGAATACGATATTTCGAATTTGGGGGGATTTTACTGAAAATTTATTAGCATTCAAGGTGATATAGGTGACATTCAGTTCTGAATTCTTAATTACTATTTATACACTTCTTTGGCTTTAACAATGTTTGATTGCTGACCATGGCTTTCAAAAGTTAAAAGCTCGCTTCCATGTTACCAAAACACGCTTCTGTGAAATTATTCTTCCTTGTTTTTATTGTGCGCTTCAAGTATTGTATATTCATGTTTGTTTCTTGTGTAGAAGTAAGAAATGACTACTGTTCCTCACTAACAAAATAACTACAGATATAACAAAAACGTGCTTTTGTAGCGCTTCTGTTGTTTGAATGGAACCCTGTCAATTAATCACTACTGTTTTTTGAGTCATAATTTGCTCCCATGAACTTTCTTCCCCCTGTACTCTTTCACGGTATGTTTACGTTCTTGTCTATTTTTTGTTGCGAATACCATTTCCTTTTTGTCGGACGGTCACTTGTGCCGATAGCTTTCCCTTATCCTCCTTATTTCTGATCCTCCCAGCCGAGTCTTTCCTGTAGTCCTATCCAAATATGCCACTTGGATCTCCGCTCTCGTCAGAAGCGCGAGCAAACATCTTGTCGCGTCGTGGAAGTCGATGTCATATGCCGGCAGGGACGCGCCCTTGCGAGGATGTCGCTCTCGAGCTGCGAGGCGTGACGAGCCGGGAGCTATCGGGCCTAGGCGTATAAGGCCTGGGGGTGTCGGATCGAGGCGTGTCAGGCCGGGACGTACAAGGCCAAAGAATGTTAGGTCGGGTCGGGGGGTGTCGGGCCGCGGCAGGCGAGGCGAGATGTTTCAGAACAAAGAATGTTGGATCGGGGCGTGTCGGACCGGAGCGTGTCGGACCGGGAGAAGTGCAGTAAGGTGTGGGAAGGCGGGAAAGAAAAAATAAAGGGGAAAAAATGCGAACAGTGAGTAATTCATGCAGCGATGGTAAGAATGTGTGACTGCGGACAGTGTACTAGAAGAAAGCGATACATCCATAGGTGCATCGCGCCTTTCTTTACCATGCTCATGTTTTCGAGTGAGGATTGTTAACCTTGGATAATAACGAACAATTTCTGAACGCTAGTTTTTGATACCATTATAATGTGTGAAATATGGAACTAAATTGTATTGTCTGCTGGTGAAGCAGTTCAGAGGATTATCCCATTTTAAATACCCTGAGTGTATTCATTTTGCAATTATTGTCTGCAACGAAGGCAAACCATCATGTTTATAAAATTGTATTAAAAAGAAGTGTCAGGTCTCAAAATCTAAAATCTTGCTAGCCGATATTTTGTTAGGAAGATTGCCTTAAAACGAGAAGTCCACGGCAGCATTTGTATTTTAAAATCCATATTATGTATGAGCTTATTACTATATACATTTTTTCCGTAATGCGATGCGCTGGGGTTTTCGAGCGAGATGTGATGAGGACTACCAACCAACAGGACGGCGTGAAATTGTATCGACGTGGGCGTCCGGCCTATGGCTGCAGGAATATCGCGACGAGGGAGACGAGAACGAAGCACGTTTCAGCCCGAAAGTCTAAGGCACAGGACGAGAGCGGGACGAGGCGAACGTTTGCGTGATGGACGACAAGCGGTGACGAGGGCGCCGTGGATCAAAAGTGCGATTAGTGGATTTTCTGCGATTTCCTAGCCATCACATTCATAAAAAATATGACACAAATGATGATGCAAGGCGCAAAACGTACTCGTACAATAAATGTGGACTGATTGCCATTATTTTTTGAAATGTTTACTTGACATTATATTTTTGAACGTTCATTTTCATTAAGATTATGATATTAATGACGACAAAGCTTTGGTTAAGACAATGATAATAATGACCAGAATTATACGATTTGTAACCTACTGATGGGTTTATTATCTTTTATTATTTCAGTATTTTGATGTTTTATAATTTATCAGACTTCTATTACATAATTAAAGAGGGTTATCCATAGCTTCATTGTACAATAATCTCAGAAGGGTGAAGGCAGGGTATGGAGGATCTGATGTCGAATCATCGTTGTTCACTATACGTGTATATTAAGTCAAATTGTAATGAAAAATAATTTTTTGCTCTGCATGTGTCTACTTATAATTACGATTGATGTTATTAACGTTCGTAATAATGCAGATGGAAAATACGATACTTTAATAATTTATCATCGTATCGAATGCCCGTCCTTCCTGTACCTGCTCTCTCCATAACTGGCTACACGCAGTAGAGATGGTTCTCGGCAGTAAAAATTACCCTGGAAGTGGCCGAGATGAGCCGACGGGGTACCTGTGCCAGAAGATGGGAAGGCTCTAATCCCGGCATTGTAAAAATGAAATTTGGGACAAGAGTCGGGACAGTGTGTTCCGGGAACCCGCTGGAGGAAACGGAAGGTTCATGATGACTGGAATGTGTAGCGTTAATAAAAGATCCGAAATATTATAAAGCGATCTAATCAAAAAATTCAACAATAAATGGCGATCGTTTAACTCCGTGTTGAACTATTTAGATTCCCACTATACACCCCGCAAAGGTTCGCTATTACAATGTTTTACATTTCATACACTACTGATCATGTTTATACATCCATGCGCTCAGCAAACATTTTAATAGATGAAAGACTTTCTCGCAAGTATTGGTTTGTTTTGTGTCCTGTTGGGACATGGTTGTCAAATTCCCTATTGTTAAAACGTTCTCCCTCAAATTTGGGTATACATTCGCAATGACAGTGTCTTGGAGAAATTTCATTTACTTGTCCTAGATAGCGTTCAAGTAAACAATTCCGGCCGATATTTGACACTCGCAGGGGCAGATTATGCAGGGAAGACGCGTTTAATACTTGAGGGTCCGGCGGGTTGCGTAGAGCTTCTGTTCAGGGGTGCTTGAGTCAGCATGAACGCATAAAATCAACGCCCGTCTGTGTGACAGACATACGCACATTCCCATTGAACTATGCCTATATTCTTTGCTCAAGTGCAAGCAATAAGATTTTATCGTCATTGGATAAAATGTACAGCAGCGCATAAAGTACAAACATTGATTTTTTTCTCGCGAATAGGCCATCTTGGACCACGCAGGACATGCACTTGCACGGGCTCAGTATCAATTATCACGTTGCAAGTCTTGAATGAAATCAGGGGATCAGCATTAGGCTGAATCCGATTTTATACCCCAGAGTTGTTAGCCCTGAGGGGATGTAATATGGAATGATGATGATAATGACAGATGAATAATGGACGGCACACACAAGCAGACATACACAAACACACCCATGCCCGAGGCGCGACTCGAACCCGCGATCCTTCCGTCTGAGATCGCCACGGCACTACTGCCTTAGCGATCTCGGCTATCCGGACTGGCAAACATTGATTTTTATTTATTAGCCTTTTTATTTTCGATTTTTTGTGTCGCAGAAAGAAAGGCGCGGGAATCGGGCGTTGGTGTGGGCGTGAGCGGGGGTGGGGGCGTGGCGCGTGCTCGGGGCGTCGAGTGGCGGGCGGCGCGGCGTCGGAGTCCCTCCCCGAGGGCGGCTTTGACACTAGACCCGGTGCAGACGTAAGGAAAGGGCCCCGGGTGGGCGGGGGCGGGGCGGGCTCTCGACGCGGTAACGAGACTGCTCGGCGCAGCGCGGCTCGCCTTGCTGCTTCCGGTGCAACAGCTCCGTTGCACGCGACACGACGCGACGGCACCCTGCGCTCAAGAACTTCTTCGCTGTGCAGGTCGGAGGTGTTTCGGATCTTCTCATCTTTCTCCTTCATTTGCACTTACCTCCATTCCTCTGGCACTCTGCGTCACATTTCTCTCTCTCACTCTCTTTCTTTCTCTCTCTTTCTTCCTCTCGTACCTCTGTTCTCCATCTCTCGTGCCTCTGTTTTGCAAAGAAATGAAACGTCTAAGATGTTTTACTCCGAAGCACCAATTTTTTCTTCGTTCCATTCCTGTTGGTTATGCGGTGTTTATGAAATATAAAACGACACCTTATTTCATTGATCTAAAACAAATATAAATGGAAAATGTGGGGAAGCGTAAAAGTAATTGCTATAATAACTGAAATTCAGAAACACTATACTTATCACTGTCGTTTCCTCTGTAAATGGGACTCTGTAGAGAAAGTGCCTCTCATTTCACACACAAAAACTGGACCTAATGTCAGAATAGAACTTGGGAAATTCAGTATGCAGCACCAGCCTCTTGTAGATTTGGAGAAAATTTTATTCTCCCTCTCAACACAAAACTTGGTTTAATCAAAATCTTCATCAAAAGTTGATCTACTCGTAAATAGACCAGCATTTAAATATCTTCATACAGACATTCCTACAATGAAATAGAAAACCTGAAGAAAGTAAATTCGAAGCGGGTTTAGTCCAGATAATTACTCATATACTAATAAAGTAAGTATTAGTAATAGTATTTTGTTGTACTAGTATTACATTTAAAAGACGAATTATGAGTACTCATGAAACCAGAGTCAAACAATCGGTATCATTACCATACTAGTGATCTGCAGTATCTTACTACACGAGTCAAGATAAGTATTATTCATGTCGCAAATTAAAAGTTAAAATGTATTACCCAGCGTTGTCAATCCTATATCATTTTTATAGTGAAGAAACATCTCCTCAATCCGTTATCTTTTCCTCTCTTACCTACAACCTTTCAATAACATTTCCGAAAATTTCGAGCGGTTTTTGAGAAAACTTGTTTTTTTTTAATTTTTTAAAATTGCAAATATTCCACGCACTAATGCAGGAAGACTACTAACATTTTCAAAAAAACTACACGACCTTTATGAAAGATCTATTTATGAACAACAAATTGCAATTGAAGGAGAAATCTCTGACTTCAATTTTGTAATTGCAGGAAGTCACCGAATATAATTCAAACATTTGCAATTTTCGAAAATTCAGTGTTTACTGTGGAAATCTGACCTACGACACCTACATACGTATATTTTACTTTATTCTTACAAGAAATTTAAAGAAAAAATTTGTAGTCGTTTTTGAGAAAATTTTGAAAATGTTCGGAGGGCTTCGTGTAAAGTACCCCCAAATTTTAAGGAATGTTTTTCAAATTTGTAAAATATCGTACGGGTGGTTTAGGCGCTAGTAGTGTTCACAGACGGACGGGCAGGCGGAGATACGGACATAGAGACAGACGGACGGACATTAAAAAAAAAACCTACACTTTTTCGGTATCGACCCCAAAACGTGAATTTCCGTTGAAATCTCGGAATCGATTTTCCGCAGCATTACATAACTTTCTCTATACATCGTACATTACTCCGTATATACGTATGTATACGAGAAAGTAAACTGGATGTGCTACAAAATGGCACACACCTTCTCGTAGAAAATTATTCCTAATTACCTTCGTGTGGGATGGCTTTAAAGTCTTGCTCTATTCTCTACCCAGCTGCTATTTATTGTCGCCCAGAACATTTTCTTTTTTGACATTTTCTCAACTTCTTGCTTTACTAATAGTACAGCCGAAATAATCCGGCAAGAATATTAAAGAAGAATAAAACCTCGTCCTAATATAGAAAGTTTCTTTGAAAAATTTGAAGTGGTTTTTACGAAAATGATTGTTAAGCATTACTGTAAATGCGAAATTTGAAGCTCTTTTAAAAGCTATCTATTGAGTTTTCGAAAAACTTCATTTGAAGTCATTTGAAGCACTTTCACTCGCAAATGTTATAATGTATACAAATTGATGGAAATGTACATATTAACGGCGTGAGAGATATTTGAAAAAATTACATTTGTGTAATTTTTGAAGAAACAAATGAATCCACCATAATGAACTTTACGTCAAATTAAACAATGCAATTAGCACTATCCATTGGAAAAGTTTAAAGAAAAAAATTGGAGCCATTTTCTCAAAAATGGCGTTGAGCGATTCTGAAAATCTGGAATTTTGAGCTCGTTTCCACAAAAAACTGCTGATTTTTTAAGAAACTTTATTTGACATTATTTAAAGCTCATGTACTCGTTAATAAAATACAGGGAAGAAATCGCCTCTAATGTAAGTATTACCGACGTGACAGACAAGTCAAAAAATTAAATATTTGTAATTTTTGGAAAAGCAAAAGAATAGAGCAATTTGATATTTATGCCATCGTATAGAGTTCGTTTGTCACTAACCATACCAAAAATGTAAAGAAGAAATTTGGAGCATTTTATGAGAAAATCTTGTTTTTGTTATTTTTTAAAATATCAAATCTTGCACCCAGTATTGCGCGAAAGCAACTAAAATTTTCAGAAAAGTTTACATGATCTGAATGAAAGAACTATTTACGGACAACAAATTTCTTTTGAAGGAAAATTTCTGTCCTCAATTTTATAGTTGTAGTAAGACGCCGAAAAATATTCAATGCGGCGTAACGGACGACAAGAACAGTTTGTAAAACGATGGATAGCACACCATAAAACACTCCGAAGAGATCGACTACTCCTTCAACGGAATTAAACAGACTGGTCTCGACAACTCTCTTCCAGAAATTTTCGAGAACTCTTCTCGTTCAACGAAAAAAACAACTTTGCCGTTGTTTTCCTCGCTGTTGCCTTGGGAGCCAATGGCGAGATTTAGTTCCTTGTCTTATCTTGCGAATTTACTATCGGTCAGCTTCGGTTCCGCTCGGCATGACCGATGCCGACATCAAGAAGTGATGTCGCCAACGCGCCACTTTCAATTGGGCGGACCGCCTGATCCAACGTTTCAACTCGATGTCTTGGGTTCTTGATACATGGGCGGGGCATCGGCTTCGCCTCTCTCTCTCTCTCTCTCTCTCTCTCTCTCTCTCTCTCTCTCTATATATATATATATATATATATATATATATATATATATATATATATATATATATATTACATCCACGAAAATATTAATCTCTTGGTAATTAGTCATTATCTGTTTTTTTGTTTGAAAATTGATGCTAAGTCTAGATTTAACACTTTTTATATACTACGTTCGTAGTACGAGAAAGTATATAGTGCTGCTACAGAATGAAATACACTTTCACGTATTAATTTTCCATTTTGTTTGGTCTGGACTAGCTATTCTGATTTGCCACATACTCTTGTCGGCTGCCATCTATCGTCGCCCAAAGTACATTTTTTAAAACAATTTCTCACTTTTTACCTAAAGATAGAATCAAAATATTACTTTGTGAATAGAGGAGTAAAAACCTCGTTCTAAAACGAAATTTTCATTGACAAATTTGGAGCCGTTTATACAAAAATGACGATTAAGCGTTACTGTAAATGCGAAATTTGAAGCTGTCTCAGAAATTGTTTGACTGAATGAATGCCTTATTATACGTGGCGAGACTCAAGCCATGAGGCCTGCTCTTCCGCCTGACCATGCACATTTCGTTACGCTCCTTTCACCTAGTCGGTTTCACATCGCCGGTAATGTAAATAATGACATGGGAGCCTAGTCAAAAAAATTACAATTTTGTAATTTTTGAAATAACAAAAGAATAGAGCAAAAAAGCGTTGATGTCATCACATAAGGTAGATTAAGGACTATCATTATCAAAAGCTTGAAGAAAAAGTTTGGAACCGTTTATGAGAAAATCTTCTTTTCGCACTTTGTTTTCACGTTGATATGGCGTTTTTGTCATCTATTAGAGTACATTTAGCACTATCCCTACAAAACATTTAAAGAAAAAATATTTGGAGCCGTTTTTGAAAACTTGTTTTTATTATTTTTTTAATTGCTCATATTGCACGCAATATTGCGCAAAAAGTACTAAAAGTTTCAAAAACATGTACATGACCTTAATAAAAGAACTAATCATTAACAACAAACTTCATTTGAAGGAAAAATCCGTATCTTTAATTTTGTAATTGTAGGAACACGTGGAAAACAATTCAAAGTTCTGCAATTTTCCAGTTATCTGTGAAAATCGGCCGTATACCATCTTTATAAGTGAATTTTACTCTATTATTAAAAAAAATAAAGAACACATTTGGAGCCATTTTTTTAGAAAATTTTGAAATATCCCAGAGCCTTCATGAAAAGTACCCCAAATTTTAAAGAATGATTTTTAAAAATCGCAGCGCCTCGAGTCGAGCCAGATCGACCGGGGAATATCCATGTTGGAAAAAATCTTACGTATGGTTTAGGCGCAAGTGGTGTTCACAGACGGAGGGATGGACGTTTTGAAAAAAAACACTTTTTCGATATTAGGGGACCGCAAAACTTGCATTCCCGTTGAAATCTCGAAATCGATTTTCCGCAGCATTACACAACTTTCTCTATACTCCGTATATACGTACGTATACGAGAAAGTAAATGAGATCATCCGTTGCGTCACACATTTAAACACTGTTTTACCTCTGGATTGGTTTGGTGATTCAGCCGATGGCGAGTGCTTGTGTGACTGGAAGAGACACTGATTGGTCTCGTGTTCCAAACGTGTGAGAGGACGGTACGCGGGCACTACCGGCACAAGATGTCCGTCCTGGGAAAGAAAAAATAATCTAACAAGTTATACATTTCAGCTGCTGTGTCTCCTATCTAAATATGATTTAAACCACTCTTCAATTTAAAATTCCCCTTCAAAGTTTTCCAAAAAGTTCTCGTATTAAATCCATAAATTTAATAGAGTAAAAGAATGAAAGAACTAGGATTTTTCAAAATAAAACCCTCTAATAACATTGGAACAAATTCTTCGGCAACGAATATTCTCAAACTTTGCCAAAACTTCTTGACATCATTTAGAATTAATGGACCATTTGAGGACATACTAGTAGTAGTTCTCGTTCATCCCCAAACAATTAAAGCTCTCTGATAACTCATATATGTAGATTATATACTAGTGGTCATTGTTGTAAACGCCGAATATCCTGCCCATGATGCAATGAGTCGGTTTGAAGAAGTATTCAACATCCATAATATTGTGATTACTCTAGCGTTGGTGATCCAGACCTAGCGCATTCCATCCTTTTGAAATGGGTTTCGCTGCAAGGTCCAAACCAGGGCAGAGGGTATACATCAGTAGGTGCTACTCACTGCGGGGGCGGCGGCGGCGGCGGCGGCGATGGAGCGATCGGACAGGGCATTCTCTGGGGTGGGCGACAGCGGAGGCCCCGGCCTGCGGGCACAGAAGCAGGCAATCACACTCGCATAGAAGGATTTTCCTATCAATAAGCTAAAGTATCAGCTAGTGCTGGCAACATGACTGAAGGTTCTGTGGTCATTGTGTCCGTGAGCTCATTAGACTCCCTTCCTGCATTCGTTCGTTTGCAGTTGGCTAACTTAATAGCTTCGACGCTTAATAGCTTCCTTTCGTGATGTTCCCGTCCGACAAAGATATAGTGCGCCACGAGAGAAAATTGAAATTAGGAAGTGCAGTGTTGTGTGCTCTTCTGTAAAAAATATTTTTTTCTATAAACATTACAATGAATTTACATTTTATGTGATAATTATTATGTTTATTTTAAAACCAAGACTTGAATGTGAGATGCGTACTGGTGCACGTGTTTCCGGCTATTGTGCTGTTGTGTGTCGAGCTGTGATTGCTATTTGCATTCGTGGCAGTTTTCTTTTACTGATTGCAAGAACATGTTATGAGATTTTCCACATACGTAATTAAATTTAAATATTTCCCGGACTCGCGTACGTGCATATACCTCGGCGAAACCCATATAGCGTTTTCCATTCGTTGCACTGAAACCCACCCTCGCGCAGGGCAGAAACGTCATCGCTCCGCAACAGTGCTGCCCCACACGCGTGAAGGGCAGCTACGAATGAAACGGATTCCGGAACTGAGTCAGGGCTTATGCGCTACGCAGTGAAATTACGGACACAGGTGTTCTTGGCCAGTCACATTGATAGAACTCGAAAAATAATAATTTTGAATTATGATTGTCGTTATAATTTTTATGAAGTCTTTTGGTAATTCTTACTTCTTAATTCATAAATTATTAACGTGTAATTTCTTTATTTAAAAACTACGAAAACTTCAAATGCGTATGAGTCGTAATTTCATATTTCGAGATTCGCCAGTGATCGATATAGTACACAAGATTTTGAACCGAAAGGCTTCTGTAGATTTGTTTGATTACTGAAAACAATAAAAATATTAACATGAACATTTCCGCTGGTATATGTATGGACGCGCGAGAAACATTTCTTGGCATATATATTTGAATGATTTTGTAAGGCCAAGGGTCACTATTTTTATTTTCACTTTATTAGCGTTTCGAAATTGAGACGTACCTAAAACACTTTAGTTTCTAAATAGCATTGGATTTGTTAATATGAAGTTATTCAAGGTTAAATTTTCGGAAAACACAATCTGATTTTCCAAACTTCGTGTAAATCACAAACATTATTTTAAGACATTTCTTGCAAAACATAATATATGCCATCATTTGAAGTATCCCTGCGTGACAGAAGATTCTCAATTGCCTTTACAATTTCACCACGAACCTAAATCAGCATGGATAACTTCCGTATCTAACCTCACAATGGGCCGGTGCACTGGACTGCACTGACTTGATCGTCGGTGCAGTTTAGTGAGCCCTGGGTCCGTGTCGATGTGCGAATGGAACACGCAGTTCTTTGCACTGGTGCGCCCTAGCGGTCGAATGGAACACGAAAGCTGCCCTGAGTGCGCACTGGGTGCGCACTAGTGCGGCGAATGGAAAACGCTATTAGACTTCAACATAGGGATGTTTTCACAGGAGCCATAAACACTTCATGAAGAGGAGTGGCTGAACAGCTGTCGCGGCGGAGGGATACTTCTCTGAATTACCTGTGATGTTCACTTGTTTAACGAACTGTCACTTTGGATCATTCTTAGGAAAATCCTTCTATACAATGGCACACTATTGACGTTTCCGGGCATTTCAACTGCTATATTAATTTGTCTCGTTACTATAGTGAATGATTCCGGAAAGTGGTGGTGTTTTTTCTCCTGGTGAATGGTGAAATCCGGCGCCTACCTACTATAGCTGAACCGTTCGCAAAAAACATCATGGCGGACGTACCTTTGGTGAAGTCTTGGAGGCTTCCCCCACCCTGCGGCAGTTGAGATTTCCCCTCTCGGCGATAAGGGAAGCGCGTAGGCGACAAGGAGAGGCGACTGCGAGACGCAGCGATCGCACTGACCGTCACTCGTCATCACTGCCCTCTTCATCAAAAGAGAACTCTCACTCCCAGGAGTGTCCAAAGAAATGAATACATCGTTTGTTGGTCCATCACATTATCTGAATTATTATGTCGCCTCTATTCCTACACATGCTCGCAGGATTTCTTCCATTGATCAGCACTGTATTGTGCAAACGCTTCTCTGCAAAACATTTCCTTTTCTTTGAAGGATGCGCCAATAGTTTCTGCTGCCTCGCGCCCTTTTATAAATCCCCAAACAAGTTCTATTGGATTTAGATCTGGATGGTACGGTGGAAGACGGAGAGGAATGTGTCCATGTTGAATGGTTATTTCATCAACGACCTATCGTTTTTCAGTGGATATACTTCGAATTTATTTGTAATAATTGGGTTTTTGTGAATAACAGCAGCTACTGTGTGAAGCACACTGTCAATGCTCACTAGTCACGGTCAAACAGGGACTGGAGACCGAAACTCCAAGACACGGCTTATTTTCTGTTGAGAGTTTGGACAACCCGTACTGTAGAAACACGAAAGCTGCCTTTCGTCTGATCCTTTCACTCATCAGTTTGGTATCACCAAACTCGCAGTGTTGAATTACAGCGCGACCCACGAGAGAAAGACAGAGGGAGAACAGCTATGTTGTGACAGAGAGCGCAGGCAGGTGGTGAAATATTAGTAGCTTTGGAGGGAGGGAGAGGCCACGTTCGGGCATGCGCATTGGAAGGTTTTTTTGAGAGTGGTAGAGCAATAGCAGTAGTTGTCGCCTTGCGGGGGTTTTCCGCACTTCTCGCTTTTGTTCTGTTTGCTGCCATTCACTCCTCGTGCGACTGAAGACTTCCTAGTACAATAATGTACGTCTCGCTTTTCGTTAGAATTAAACATGATTTTCATCTATAAACAAATATTAACTCGGTGAACAATTAAGCTACGTAAATGAGTTATCACTATCAAAAAGGGAGAGATGTTCGTCAGTGCGAAGTGCGTCAAGAGCAAATAAAAAACACAATTAAAAGTTATCTGTAGTCTGACTTGTGTTAATAATGATTTTGAATTGGTAGTATTATCAATTTAGTCATGGTTTCATGTGTTAATGATATATATTGTAAAAAATAAATACCATAAGTATTTAAGCTTATTCACGTATACACAGGATCTCCGGGGAGATAACAACGAAACTTCGAAGATGCGCTCTAAAGACAATTTTAAGCATATTTTTTTTAATAAACTCCGTCGATATTTCCAATGGCTGAGCCGCATTATGCACTCAGAAGTTGGTTTCAAAAAATTCTTTCTATGCAAAAATTTGCATTAAGAAACATACAAACGCTCCAGAGAAATGTAAATTGTTTATTTACAAAAGAAATCAATTTATTTGTTCATAAAGAAAATTAACATAGAAAAAAACGACTGGGGCTGTAACAGCACACACACTTTCTTGCATAATTGGAAATAGCCACGTAATATTGAAATATTGCAATTTCTGAGCTACTAACACCTCAGCTATTACTTGAAAACGTCCAATTCAACCATTTCAAACAAAGCGCCTATGCAACAATACCGAAATATCCATTGCGACATTGTTGCGCAAATTTCAATGAAGGTTTGTGGATTGCTAAAAAGAAAATACATCAATACATTGAGAATACAAATTGTAGAATCAAGTAAAAAAGAATTACTATTGGCATTTTCAATAGTCAATTAAAATTAAATAAATTACATTTCATTCCCTTTTGATCCATTCCTTCGAGTATTTTTCTCTGTCCCCTAGTTGGAGGGACACCTGCATATATTTCATTAATTTCAAGCAGAAATATCGCGAAAATTAATAGTTTTATTTTCAAGCAAATGTACGTGACCTTTTTTTAATGATCTGATTTTTTAGAACAGATTTTGTAAATGTACAATATTGTAAATATGAATGAACAAAACCGAGACTTGTTGTAATCTTTTAAGCTTCCCTTCTTCAATGCGTGGAAAAAAAATTGCAGCGTTTTTTGAGAAAATAAACTTTCAGAAATTGCGTAAATTTCAAGCGTAAATTACAGAAAAATTTCTCGTATCTCTCTCTATTTCAAGAAAATAATTCCTGACCTTTTTTAAAGAGCAGTTTTTTTACAACATACTATGTCTGTGCTAAAATCATTATCTTCAATTTTGTGGTTTTGAAATGTCAGTTTTTTGCAATCTTCGAAAAACCGAGCAATATCCAAAAATGGGACTAGGACCATATTTTTTACCGTCCCTTATTACATACGATGAGAAATTTTTTTAAAACACTGAAGCGTTTTCTGAAAAAAATATTTTTTTGGTAAAATTGCCTATATTTCGCGTTGAAAATGATCTTATTTCAAGAGCTGTCTTTAAGGAAAAGATTTCATTTAGGAGAAAAACTATTATCCGTAATAGAGTTGTAGGAAGATGCCGAAAAAATAGATTTTTTGTAATTTTAGAAAAATCAGAGACTTCAAAGAAAATTAGAACCTGCACAATTTCATCATCTTACGAGTCCGTTATCTTATCCGAGGACAATGTTTAATCAACAAATTTTGTGCAATTTTTTGGAAAATTTTGAAAATATCCCAGGGGCTTCATGTAAAGATTCCTGGAATGTAAAACATCGGCTTCATATTATCTGCGCCATCAGCCACAGCGAATGGGAAATATTAATTCAGGAAAACATCGGCTGAACGGTTTATGCGCTATCAGTGTGCTAGGGCGGACGGACGGACTTTTTGCCATCAATCGATTTTTCGGTATGAAAAACGCACAAAACATGGATTCTGTCTACACCACCTGTTAGAGCATTTTTCTATATTTAGTAACTTGATTTATCCACTTTTTCTTTACCATGACCAAGTAATAAAGGTTTTTGTGTCGAAAATTCAGTTTTCCAGCCCAGGATTACAGTACTTTCTCATCTTGCGTAAATAAGGGCGAGAAAGTAAAAGGCAATTGAATTGTGTAGATTGGGTACTAAATTGGGATCGGGGTACAAAACGCTATGGGTAAGGGACAATGAAAGATGCGTAAATAGAGATCATTGTTTTATTCGCATTACATATGCACAAAACAAAACTGTGAGCTACAGGATGGCCCAGACTTTCTTGTACTAGTTAGTTTTCTAATTTCTTTGAATTGGAACTCGCTTTTCGGTCTGACCCCATCCTCTTGTAAGGTGCCATCTATCGCTACCCAAAGCACATTAAAAAAATTCTCAATTTTTCCGTTTCGTAAGGGTATATCTGAAATATTACTTTAAGAATATTATAAAAAAGTAAAACCTTGCCCTATAAAGATATTTTCGTTGAAATAGTAGGATGAGAATATGGCCTTAAATCGATCCCTGAGGGACTCCACGTACAATTGGCAAAGAGTCAGAGAGGTGTGTACATAATCTTTCATCATTTCAGTAAGGTATTTCTATTCTCTGATATAGTTGTTTAAGATACGAGCATAACCAATCTAGGGTAATACCACAGATTCCATATGAAGGTAATTTTGAAAGTAAAATGTCATGATCAATGACGTCAAAAGTTTTAGAAAGATCTAAAAATAATCCAATAGGTGCCTCGTTTTGATCCAATGATGAAGCGACATCTTTAAGGAAAGAGAATATAGCTGTTTCCGGAGATTTTGATTTCCTAAATCCATGTTGGCAATCTGAAAGCGCGTCGTGTTTACTGAGAAAGGTTTCCAAATGTACGTAAAATAATCTCTCTAATATTAAAAAAAAAACTGTTAGAAGAGAAATAAGCCGATAATTTTGAATTTCATTTTTGTTGCCTTTTTTGAAACGCGGATTAATCTTAGCTGTTTTAAAACTATCTAGAAAAGTTCCGGTGCATATGGATGCATTAAATATGTAAGTTAACGGGTGTATAATGGCAAACGGTTAGGTCTTTAACAAATGATCCGGGAATTCATATAAACCAGGCGAATATTTGATTTTTAGTGTACCGATTATTTTGAGCATTTCACAGGAAGAAGTTTCGGAAACAAACATCACGTCTAACATTTTTGAGGAAATGTCCGATATTGAATTTTGTGGCTGAAGACCTATTGTGATATAGGTAGCAATTCTCGTAAAGTATTGGTTAAAGATACTTGTCATTGTTTCTGTGTCGGTCATATTTCTATCATTATTTTAAAATATTATCTACAAGGTTTCTAGTCAAGTTGGTCGTAATTTTTATTATATTCCACATTGCTTTTGTTTTGTTATTTGAGCTCAAAATACCCGGATCGAGTTTCATAATTTTAGCCTGCCTTATGACCTTTCTTAACAATGATTTGTATTTTTTAAAGTAGAGGAAGAAATCTTGAGATGTGTTATGATGTTTAGAAATGAAAGAAATAATTCGCTTGTTTTTATATGGTTCTTATATTAACAGTTTTATAAACCGGGTCCCATGACTCCTGCATCAAGTAATCAATGATTAATTTTATTTTACTTTTAGTAAACAATCTCCTCTTACGTGTATTATTTATTGTGACAGTGTTCGCATTTCTTATAATAGTGAGAATTTGTGCATTGTGGTCACTGTATCCTAAATCTTTTGTTTCAATTTCATATCGAGTGGTAGGATTGTTAATTATTATTTTATAGATTGCCTTCATTGAATTTAGTGTGATCCGTGTAGGTACATTTATTGTAATATCTGAACTGAAGCAATTAATTAATTAATTAAATTTAGAAATTGTTCTTTCTGGGTTTTGTCTTCTGTGAGTTTGTGTTCCTTGTGGATTTGTTTACACTATTGTGCCTACTAACAGATAAATCCTTTGTTGAGAATACTTTCTGTTCATCAGAGACACATGACCACCAGGTGAACTTTGTTTTCTAATGATATATACCACTTACTCATTGGAACACAAAGTGTGGTCCTTTGTAGATCGAAATAAGTGAAAATTATTGAATGATTTTCACAAATATATAATTGCTGGAGTATATAAGAAAGTTTGGTAGGTCTCCAATATGTAATTCTGATCCAAAGAATCTACAAAATGCTCTTGATGCAGTTCGCTCGGGGAAGCTGCGTCCATATATGCATGTTCCACCGGGTAAGTCAATTTTGGGGTGCGATTTAAATCGTGGCCACATTCTTGAGGAACATAGTCAAGACACTAAAGGCAATGAGAGAAATGATGACTTGAGGAAGATATTGAATTACTAGAAGAAGCATTTGTTCTTCTTCAACACGAATACATGAAAGGAAAGAAACGTCTAAGAAAGGCTGTTTGTTGTTATTGCAACTAGCGTTGGCGCCAAAGACATGGATGTAAGATTTCACAGGAATCTATTGAGTTTTCGAAAAACTTCAATTGAAGTCATTGGAAGCACTTCCACATACAAATGTAATAAGAGTATACAAATCGATGGAAATGTGCAAATTAACGGCATGAGAGATATATGAAAGAAAACATTTGTCTGATTTTGTCTATGATAATGCCGTCGTGAGAGAAAAGTAAAAAAATACATTTTTGTAATTTTTGAAAAAACAAAAGGATACAGCAATATGGTGTTTATGTCATCGTATAGGGTTCGTTTGGCACTAACCTACCAAAAATTTAAAGAAAAAATTGGGAGCCATTTTTTAGAAAATCTTGTTTTCGTTATTTTTAAAATTGTAAATATTGCACGCTTCATTGCACGAAAACTACTAAAATTTCCAAAAAATGTACTTGATCTTAATGAAAGAACTACTTATACGATAAATTTCATTTGAAAGAAAAATCTCTAGCTTCAATTTTGTAGTTGTAGGAAATACGAAAAAAATTCAAACGAGGGACTTCATGTTAAGTACCCCCAAATTTTAAAGAAAGTTTTTCAAAATTTCAAATCTTCAACTAGAGCCAGAGCGACAGGGTATTCTTCAATTTTGAAAAAATCTTACTCTGGTTTAGGCGCTAGTAGTGTTCACAGACGAACCGACAGACGGACAGACACTTTTTCGGTATCAGGGGACCCCAAACCTGTATTTCCGTTGAAATCTCGAAATCGATTTTTCGCAGCATTACATAACTACTCGTACCTCTACACTACGCATATTAATCCGTATATACGTATATATACGAGGAAGTAAAAAGTTGTATTTTCACAATTGTAATTGTAGGAAGAGGATGACATTTTTTAAATTTTAAAAAAATTTTCGCCAAATCTTGCATTGCAACGAACGTGAGACCTGCACCATTCTCTTAAGCGTTCTTTATGCTAAGTTCGGAATTTAATAAAAAAGTGCGTTCTTCAAGAAAAAATGGTTTAAAGAAAATAAAAATTGCCTGTTTGATACACTTTCGCAAAAATGATCATGTTTTTGAAAAACTGATCATTATCTTATTCGAAGATGCTTTTGATGAACCCATTTTATTATGATAACATGTTTATCTTCGTAATTATAGTTGTAAGCAGACTCCGAAAAAAATTTGAAATCTTTCAATTTTCGAAAAATTATGGTTTTTAGCCAACATGAGACATACACCATTTTCTTAAACGCCCTTCAGACTATCCTCAAACAAAATTTCATCAAAAGAGATGAAACTCTTTTTGAGGGAAAAATATTTCAGCGAAATTAAAAATTGCCTATATTTCACACAAAATTACGCAAAAAATTCTCAAATTTTTGAAACATTTTACATGAAACATTTTACTTCAAAATCTATCTTTATGGAACAGATTTTGTTAAGGCAAAACTCTCTCTTTAATATTTTAATTCTAGGAAGGCAACGAAAATTGTTCATTCATTATTCTTTCATTTTTACTTTCTCGTATACGTACGTATATACTGAGTAATATACGTAATATAGAGAAAGTAATGTAATACTGTGCGAAAAACAGCGGTTTTTCGGTATAAAAAATCATTGCCGCACCCTGATATTGAAAAAGGGGAAATTCAATTGTTAAATTAAGAAAAAAAATCTCTAAAACGTGGTGTAGTCAGAATGCCGGTTTTGTGGGTACCATGGTGGAAATATTTCCACCATGGTGGGTACTTGAAACCGAAAAGTCAGCTGACATGAAAATGTCCGTCCGTTCGTCCGTCTGTCTCGTGTGTGTGAACAAACCTAGCACCTAAACCATGCGTAGGATTTTTTTCGAACTGAAGAAACCTCTCTGGTTTTTGCGTGAGTCGAATCTCTGTGATTTTGAAAAAAAATCATTAATTTTTGGGGGGACCTTTTCAAAATTTTCGAGGTCGTTTCCCATTTGAATGTATGGTTTCGCCATCCGTAACTTTAAACTCGCTCGCATAAGTTTATTCGATGCTTCATCTTACATGTTCAAGGAGGGAGAAAATCTCCAAGTCTTTTATCCTAGAATGACACATGTGACAGGTTTTGCCCACTCAGCTCATCGTGTGAGAGAGAACATTCTAGTACATTTTCTCGAAGACAATTCTGTGATATCTGCGATTAAGAAAGTGTTTCTCAAGGCACCACCTCGAATTTCTGTTTTCAAAGAGGCTCTTCTAGGCAATCCACTGCCACCTCAACCAATTCTGACACGCTGGTGTACGCGGCTTCTAGCTGCCTTGTATTACGTTGAACGTGCCACTTATTTAAAAGAGGTTGGATTTTCTTTTGACGAAGACCAAGCTGTCGCTGTATCTGATGCAAAAAAGACCTTAGTATCTCTAAATTTTGCAGAAAGTCTTGTTACTATCGCTATTAATTTCAGTAAATCCCTGGTATTTGGACAATGCCTGAAGTGAGAGGTATGTCTCTTGTGGATGCAATAATTACAATTCAGAATCTTCAAATTGATGATAGCCAAGTCTCATGCAATGTCGGGAAAGAAGTAACGACAAAATTAAAAAAAAAATGTAACCGAATACGGGTTGGACCACAATGGTAAAACTGAGTTCGATATTGGAAGGCGAAAGTGAGACATCTAATTTATTACCCATGGAACTGTCTCTTATTAAGTGTGCATCTATATGTTCACGTGATGTTGAAAGGTAGTTTTCAAGATTCAACTAGTGACGCTACGACAACACATACTTTCTCGCGCGTTTTGAAACAGCTAAGTAATATTGCAATATTGCATTTTCTGCGGTTTTAACACCTCAGCTATTATTTCAAAATGTCCAATTCAACCAATTAGCGAACAACGCACTGTTGCCAGCGCAGCGTTGTCCAAACTATGTACATTGGCTTGGCTAATAATATCAATTCAGTAATATATAAGCAATTGGCGTCAAAATAATTACGAAAATTCTGGCTGCTCACTCGTGAGTTGCTTGTAGTCGTAATTTCGTTGTATTTTCGAAATTTTCAGAGGCACTTATATCATATTTCATCACATGCATTTCAAGTCAAGTAATCACAATGACCTACTGTTCATTTTAATAAAGATAACATTATTTGAAGGTGTCGTAGCTGTCAAAATGACGGCGTCGGTCGGTCTAGAGTTAAGTTAATTTATTGTCGCCTTTTTATACATTGACACCGCCTCAAACGAAGAGCAGGAAAATAAAATTTAAGAGAGTTGTTAGATGGACCACGGTGACGAACTTCCAAAAAATACTGTAAATGAAAGTAAAATTTCCGTTTTTCAAGGCGATACGAGACCTATATAAACAATATAGAGACTCTAATGATGAATTTTCTTTAATTATACGAATGAATTTTGTTTCATAGATGGAAAATGAAAATATTTCAGTACCACATAAAGACCTACCGTTGACTAGTTTCTTAACTAGTACCAACAGATCGCCTGGCTAAGGACTGAAAAGTTGAGGCATAAGATTGAATATAAAAAAGCACTATTACACAATTATCAAGAGCAGAATTATAAAAAGTAACATTATAAACATATATCTAAATTTTATTTACGGTGATCGCTAATAATGGCCAGAATTTCCTCATCTGAGTAGGGCTAAAAGTCTCGTAAATTGGGCAACGCCGTACTGTCCTCGAGATTGGCATACCTGCTCAGTGGTCACGCTTCTTCTAAGTTTCGTGTTTTGATCACTTTGAATACTGTTCATGTCTATTATCCGAATAAAAGAAGAATGTGGTTGACAGTTCCCGGTAACATGGTGACGTCAGCTCCGTAACCTAGGCAACAGCGAATCAGAAGTATCGCCATTTGCCCTATGTTGTCACGTTTGAACTGCGAAATAAATCGCGTATCCGGAGTGCTGCAGTTTATCGGCTGAGTGTCGACGTTTGGGAGTGATTGGCGAAGGATGAGAAAATGTAAGTTCCTTATTTATTTTCTTTCTTTTACGTGTTACGATTTTTCCCGATTTCTCTCAGCTGTTCGTTTTATTGTTCAAAGCACGTGGTAGAGCGCGCAGTACGCGGCAACGCCGCCCCCATCCACACCGAACTGTCAACCACATTCTTCTTTTATTCGGAGTATAGTCGACAAGTGGAAAATATCACTATGAGCGAATTGATGGAATATATGTTTTCATAGCGAAATTTGAGAGAAGATGAAACAATTCCTTTCAATGTCACACAGAACAGTGAAATAATAGAAAGTTTTCAAATATATTTCAATGCTTGTTTCTCTGATTTTTATTTCTTTAATTATCTGAGCCAATGGTAAGATAAACATTAGATTATTCAATTGCTTAACAAGATTAGGAGTTTGGTTCTCTCCAACTTTGTATAAAGCATTATATTGTAAGTTAACAGTTACTATTTCCCTATTTCTAGCGGTGAGATTAAGTAATTCACAGAAGCTATTTACTGGTTGCAATGTTTTCAGCATAATTTTATATCATGTTATGATATTGGTTCAGATGAAAATTATTGTGAAAAGTATATATCAAACTAACAATGATAAAATGAAATTACAACATTACATAATTCTGAGAGATGCATTATTTATACTCTCAATAATAAAATTATAACATTGTTGGAGATAAATTTTCCAAACGAGCTTTCCAAGTGGCAATGTCTTTCGTTATCGTTTGCCTTGATGTTGAATTGAAAATGAAATGTTTTGAAAATAAGACATGAGATCCATTCAAATGCATTACTTTTGTTAAGGGAATGCAAACAATTAAACAAAATGTAGTGGTGCAGAGTGAAGGGGTATCTATTATAAATATCAATACTACCAAAGGCTGAATTTATCATTCCTCCTACAATTTCATTTACCCATGGCTGGATGTAGATACAGGGGGCTTCCGACTACAAAATTGTTTTGGGCACGCCTTCAGAAAAAAATCTTGAATTAACTAAAAGATACTTATTATGATAGAATAAATCCTTGTACAAATACAGATGTAAATAAACTAATTGCTTACAAAGTGGAAATTAGGTTTTTAATTTCTCATTTACAAACACATGACCTATTCAATTTATTTTTAAATTCAAACATTGTAGTTCAGTAAACAATTTGACTAATGATTATATTCAGAAAAAACATGTTATGAAGTTTTTAAAAATATTTATTTTAAAAAATACGGGCAAGGGACTCCCAAAATTTATTTTGCTAGTAGGGAAATCCAGCTCTACATTTACCTATACCTTGAATGGTTGATAACACAAGCATACAAAATATTTTATAATTTCTACACATTCGATACCACTGTTCATTGAAGTGATAAATCTACCCTAAAGGTTGCTGCTTTGAGTTCCGTGTAAGGTATCTTGCAACTGTGGTGTAGAAGGCAATGACTTCTACTATGTATCTTGCATAATAAAAGTGTATATGAATCATTTTCGAATAATTAATCATTCGAATAATCAAATAAATAGGTAATTATTGTTCAGGAGCAAAAGTCAAAAAGCCTATATACAACACAATATGAAATAATATCGATGCACTGAAGATATAAAAAATGTATACACTCTCAAAATAATCGGTAAACTAAAAAATAAATATTCGTCCGGTTTAGATGAATTCCCAGATTCTTTTGTTAAAGACTTGTGCGTATGCCATTATACACCCGTTAACTCACATATTTAATGCATCTTTATGCACTGAACGTTTCCAGATATTTTCAAAACAGCTAAAATTAAGCCGCTCTTCAAAAAGCGGCAACAAAATGAAATTCAAAATTATCGGCCCATCTCTCTTCTATCAGTTTTTCAAAAATATTAGAGAGACTTTTTTACGTACGAATGGAAACCTTCTCACTAAACACGACGCGCTTTCAGATTGCCAACATGGATTTAGAAAATCAAAATCAACGGAAACAGCTATATTTTCTTTTCTTAAAGATGTCGCCTCATCATTAGATCAAAACGAGGCACCTATTGGATTATTTTAAGATCTCTCAAAAGCTTTTGACGTCATTGATCATGACATTTTACTTTCAAAATTACCTTCATATGGAATCCGTGGTATTGCTCTAGATTGATTTTGTTCGTACCTCAAACAACGATCTCAGAAAGTTGAAATACCTTACTGGAATGATGGAACATTACGTACGCACCTTTCCGACTCTTTGCCCGTTGCATGTGGAGTTACTCAAGGATTGATTTTAGGCCCTTTTCTGTTCCTACTTTACGTAAACGATATGCCCTCGACGATTCGAAACGGAAGAACGGTTCTCTTTGCGGATGATACGAACATCCTTTGCAATAAAGAAACCGTAAATAGTACAATATCAGATGCTTCAAATTGGTTCCGAAATAACAAATTAATAGTAAACGAAAAGAAAACGGTTTTAATGCAGTTTTCCATTTCAAATAAACAATTCTGTGCTCCATTGAAAATGAACAGTGTACCATTGACTGATGTTAAGGCAACAAAATTTTTAGGTCTCTCAATTCAGTCAAACCTTAAATGGAACGTCCATTTAAATGAATTGAACACAAAATTAAGTTCATTATGCTACGCGTTCAGAATTCTTGCAAATTCAGTCAGCCTTCATACTGCTCGTTGTGTATACTTCGCGAATGTTCATTCCCGCCTGAGATATGGCATAATATTCTGGGGAAATACATCTTATAGCTCCCAGACTTTTAGATTACAAAAACGAATTGTACGAATAATAACCAAATCCCACCCACGTGATTCTTGTAAGCCTATCTTCATTAATCTAGGAATTCTACCATTACCGTGTCTTTTTATTTACGAATCAGTGGTTTTTGTAAAAAATGACTTGCTTAAGGGCGGGAATATATTTTCAGAAAATGCCGAAGTCTATTACTATAACACTCGACGTAGAAATCATATTCATCAGGTGACAGTATCAACAGCTCATTACAAAAAATTCACATACAATACATGTACATTATTTTACAACACTTTGCCAGATGACATTAAACGATTAAATTCAATAGAAAGTTTAAATCCCAAGTGAAATCGTTTCTGCTGCATAACTGTTTCTATACAATTAGAGACTATACTGAGCATCACAAGAAGAGTAACATTAATTTTAACAATGATACATAATGCATTATTTACCACTTGGACTGTATAAATGTGTATAAACAACCTGTAACAATTATTGTACTACAGCCTTCGGGTCAATGACCCCCATCTCGATCAGGTTTTCGTCAGTTTCCCTGATCCATTGGTAAATATGAGATACTATTTGCTGTTTCTTCTGGACATAAATGTAACTTCATTTTCTGTGCACGTCTTCTAGAATTCAGTGGGAAATACAATTATTCAAATTATCGTTTCCACGTTGTCGCGGCAGGAAGTAATAAGAGCCAAAATTTATTGCTTATTTATCCTTGAAAATAGATTTTATTACATGGGAGTTTTTTTGTTTTTTTTTCTCCCTTTCAAAATTCAAAATTTATTGCTTATTTATCCTTGAAAATCGATTTTATTACATGGGAGTTTCTTTTGTTTTTTCTCCCTTTCAAAATTCAAAACTTAAGTAGTATATGATTTAGTGTAGGGATCACAGAATTTTGAAAATGTGCACACAATTCACTTTTCCCCATAGCCCGTCATACGCAGTTTTAACTGTTTTTTGACGTAAATAAATAAATAAATAAATAAATAAATAAATATAAAAAATGTATACACTCTCAAGATCACCCATTTGCTCATAAAGAGTGATATCAAAGTGATTCATTTGGAATAATAATTGAATTGAGCTTTTCATTAAGATTGCACAAATCATTACATCCATCACATTTCAGCTTTGCTGAATATCTGGTTCATATCGAAGGAAATGTTTTCCATTAGTGAGAATCTTTTAATCGCGCCCAGAAGACCCAGAGAAATGTAAGATCTCTTGCCGAAGACATGTCACTCAATTTGAATGAAGCGCGCCACGCGCACGGTGCCGGTTGCCGAGTTGCGCGTTTCCGTCCCGACCCACTAGGAAGCGCTCTTTGGACTGATTCAGTATTAGTATACTCTCTGGACTGATTGTGGCTTATAATTTTGCGAAATTCTCCCATTTGAAACGGTGACTGTCCTTCAAATTGCGCACATTGATATTTCGAAATGCTAGCTACCTAGGGAACAGTTTTAAACAATTTCAGCAGTTAGTTTTCTCACAATTTTAAAATTTCAGGTCGGATCTGTCACGTCGCCATAAGAGCCCATGTTAAAACGACAAATTTTACGGTCTCATTACGCCGAAACTAGACGGTGAAAACCATTGAAACTCTACCAGAACAAAGAAGAATCTTTTGATTAATACAATAAAAAAGACATGTTAAACATAACACGTATCTCGCTCTAACCACCTTAAGTTATTGAAGAAGTTACACGGTTATGTACCTTTTTCTTTTATTCAATACGCAGTAAATTTTTTTAAGGGATCAGTTGATATTAAATGGTATATAACATACCTCACCGGGCATTTGGAGGAGTAATTAATAAAAAAAAATTGCTGCGAAGTTCATCGCAAACGGAAGTACTGGCACTCGGTCTAGAAGTTACGCTGTACAAATTATCCTATTGTGAGCACTTGTTCTCTTATGGGCACGAGAGAAAGCGGCGACAAAATATGGATTATCAAATAGGTTTCGAATCATTTCTGAAAGGTTTATTGGAAACCGAGATCGATGAAATAAAACAGCTGTATCTTATCACCATCACAATCTCGACGTTCGACAACAATTTGCTTCTCAAATATCGATGCGGCATTGTTGCAAAATTACTGTTAAGCCTTGCGGAATGCTTAAAAAGAAATATATCAATACATTGAGAATACAAATTGAATAAAAAGTAAAAAAGTGAGAAAGTAAAATAGAATTAATATTGGCATATTCAATAGTAAATTATAATTAAAATCAAATTAATTATTTTTCATATCATTCATTCAGTTTTTCTCGTGGCCCGTAGTTGGTGTGAAACCTGTATATATTTCATTACTTTCAGACAGAAATTGCACAAAACTACTAGTTTTTTCAAAAAATTGTACATGACCTTTTTTTAAGAAGTAATATTGTACAACATGTTTTACCTGGGCAAAAATATAACCTTCAATTTTGTAGTTTTGAGATTGTTTTTGCAATTTTCTAAAAAAATCGAGCAATAACCGAAAATGAGACTTCAGCATATTTCTTCCTGTCTCTTATTACATATGTGGAGAATAGTACCAGTGCATCATGAAACGATGATGTAATACTAGGTATTAATACACGAGTGTGATATTACGAAACAAGCGAGGATCGTAAACTTCACACGAGTGTATCAATACCTTTTACATCGAGTTTCACACGGTACTATTTCTACGTCTTATGGTAACTGTTATAAGTTAAACATTTACATTGAATCGTTTTGTGGCAGTTGACATGCAGAATTCAGTCAAGGCCACCCAACGGAGAGATACTGTACCCGCCGGAGGTGGGTTAGGTTGACCACCTACGAGAGTACAAAAGTTGCGGCAATAATGCCGAGGTCACTCTTTTCGCTTTTTCTCATTTTTGGAGGTGTCAACCCACCTCTCATCCTCTAGACATTTTTAAACTAAAGGATTGGACGGATTTTAAGGGCAAACACACGGCAACAACATATATCACAAAATGACGCCTTATAATCTTCAGTCAAATGTTCCCTCTACCACCACCACTGTACTAGTCATAAAGGACCAAAGTGAAATTACGATCCAATTTATTTTAAATAATATTCCAAGTAAAAATTACTAATAATAAAAGAAATGAAAACTGACAAACATAATATTAAATGCAATTTTAATGTAGTACACAATCGAATAAAACTTTTACTAGAATGATTCTCAAGGATTAAGTGTCAATACTTGGCTTGTAAACTCTGTGATTGATCAAGAACCTGTATCATAATGAAATCTGTATCGTAATGAGCACCATTATGCAACGGGTTGCAGCTATCAAATGACAGAATTATACAATGGGAGTAGAAAATATTAAAGAAAAAAATTGGAGGAGTGTCTTAGAAAAAAATTCGTAGATTTCATGCGCAAATTATGCAAAAACTACTCATTCTTTCAAAAAATTGTATATGGCCTTTTTAAAGGGCTAATTTTGTACCTCAGACTCTGAGGCAAAAATCTCTATCTTCAATTTTGTAGTTTTTTGTTGTTTAATTCTCTTAAACGTCCTTTGCACTACCTAACAAAATTTAATCAACAAACTTGGAGCCATTTTTTGAAAAAATTAATTAATAACCGGGAGCGGTAGCTCAGTGCATCAACTGATGTCACTGCAGAGCCTCTGACCGGGAGGTCCTAGGTTCGAGTCCCGACAGCGGCAGGATTTTCGACACTAGTTCTTCAGCTAGGACGAATTCAGTCGCTGTCTGGAGGAGGATTCTAGCGGCCGGCTGCTCTGATCGGTAGTTTTCCGTGGTTTCTCCAATCAACACCAGGCGAATGCCGGAGCAGTACCCTACCAAACGGGCCACGGACCGCACGCGATCTTTCCTTCCTCTTCCTTGTCCTCTCCTCTCCTCTTACACACACACTTACACTAACATGCACTACACTACCACATATTTCGGGAGACCGGTCGGGAGCTTAGAGCTTGTCCCGGCCGGGGCGGTGCCCCGCTGGTGGGAGAGTCCTGGTTAGGGGGAAACCCCATTTGCCGACGGTAGTTCGGCGCCGGATCTCGCCATCCAGTGGGGGAAGATCACCGCCATGTCGCGAAAAAAACATGCACTACACTCACGGGACTAATGACCATAGCAGTTGACGCGCCTGGTAACACGAATAATCTATCAAACAATCATAAATTAATAAAAGAACAAGAGGCAATATCTAAAATTCCAAAATTGACTATGTTTTTCTGCAAACATCCAAGTAAATCTTCTGATGTTTCAAATGAAACTTCAGAACCGTAAAGTTCAAATTTCAGAATATTTCAGAATCTTTCATAACATTGAAGGCGAAAATTCTGAAGATGAAAAACAGAGGTACACAAAAATCGCTATTATAACAGTTTCTGTACCGATATAGGGCAATCGCTATCCAATCTAACAGAAAACGAGCGAGAATATTCAATAGTTAAGGAAGTGAATAATTTCAAAACATTGAGATTTTACTTCGTCAAACAGATTTTGTAAAAATGAAAATAAAACGAGATTTTGCAAAAATCTTATTTTTGAAAGGTTCATAAATTGATGAAGGCAAAGGAGGCAAGAAAATTTCTCTGCTATTCACCGAGTAAATGTAGTTTGTTTTGCTTTTCAAGATTGCATCATTGCAAAGTTGTTGGTTCCGATAATTCTCCATCTACATTTATTGAAGAGGGCTTCGATGACTGCAAAAATAGAAATGTAATATTGAATCGACTCGAAGAAAATGTTTCACAGAAGAACTTGATTGCCTTGTTAGCATGAAAGAAGAAAGGTAAACGCGTAGACACAGCAATTGTTGATGAAATATAGAAAGAGAAACATATTTTGAGAAATTTGCTAATTTATAATCAGAAATTGCCTAAAGTTATTTCACACACGACACGCTTAACTACGTCTTGAAAAAATTAGACAAATTAATAAAAGGGGCCCCGCATGATAAAAGTGCTACAGGCCCCGCAGGTCGTTAACCGGCCCTGGGTCTAGGGTTCGAGTCCCAACGGTAGCAGAATTTTCGACACAAGCTTCATAGCTAGTCCGAGATCAACGGATGTGGAGGAGAATTCTCGCGGCCAGCTACTCTAATCGGTAGTTTTTAGTGGTTTCATCGATCAGGCAAATGCCGGAGAAGTACCCTGTAAAGGGGTCATGTACCACGCGCGATCTTGACTTCTTCCTTGTTTATCTGCACCCTTTCACACACACACACACACACACACACACACACACACACACACACACACACACACACGCACGCACACTTAGATGCACCACTACTTCACACGGGAGTTAAGAACTTCGCGCGACTGGGGCGGTGCCACGTTGTTGGGAGACTCCTGGTTGGGAAGAAACTACCTAGCGGACGTTGAAATCTGCGCTGGATCTCATCACGCAGCGTGGGAAGAACACTGCCACATCACGTGACAAAACATGCACTGCACTTATGGGAACAATGCCAATATCCGTTTGGCGTGATCGGAGTCTCAAACTCTAAGGTCTGCCAGCGTGCGATGCTGCAGAGGGAACGATGTTGCCGGTTGTACTTCCGATTGGGCAAGCCGTTTGAGTGCGCCGCGCCGGCCTGTTGGGGTGCGTGTGCTGGGGGTGGGGGTGGGGGTGGCACTCACTGCGTGAGCACGACGACGCGCTGCGTGGAGTGCAGGGTGGTCCAGCGGCCGCGCGGCGGTGACAGCAGCGCGGCGAGCGGGTGCTGCGGGAGGCCCAGCAGGTCGGTGGCGACCGGGGGGGTGACGGGCGGGGGCGACGGCCCCCATGCCTCGTGCTTCAGCGACTTCTCTTCCTCTGGACGCGCCAGCTCCACCTCCAGTCGGCCCATCGTTGCTGCTGCGCCAGCCACGCCCATAGCGCCTACCTAATTACAATACAGTTGCCCTTTTACAAGGTACGCTTTTCGTGCAGAGTTTACTACAACTTTTACAAGGTACAGAAAACGTGCACTACAGACTCCATGAGTTCCATATGAAAACTTTTGAGCATGTTCGATTTGTTTCATACAAAAAACCTTCAGTTTTACTCTAGTGCCTATATCGGAAAAATCATTCGCTAACGAATGTGTTTACGGTCGAAATCGTCCATCGTTTTCAATTTTGTGGTTAGGTTAGGTGTGATTCATGATATTTTGTGTATTGCCGTGGCAGATTTGAGTTTTCAGAGAAGTTTATTTTACTGCCTTTTGCAAATGAGATTACTGAATCTCACTTCTCCAACCAAAACTTCCTCCATTCGGAGCGTTTTTCTGCGTAACCGCTAAAGTCTCCCGAGCCACAACCATGCTTTGTAAGACAAAGATGATTGATGTTCTAGTTTTTTCTCCACATGTTTTGTTAATACTTAAAAAAAGTAATAATAAAGTAGCTCAGAACGCACGAACACAAATGTCGCGAATGAATAAACTTGGATGGCCCAATTCGGCAACACAACAGAGCCCCTGGCGGTGTCTCGGGGCAATTCGACAGAAAACGTCAAAAAGGCGTAAATCCGACTTTTGGCTTTTATACTTCCAGTTTCGGATATTGAAGTTCCTGTATGAGAATCTGCACGAAAACTGTACCGTAAAAAATGTACAATCAATCAATCAAAGGGTACAAAATGTACCCTTTACGTACAATCTTCAACAACATCCCTCATATCGTATCTTGCCTTCACCAAGCCTTTTTAAAAGAAATGTTAAAGTTAATTAATGACTCCACATTCCAACAATTTCACTTCCGTCATCATGTAAGAAGACCCACAGACTACGTGTCATCGCTAGGGGCGACGTGGAAGAAGTGACTCCATAATATATTTACTTTCTTCTGTAAAGAAAGTATTGTAATAGAGAAAAACCCCTATTGTAGGGCCCTGGTGACTAACTTGCTCCTATAAGCAGTAAATTACTTCCTCTAACATATTGTGCAGACAGAATCCACGTTTTGTGGGAACTTAATACCAAAAAATAGATTGATGACAAACGTCCGTTCACCAGGAGCAGACGTTAGCGTCTAAACCGTTCAGACGATTTTAGGGAAAGTTGACTGAAGCCCCCAGCAATTTCACAATTTTCACAAAAGTGGCTCGATTTTTTTTTTTTCATTAATCTCTGTTCTTGAAAAGAGTAAAAGACGCCTAAACAAAAGGCTATTTCATATTCTATAACTTATATAAATATAGAATAAGTACGGCATTAATCATTCTATTTCCTAAGCTTAAGTGCGTCTTTATTCCTACGAAGATTAAAGTGGCTCTGTAATCCCCCGGGAGTAAACAAAAAAGAAATAATGCGACATACATGAAAAGTTTAATGAGTTAAACATTAATTTTATTTTTGTCTGTTTATATGAAGATTCATTGAACAATTATTTAAATTACTGAAACTCAATTCTAGAATATTTATTTTCTCTTCGACATTTCTACGCTCGAAGACGTCGGAGTACTCGTATCTGCTGAGTTCTTAATGACGCGTTTGACGCGCAGGACCTTCTGGGAAGCTCTCAATTTATTTTGTAGAGATAGATCAATATATCATTCCACAACAGAATTTTATTTCCCAGGCCCATGTCTTTTTAACGTTAATAAATTAGCTCCGGCGTCTGCCAAGAAACTAGCAGACAAGCGCCGGAAGCAATGGCCTAAATACATGTTCTCATTTGGCAGGTTTAACAATTTCGCTATCATCATAGGCATCTTTCCAAAATATTTTTTTCCTACTGGTTGTACAGTTCATTTTTGGTTGCAAAAAAACAAAAAAGTGCTTATGGTTTGTATCGGGTAGACGTAATGACATGTACTTTCTCACTATCTTCAATAATTGAACTACCGGGAGCGGTGGCTCAGTGCACCAACTGATGTCATTGAAGTGCCTCTGACTACGAGTCCTGACGGCGGCAGGATTTTCGACACTCGCTTTTCAGCTAGGTCGAATTCAGTCGCTGGCTGGAGGAGAATTCTAGTGACCGGCTGTCTTGATCGGTAGTTTCCGTGGTTTCTCCGATCAACACCAGGCGAATGCCGGAGCAGTACCCGGGGCCACGGACCGCACACGATCTTTCTCGCCTTGTCCTATCCTCACTCTCTCTCTCACACACACACATACACTACACTACCACGCACACTACTGGGAAGCCGGTCGGGGACTTAGAACTTGTCCCGGCTGGGGCGGTGGCCCCTCTGGTGGGAGATACATTGTTGGGGAAACCCCCGCTAGTCGACGGTAGGTCGGCGCCGGATCTCACCATCCAGTGGGGGAAGATCACCGCACCTCCCGATGAAAAACATGCACTACACTAACGCGAGTAATAACCTCAGTAGTTGACGCGCCCGGAATAATGAATCAATGAATAATTGAACTCCAGTTTCTTCATCAACGATAGTGAACATTTGTTCCGTATTGGTGCCAGGAAGTTTTACTATAAAAACTAAATCTTTGTCCTGCACATCATCATTGGTCACTTCGTATCATTCATTCTGCACCCACGAGCGACTCCCATTCTCATTATACGTGTGATTCATACGGGCCCATTCTCATACGTGTGAAAGAAAGTTTGAATATACTATCAATCTAAGAGAATACATATAAGTTAAAAACTAATCCTCAACAATAAATAACGTAACAAGCTTCTTTAACAAATCTATAAAATTCAAACTTAGTAGAGGTCTGATTTTTTTGGCTTGTAGCCTTCTCTCTGTCTCTTCAAAATGCAATCAATTTACAAAATCTGTAAATATCAATATCAATTAAAGCATTAGAAAGTACCGTCAACTTTTCCTAGAAAAATACATACGTACTAATTTAGAGATGGCTACATTTTTCTTCTGACATAATGTTGCCCTCAACATTGATTAATAGCTCCAAAGAGATGAAGATTAGTGTGTTTTTGATTTATTGTTAAAATACTCAAGTACAATTTCTTCTGAAACTTTTCTTACTTTTGTGACATTTTTCCACTTGCAGAAACATTCGTTCTCTTTTTCGTCAAAAATGCAAACAAGTTCCAATCACAGCCACCTAAAGATGACCACCAGAAAGCTGTCTGCCGCCTACTGTAGAAATTCATTTGTGGCATAGGCGTGCACGCGAATTTTGTTTACAAATAAAATTTTGTATCTAACATGGGGTTTACTTGAGTTCAGTGGCGTGGCGTCAGTGGATGCAAGTGATGCGTCGCAACCCTTCGTTATTCGGTTGGTTTCATGATTTTTAATCTTTGTAGTATATGTTTCTCATTTTTCTCTATGCAAAAATATATTCTCATCGTCCGGCGCTTCAGACCACTGTATCGGTTACAGTACCTGGTTTTGAAACTCTCTGGTTTCTCATTTGGAGAGTCACATCCGTTCCCTATGTTCTATTTTGCTGCAAGGCCAATGACCTTCGAGGAGGTTGCCTACTGGGGATATGGCCTGACAATCACGTGACTGATGCGATCCCGCAATCCCATCTGGTACCCAAACTTCGGCTCCGATAATTTCATTCATTGGCCTCCAGGCGCGGTAGCATATAGATCTGGATGGAAGCATTTCAAATTTTCTTCACTAGGGGAGGGAGGAGGTTGCTTATACAGCAGTTAAACATCTTAATCAATACATTTTTTTCAAGCTTCTAGACAATATTGTCAAGTTCGATGTTTTGATAATTGAGGTCAAACGGGGCTTTTTTGATAGAGAAAAGCAAACTTTTCACCTCATCTTGTATACCGTTTGCAGTAAACACATGAAAAACTAGATGTGCTACAGAATGACAGACTTTCTCGTAGCAATTTTTTCTAATTTCCTTAGTGTGGTCTGGCTTTAAAGTCTTGCTCCATTTTCTGGCCAGCTGCCATTTATTGTCGCCCAAAGTACCTTTTTTGACAATTTCTCAAAAAAGGTACTCAAAAAACTTTTGGTTTTCCTAGTAATACAATTGAATCATTACTTCAAGAATTCTAAAGAAGAGTAAAAACTCATCCTAAATAGAAGTTTTCATTGAAAAATTCGCAGTAGTTTTAAGAAAACGGCGATTAAGCATTACTGTAAATGCGAAATTTAGGCTCTTTTTCACAGGAATCTATTGCGTTTTCGAAAAAATTCATTTGAAATCCATTGAAGCAATTCCTCTCACAAATGTAGTAATGTATACAAATCGATGGAAATGAGCATATTAACAGCGTGAGAGATATTAAAAAAAACACCTTTGTGTAATATGTGAAAAAACAAACGAGTACACCAAAATGAACTTTACGTCATACTAAACAGTGTAATTAGACTATCTATTGGAAAAATTTGGAGCCATTTTTGAGAAAATGTTTGAGCGTTTCTGAAAATGCGGAATTTTGCGCTCATTTTTTACAGAAAACTGTTGAGTTTTCGAGAAACTTTATTTGACATTATTTAAAGCACATGTACTCATAAATATAATAATGTGAAGAAATCGCCTTTAATGTAAGTTTTACAGACGCGAGAGAAGTCAAAAAATTTAATTTTTGAAAATTTTGAAAAAACAAAAGAATACAGAAATATGGGGTTAATGTCAAGGCATAGGGTTTGTTTGGCACTAACCTTACCAAAAATGTAAAGAAAATTTAGCCGTTTTTGAGAAAATCTTGTTTTTGTTATTTTTAAAAATTGCAAATCTCGCACGCACTATTGCACGAAAACTACTAAAATTTCCAAAAAATTCTACATGGCCTAATTCAAAAAACTATTTATGCAAAACAAATTTCTTTTGAAGGAAATATCCATGTCTTCAATTTTATAGTTGTAGGAAGACGCCAAAAATGGAAACTTTTGCAATTTTCGAAAATTCAGAGTTAACCTTACAATTCTGACCGATGCTACCTTTTTAAGTGTATTTTGCTCTTATATGACAAGAAATTTAAAGAAAAAATTTGGAGTCGTTTTTGAAAATGTCCGGGGGCGTCATGTAAAGTACCCCCAAATTTTAAAGAATGTTTTCCAAAATTTCAAAGCTTTAACTAGAGCCAAATTAGACAGGGAATTCTTCAATTTGGAGAAGGTCGTACGAATGGTTTAGGCGCTAGGAGTGTTCACAGACGGACGGACGGACGGACGGACGGATGGACAGACGGATGGGCGTTTTGCTTCCAACTGGTTTTTCGGCATCAAGGACCCATATAACAGGGATTCTGGCTACACCACATGTTAGAGGATTTTTTCTCTTAATTTAGCAACTGGTTTTATGCACTTTTTCGCCACCCAAGCCGGGCAGTGAATTTTGTCCGCAGAAAATCCGCCGTTTTTTTGCGCAGCATTACATAACTTTCTCTATACTACAAATATTACCCGTATATACGTACGTATACCAGAAAGTAAAAATGAATTGAATTTGTGCCTTTTGATGCTAAAGACGTGTAGGAAGTAGAAAATAACTGAAAACAATCCACAACTCTTCAAAAAATCGTGTCTATCAAATTAGCCCCAACTGATGCGACTAATTCAATACATTGATAGAGCCCAAGTGATACAGCTTAATATCTCAATGAACTCTGAGAAACAACGAGCGGACTACAGTAATTCGGATATACTCTGTATTATTGAAGTACCGTTGTGCGGACGAAGCACTTCACTTCTTATGTTCAACGAAGCATCACTACTGATAGTTCTACCGTCACATGTCGTTGTGTCTCATGTTCCAGAACAATTAAGTTTGCCATCCTCGTAGAAGAAAATTATAGCGTCGTGACTCGAAAATAACTGAGGTTTAATCATTGCCTATTGCATAGATCTATTTAGATGGCGTTAATTCTCCTACTACCTACTAAGACCGCAGCATTAAAACGCACGTATGGAAATTTCTTAGAATCTTCTGGACGGATTCCAAAATAAATTATCAGTTGCCCACCAGTAGACCGAGAGGCGTCGAATGACACTTTATATGTCTCGATTGGTGCACGGAAACACACACACACACAGAGGCACACTCGCAGTTACTCAAGGTTAATATATCCGTATCTACGTATACGAGAAAATAACTAGTGGTGCTTCAACCGCACGTGCTTTCTCGCGGTACTGGAAACAGCTTCGTAGTATTGAAATATTGCATTTTCTGTGCTACTAACACCTCAACTATTACTTGAAAACGTCCAATTCAAATAAAGCGCCTGTAATGCACATCAGCATTCATTTCGATAGTCAGGAGCAGCAATCATTTCTTACTTTGATAAATGAAACAAACAGGAATACATTTGACTGAAACAGTATTCGCAGTAAATTGTTCAGAAGCGCTGTTGCCAGCGCAGCGTTGTCAAAACTATGAGCATTTGTTGAGCGAATAACATCAATTCTCTGCAAAAACGGTTATTTCCATATGTATTCAGATTTCAACTTGTTTATCGGTTAATCATAGTACGTTATACACAGTTGAAAAATAAATCTAATACAAATAAACTAATTACATTTCTAATATCCTACGATTTGTAATATGAAGTTAATTTTTTATCGTCTTTTTATATACTACCGACACCGTCTCAAACGAAGCGCAGGAAAATAAAACATTAAGGTTGTATGTTTATGAAGCTTGTATACGAAATGTTCATTTTCCATTTTTAAATGTATAAAAATGTAATGAAATATGTAGCAATAGATAAAATATGTAAAAATATGTAATTATACCAAAATATGTACAAATATGTAAAATAAAAGCGGTTCCAATTCGTTCAGAATGTTAAGTCTAAAAAATATTAGAGAATGTAGGCATCTTGTCCCTGTAAAAATATGTATTTACATGAAAATCCGTTCCCTGGTTATAACACATGTTTCTGTTCATCCACGTCAGTTGAATGACTGTTTTCCTTTGCGGGTTTTATACATTCGCCAGCTACGAGTTTATTATCTGATGATTTGTTTGAATAAGTAGTCGTTTTTAAGGAAATTCCATTTATTTGTGTTAGATCTATTTTTGATATCGTTTTATATTTGAATACATTTATATGTTATAGTTAGTTATTGTTCAGAAATTTAATAACTGTCAATATGCAATAAGGATTGTATTTATTGCGTTTGGGTATTTCAAGTATTTTAAATGTATATATTTTTTTTCGAATCAAAAACTTCTTGCTTTTTGAGTATATATTTAAATACTTATTTACAAAGTTACATTCAAAGATTTTAGTTATTCAGAAATTTATGACTGTCATTTAGTAATTTCATATAATTAACAATTACAATATATTTTGCAATAAAAAAGTTATAATGCGAAAGTATTGACTGTATTTTGAGTATTTGAAGTATTTTGAATACATATGTATTTAGCAATTCAAAACTAATGTATTTTGAGTACTAAATTTAAAGTATTTTCCCCAACACTGAGAAAGTATAAACCGACTGCCTGGCTTGCGTTGTATTTGACTGCCTGGCGCCGTTTATGCGCTAGCGTTGTACACAAACATACAGACAGACAAACAGACGTCTTATCGTAAATCGATTTTTCGGTATGAAGGACCTACAAAACATGGATTCTGGCTACACTACGTGTTAGAGGATTTTTTCTATATTTAACAACCGAATCACTTTTTCGTTACCAGTGCCAGGCAATAATATTTTTTTTTGTGTCGTATATAATGAAACAATGATGTTATGCTGGATATTAATACACGAGATACGAGCGAGTATCGTAAAGTTCACACGAGTGTATTAATACTCATTACTCGAGTTTCATACGGTACTTTTTGTACTACTTTTAATAAGTTAAACTTGTACTTATAATAGTTTCGTGGCATTTGACATGTAGGATTCAGCCAAGACCACCTAACCGTACCTATAGAGCGTTCAAGCATTGGATTGCAGCATAGCCCACTATATGCATACTTTCTTTCCAATACAATTTTACACAAGACTCTCTTTCTGTAACAAGCTGTTGCCAATTCATGAAGAAGCTCGGAGTTCGGCTCGGTCATTCTGTTTCTAAGGTAACATGTTTACTTAACGATAGCTTCAATTCTGTTGGATCTTAGATAAATACGTTTTCTACCAGTTATTCCCAGAACTTCTATGAATGTGATGGTTATTTTGTAATTGAGTTTCATGGTTTAATTACGAAGAAATTAATTATAAATAATTGCCGTGTACTTCTACATTTTGATGTCTTTAAATGGTCACCATGCGAGAAACTTTTTTATTGTTGAAGAAAAGCACAAACATTCAGGGGATGAAATGATATGGGAAGTCGAAATTTTGATATGAGACCAACCACATTTCTGTGTGAATCATGTTTCTTGAGTTAGACAGTAATAAAAACAATATTCAGTGCGCTGTGCGATAGGAAAGAAAATCTCATGTCGTTCGGTGACCTTTAATACGTCTTAGGAATTCTTAAACTGGCGATAGGGGAAAGGAAAAGTAGAATATTAATTTTTGAATTTCACTTATTACAAACAGTGAAATACAAATAAACATATCTAAAACTAGTGGGGTTAAAACAGCACGTACTTTCTCGCCTTTAGTAATGGTTATGGAATACTATTTAACCACAATTTATCTCGGAATTAACACATCTCAGTCACAATTTTTTGTAAAACTCGAAATCGTGCAACATTTGGTGCGAAAATCAAATAGTTTCAAACAATACATTTTTTGTTGAAAACTTTAAACGAAAATATATTTCTGGCATTGCATTCACTGTATAAGGTATACGGTACTGATAGCAGTGGCAAAAAAAATGTAAATAGATCGAAAAATATATATTAGTAATTATTAATATTACTGTATTGTATTATTCTACAAATGTATAAAAGTATTAGTGTACATTAACGCGAACGAAAGGCAGCCATCGTCGCCTTTTGTTATCAGTGCGGCATTACAACATTGTTACAAGTAACAATGACCTCTAATTCGTATGGAATACACATTTTGCCTATTATCATTGTTGATACCATATGAAAATGAAAATGGATAGTAAAATATAATTAAAAATAGTATTTTTATATTCATTAAAATTACTCGATTTTAACATGCATTACTCTCTATTCCCAGATCTTATTAAGCAAAGCAACATTTTTTTTAGAATTTACCATTCTAATCTTTTTTTATTCACGTTTTTTCGTTCAAGTGGTATGCTAACTTTCTCGAGGATTGTAAGTGATACGTAAAGATCTGAAGAAATGTTGAGTCCACCTGTCGAAATCCAGTCTTGCTTATTACAGTAAAATCTGTTTAAGCCGAAACTGTTACAAGCTGGAAACCTGCCTTCATCGAAAAATTTATCCGGCTCGTGAAGTTAAATGACATTTTACACAGCATAAAACGGAACCTCTCCAACGCGGAAACGGAACGATTTTTCATGTCCTGCAGAAAAAAAATCGTCATAAAACGGAATTCCTACGAATTTAATGCATATTGGCAGAGGGGCGCGAGATGTTATTAATGAACATCTATCAGCTTGTTTTAAATACTCTATCCCTGTGACACGCGATTTATTCGTGGCAGCCGGACATGGAAGGAGAGGGGCATCAGCTGTCCGCGTAGATTTCGATCTTGGGGTCGCTTCTCTTTCTAGGCGTAGGCCATATTCAATCATTAATTGTCAATACTGGGTTTGTAAACTTCTCTGTGATTGGTTTGTATGATAATTATATCTGAATCATAATGATGCTTATTATGCAACTGTTTGCTGCCAAGAAATGACAGCATTATATAAAGGAAGGAGAAAAATTAGTTTATAGTCCGTTACACTGTAGGTCTCTTTAAATCCCCAATTTTATATGTAGTATTTTGAAAGTTTAAGAACTTTTCAAATATTTCACGCTATATTACTTTTTCGCACACTTCTCACGTAATATAGGGAAAGTATTTCAGCAAAGAACGGCCATTTTCCGGTAGAAGATTGTTATTTATGATACGAGCGGCAGAAGTGACTGAGTAGCGCATTCAATTAGTAAAATAAAATCGCATTACCATCTGTATCATACACTGTTTTTTAGACAGCGCCCAAACCCAACATTCATTTTATTTTAATTCCAGCACGGAAATAATTTTATTGTGTACATTAAGGCCAGTAGGAACTGTTGCGGTCAAAAGTATTTTTTTTTACTTTGTTACAGTCACATTGATTTGTCTGAACGTTTGAGCATCGCCTCGTTTTTCGAACTGATGATAAAAGTTGAACTTTTAGAACGCTCTGTGTCCCTAAAAAATAATATTACTTTATTGACTCTCTAAGAACAGATTTTTGGTCTTTGTCGCCGAAAAAGTGTGTAATTCTTCCCACATGTAGTAAATAACTTCCTCTAACACAAGCAAAAGACGCTTAAAAATGGCGCAGTAATTTAATTAAGAAACTGTAACGCAGACGTAGCCAAGGAATTTGCAGTCGGTTATGAACCGAATAAACATGGGCATCACATGTTAAAACTACACATAAACTACAAATGAATAAAACTAAATTGGGGAAGTAAACGTTAAGTTAGCTGACTTATAGAACAACAAAATATTTAACGTGAATATATTAAATGTTTTATGAATAAATATTTGGTTTTAGGATTACGAATGTAAAAAATTTAAATGTCAGTTGTATTTACCAGTTCTGGAAAGTTCGCTATAGCAAAACTGTCAGAAGTGATCTAGTATTTTTTTCAATATATGTATTTTTCAATATATATGTATAATATATATACACGCACATACATGTCTTTACTTTTCGTGGGAAGTAGTAATGTTTTCATGTCTTCGTCAGCAAAAATTTCGTGGAAACAAAAACAATGCAAGGCGCACTAAAATATATCTTTTTCAGAACCAATACGACGTCATGAAACACATGCTTCGAATTTTAAAGATGTTTGTATTTCTCAAAATTTAAATTATTCTTAAATGGAAACGAAAAAATATTGAACGTAACATCGTGTATAAAAGGGTTGTATAATTGCACTCGTGGTATGTAAGAAAACTCACCCTTATCGTCGCTTATTTTCTTGAACATACCACTCATGCAATTATATACACTCGTTTCGTTAATTACTATAATCCCTCAATGAAACGTCAGAAAACGTAATCATAAGAAAACTAAAAATATATTTCAAACTTATACTGTCGTACATGACGGTCGAACCACTAGGGTCGCTAGCTTCAAATGTCTCCCGTTATTTCGCAGTGCCATGTATTGTCTCTATAGTATTTGAGTACTTACGTAATATAGAGAAAGTATTGTAATGTGTCTTAAAACGGCATTTATTTTGTAGAGCCCTGATATCGAAAATAATGTATAAATATTATTCCTAAATCTAGTTAAATACATCCTCTAACACTTGTGTACTCCAAATCTACGTTCTGTGAGGTCTTGATACAGAAAATTGGCAAAACCGTCCTTCTGTGTGCAACGCAAAAACGTTCAGATGATTGTCTTCAAAATTGATATTCTTTCAACGTAATCGAACTCGAGGTCCTGCGAATTCAAAGGAATATTTTGATGTTTGGAAATATTTTACATGAAGTTTTTCACAAAGTGGGTTCAAATGTTTTAATTATTTTCTCCTTCGAATACAAAAAATGACGCTTAAAATAATCACATAGGACGCATTTTCGTTGAACTCTCTTAAATTTTCGAAAATTACTAAAGTAAAAAAAAATTCGGGTTCTTCCTACAACTGCATTAGTACTGAAGTTATAAATATATTTTTTTCTTCATGAAATGTTCTTAAAAATCAGTTCTTTAAATAAGATGAAGTACAATTTTTCGAAAATATGAGTAGTTTCCGCGTAATTTAGCGTGAAATATAGGCAATTAAAAATATTTTCTCACAAACGGCTCCAAATTTTTCTTTAATCTTTTTTCATAGACCAAAGTACATTTATAAAAACAATTATAAAATAATACTTAAATAAAGATACGGTAACTATATACGAATATACCAATCTGCCCATCTGGTTTTTATCACTGCAAATTTTAAAATGAATCCGTACGTTTTGTATGTCATTTTTAACACCTTTATGGAAATGAAATATTTTATTGCATGAGGCTGTGAGTCCCGTTTCAAAATTTTCAGGGGTTCATGGCCCTCGTGGTTCCCCCTTTGCGCCCGGACATGAATATTAATGTGATGTTGAAATTGTTTGTGTGAAAGACATCTGGTAAAACATATTGTTGAAACACTAGAATAAACGACTGTTTCTCAAGACGCATTATTGCATAAATTGATTGCAGTCATGATACCGGTGAGGCGATATTTTGATTGTCGAGAAAACATTAAAAAATTAATACGTAATTGTTTATTTGAAGTTCAGCGAAATTATGCCAATGTTAAGCGTTTTCCAAATTAAGGAAGTGTAAGTGAAAAAGTGAACATGCATTCAATCTTTTAGGACTTACGCCTGTTACACTGAACCACTGAAGTATGGCAAACGTCCATCATTATCAAATAAATATCTTATGGATTACATTGTATCTTACCTAAAACGCACGGCGTTGAATGTAGTAGATGTATATTTTTTTTGAAACTTAACAGGCCGAATAACTTTTAAACTGAAAAAATAAAAATAAAAATGCTTGTCGCATGAGAAGTAGGCCAAATCAATGTAATTTGAAGCAAAAATGTGCCGAATTATGTACAGAAACAAAAACAGATCGTTCTACGTTAATGAAGTGAAGTTAAATGATTGTTTCTCAATTGTTGTAGTGAAGTTATTAGGTATTGCATTAAAATACCAAAAATCTTAGGTTTTAGGCGTCTGAAAAGGAGCAAAAAATCGAAATTACGGAGTGGAAGGAGCTAGTTTAAAACTAATTATTTCATTTTACTTGCATTTATAACTAGTGTATATAAACGGTAATTATAACACGAGGGTTAGGGTAATTAATGAATTCGTACTCTTATTCGGGACAATACTCATAATTACCAAATATATGTTACAATGAATATTTTGATTGTAATTTATTTCAAGTTTTTGAAATTGTAATTCCTACGTAATGTACTTAATCATTATCGAACTCACTCTAATATAAAAAATAAGTGTAAAACCCAAAAAATATTAAAAAATATTCTTGAGAGCATATATAGCCTGAAAAATGAATGGTTCCATTCATTAAATCAAAACTTTTAAAACAAGAACAAATTTTTAAAATACACTCAACTTTTAAACACACAACTTTACCCACGCTAACCCTTTGGTTAAATTTTTTAAACATTTTGAATTTGTACTTTTACTTGCTGTTCCATTGCAAATACATTCACATTAATCGACGAAAATTCCTCCATCAATTGTCGGTACAAAGCCGTCTGCAAGGGTTTAAATTTCGATATCACAGGATTGAACAACGCGTTCTTAGAGACACTTTCACTTGTGGCTTTAGGGGAGTGGCACGGGGTCTATGACCTCAGTATTTCCATTATGAATATTACCGTTTATTTTTTTTTTTTTTAAATTCTAGCTAAAGTTTTTCTAACCAAGAATATTTGATGGGGATTCCGAAATGAAATTGCCTCCCCCTTCCCCTGTTCGATTTAGTTTTCCATCCACCCCCAATCATTGTTATGAAGTGCAGTATTGCGTGACTGAATGAGTTAATGTGTTTGTCAATGTAGTTCAAGAATGAATTAGAGTGTGAATAAAAAATAAAATAAAATTAATGAATGAACTTACTAGCGCAGACTTGGTTATGAGCTGAGTGCAATGTGCATTTGTTCGCTGATGTCATCGCCACCAGTAGTTGTAATCATACTGCCAACCTAAGCGGAAGAAATATGAAACAGGAATGGATAGGGCCCATACTCGCCCTTACACCATATTCGCATACGCTTTGTTCCCGCCACATTGTAATGCCAAATTACTTTCAAAAGCAAGTTTTCTTGTTTTCACTACACTTGACGTTTCGACCCTTGCGTTCACCACAAACAACCTTGAGTCTATCCACCGCATAATTACCAATTCACTTTTATAAGAAAGCACTTTACTGGTTAAGTTCACTACCCTGCATTACGTCACTGCGGTGGCAGACAAACGAACATCGCAAAGCGCATTACTCAGTCTCCGCTCGTATACCCTAAAGAAGAAAAAGATAATTACTAAGAACTTTCCAAGCAAACGTAATAACAATGTTAACTAACTATTGTATTAGTACATCAGATGGCGTCAGCATCGATTATGGTCACAAAAGGTATAGCCGAATATGGCGGTGAAAAGTGCCTTCAAACTAAATCGATAATCGCGATTCTCATCATATAAAAGAGATTAAAATGCCGTAGATTAACAATAAATCAACCTCCTAGGGCAATCTGCTGTAAAGATACGAGAAACGTGTTTTTCATGTTTAATTTTTTCTTAGCTTCTAATGCAGGTATCAGACAAAAAAATTGAATAGACGGGGAAAAATAGTTGAGTTTGCAAGTATTTTTGCTAACCAATTTTGTCCTCAAATTCATATAGAAAAAATAAATAAGTTTTTGAAATTGATTTTCAACGTGATAACGTTGGAGTACTGTCTCAGTTTCTTCCCATAGAATGTGTCTTATAACTTTCTATAATATTTTTTAACGATTTGAAGTGGTGAGTTAAAAGACAAATATTATTTTAACAAAGACGTTTATTTTGTTTCTTAATTTTACACTACAAATAGTTGATTTATGTATAGAAAATATTCTCAGTTCTTGTGTTCTTCCCTTAGTTATTTCTTGACACACGGCTCACTTTCTCTTGATTATATATTTTCACTGTTCCTTCTTTTGCACTGTCGCACTCACCCCTGTCCAATGCACTGACCGCAGTCTACTGCACTGCTGTTCACCACGATACAGCCACTTCACAGCTCAGCTTCCTCTTTAGACTGACTAGCGGCCGCCGGCAGCGGCGAATTTATGGCTCCCTGGCTGGCGCTCGCCTAGAGCTTAGAGCTTTCCGGAGCTTGCGTCACTCTTCTACGCGACCTGCGAATACACCGGAACCATCCGGTTCGGGGACGCCGGCAGATGGTGCAATCCACGCAGCGGATTCTGTCAAATGACACAATATTCATTACACTACCCCCTCCTTAGATGCGATCCGTCTCGGAGCGCGTTTAGTGAAATCATGCAGATATTTGTAGCTGGAGCCCCTATGCAGTTGGAGGTTAAAAATAAGTGACAGACAATTGTCTTCTTTGGATATGCCAACATTCCATGGTGGTAGCTGCAGACTAAGATGCTAACCCCAGTGTACCGGAAGAGTACTTCCTACATGCTTCTCACTATTCTCCAGTTCAGTCCGTCAAAACCACATCTCAGTTTGGGCATGGCAATCTTTTGGACGTTGTCTTGCAGTACTTGGCGTAATTCAATCAGTTTCTCAAAGATTTTTATAGGAGGCCTTGTGATGTGGCTTCCTTGTTGTGACGACACATATCTACTCATGTCGTGCAGTTGCAAAACCTTGCCAATACCTGGTTGCTGGTTCTCTAATTCTTCTGTATTTTCTCTTGAATACAGCAGCACCAACTCTGGCCATCTCTAGATTATGGGCGACACAAATTCGCTAATGAATATTCGTTGGGTACCGTAAACAGATCCTATTGCACTTCCAGGGTCAAACCAGAACGCGCCGTAAGATTTCCGCTATGATGAGACTAACTCGTCAAAAGTGAATTCTTTCATGTCCAGCTCACAAACGCGTACTGTTTTTTCTCCGCCATTTCCATTACTTCCTGCGTACGGGGCCAGCCGATTCGAATGGAAGACTCGTGGTTTTCCATTCGACAACTTTTTAATTCGGTAGATGGCATTTATCCTCTTCACTACCTCGGACGGCCCTTCCCACTGCCGTTGTAATTTTGAACACAAACCGCGGCATCGTTGGGGGTTTAACAGCTAAACATGATCTCCAGGTCGGTAACTTTCTTCAGCGTTGATGACATACCAGTGTTTCATCCTGTCACTTGCGATTTGAATTCGCTCACGCACCTGGTTATGAATGACGTCCTTTTTCTGTTTTAGTTCATTTACAAAATATTCGCCGGCTGTTTCTTCGTTAGTTTTACAACCAAACTGTAGATCAGGTGGTAGACGTAGTTCCCGCCCGTAGAGGACATTAGCGGGTGTTTGCCCAGTTGTGTCATGAACAGAGGAGCAGTAGGCTAGAAGAAAAAGTTCTGAAAGAAAATCAGCCCATATATGCGTCAGTTTGTATAATGCTGGGTGCTAACATAATTTTCGTGTTTACAAATGCTACTCCATATTTCAACAGGCAGAAGAATGAAACTTGGGAGAAACTCGCCCAAGAGTTCAATGCCGCAATGGGTGAGATTGCGAGGACGCATACTGTTATTCGGGACAAGTATAATAATATGAAGAAGAGGACAAAAAGTAAGTTTGCAGAGACCAAGCTGCATTCGAAAGGCACTGGAGGTGGGCCCCCAATGGCTCTGCAGTCAACTTCTGTAGACTGCACAATAATCGAAATTCAGGGAACGAGATAAACTGGAAACCATTTCCAGTTTGATGATGATGATGCAGAAGATGATGTGGACGCACCTGCAAACATTAGTGCTACGAGTGCTTCCGAAGATAGCGTATTTGAGAACAGCGGGGGGGTGCAGGAAAATGTAATAATAGAAGACATTATTATTGAATTAGACCCTTACATTGAACCAGGCTCGGCAAATTTGTATGATTGGAGTGGATTACAATCGAGTGTTCGGGAACCTGTTCTCTTTACTCATGTTAAAAGTAGTATTTGGGAGCCTGTTGCTTCCACAAGTCAGTGTGGTGACTGGGGGCATTATAACCTCTTCAGATTTACGAAATCGTAAATCATCAGTCCTGGGACAAAATAAAAGAACAAAAACTCAGGACAGTGTGTGCGAATGGGCTGGCACCAAAGCACAACTTAAAGGTAATAAAAAAATGCTGTTGAAGAACACGAGACAAAAATAAAAATAATGAAGGAGAAGGCAAAAAAGAAGTAGAGATAATGGGAAGAGAGAGTGCAGCAAAAGTGAATATGTAGGAGAAAGAACATTTGTTGCGAGTGTAAATTCTTCTTTTGAAGAAAGAAAAACTTATACAAAATAACAAAAAAATTAAATGTAAAAATTAAATTGTATTTTTTTTCCCATGACAATGGTTTTTTTTCATTACAGTGTTTCAAAATTGATGAATCATTGGGGATAATAAGTAATATTTTAAGCGCGTGACTTGAGTATTGAAACTCAACCATCAAAATTTGAATTCAACACATGAAACAGCAAACATTTGTTAAAAATGTGATAAAAGTGCAAGATTTATATTTTGAAATAACAATATTTGTTTACAATTAATACATTAAAAAATTAATAGTTAAATTATATTAAATTCTGGTTAACTTAGTGTTGAAAGTTCCTCCACTCCATGAAAAATTACGAAGATGTTTTTAGGCCTGTGTTTATGAACATTCTGAATTTTTCCAAACGATTATTGAAGTTTAATGTAGGTAATAATCATTATTAATACAAACAATAATAATTAATACAAATTTATAAAATAAATATTTAAAAAGTCGACATTTTAAAAAATATACGGAAGGAGTCACTTCTAATTTCTTTCTCTTTTTAATTTGTTGCGTCTACTTTGACACAACGCGTCTCCAAGCCACTTAAGGGGCGTTGAGCGCTTTGCGCTTTTCGGAGTAATCCTCCATTAATTACAGCGCTTTTGGAGTAATCCTCCGTTAATATTGTGTCCGTCACGTCTCGTCACAATCAGCTGTCAAGAGGACCGCCAGGTAGCATCTCCGCGTACGCGCCTCCCACCACGTTTTCCTACGTCACTACCCAGCGGCCAGAATTAGGGAAGGAATAAGGATAGGGGTGGGGTTTAGGACACTTTACAGGGGTTGGACTAGCCCTTGTGAAGCAGCCAAACTCGTTTTATTGGAACAAATTTCACATGGGATTCGACGGGAATCGAACCCGGATCTACTTGGTGAAATGCCAGTAACTTCGCTCTGCGCCACGAGATGGCCCCTTACCACAGAAGCTCGAAATTCGTTGGCACTTTTCATAATTGATAAAAGGGCACGCGGAACCAAATGTTTCATACATTTCATTTTATTATAAAGCAACATCTTACCATCATCGCTAAGGTCATGATATTTACTTCGAATCGTTTTCAAAAAGGAAAGGTAGCGACTTGACCTGTGCTGATAAAATAGTGCTTTTTTAATCCAATTTGTCGACCAAATTTCCAGCCAGAACCTAAATAAACCGAAGGAAAGCAATTATTATAGTAAATAATAAATGTGATAAGACATACGCACCTCAGCAACCGCATAATACAGCCAAAAACTTACTCTAGGAATGGCTTAAGCTCACAGCAGAGGTGGCAGCGCTACGTGCACAGCGCTAACGGTAAACCAGTAAACAATATGAGGACCGCCAAGGCGCGAGATTAGTTTCTGAATAAGACACGTGTTTATAGAGCCCTAGTTTTGGCCGTGGTGTACATGCAAGGCCCCCACGACACTGTTCCCCAGATGGCATTAGTTTTTGAGAATCGGTTAATAACCGAAATTTGCATTTCTTGTGGTTGGAAGACCCTCACTACAGTATAGAAACTATGAAATAGGTTTTGAAATACCTGATTCATGGGGCTTAAAATGATCAATACACTATCTACTTGTTAGGTCATGGCCATGGTCATGATTTTCCATGTTAATAAAGTTTAAAACAAATAACAGAATTATTCTGAAGCATTCTTTTACATGTTTGTCTCGTCGCACTTAGTGACCGGACAGCTTCAGCTAGCGGTCCCATCCCACAATGGGATTTGAGACGAGCTCAAATCGGGGTGGGTTTACTTCCAGGATTGCTTGGCCAGGGAAATGCGAAGAAGCTGGTTGGTAACTGGTTTTGAAATTACTTCATGTGATGCAGTACAAGAACACTGATTGGCGCACAAGAGCATTGAAGAGGACGTCGCAAAGTTACACCGTAGTTGAGCTGCTGCTGTCAAATGCCAGGTCGGACGCCCCTTCTCAGATGGTGGCCGTCGACGGACCCACAGAGGGCTCTGCGCCGCGCCCGGTGTCGTGTACCGCCTTCTTCGGGCCCGCGCCGGCCAAGTCCGTTCGTAGTTACGCGGCGCCACCAACTACCGCAATTAGCGGGTTCGGTTCCGCGGCCACATTTCCGGCGTGTTTGCTGTCACACACATCCGATCCTTCTTCACCTACGTCCCGTCACACGTGTCTATCTCTACTCATACATCACAAGTCTCTCCTACACTCACATCTGTCCTCACTCATATTTCCTGAGACTCTCTCTGTGCGTCCGACACAACCGGACACGTCCGTCTCCGATCGCTCCTCATCCGTCTCTCCGGGCTTCACTTGCATCGTCTCCCCTCCCCTCGTCACGTCGTCACGTGTTCAGTCTTGTCAGTCTGAGACTCGAGGAGTCGTCGTGATTCGTCCGTTTTGTCATCTGTGACGCTACCGGTAGTTGCCCGAACGTTTTTTACATTTGTTGCGTCAACGCACACGCAACGCGTCTCCTAACCCCTTCTTGGGTGTTGAGCGCTATTGGAGTAACCCTCCGTTACTTTCTACATTAAATTTGGAGTAACCCTCCGTTATTATTACCCGTAGATATTTCTGTCCGTCACGTCTCGTCGCGGTCTGTTGTCAAGAGGACCGCCAGGTACAATAAATAGAACTTTGATATTTTTATTTATTGCCTGGATGTAAAAAATATGTATTCTACATGTCATAGTCACACATAGCAAAAATGACTGAAATGCAACCTATGCAGGAAAATTCCATATTCCTACTCCCTATCCATATTCCTAATTATTTAGAAACAAAGCAAGAACAACACAATTAAGAGCAAGAGCAACACAACAAAGCAAGCAATACAATTAATGGAAGACACATTTAAGAAATAAAGGCAAAATCTGGATGTTAACACTTCTATTTTTATTAAAAAAAAATCAAAATTTATCACAGACACACGCGTTTGTCGCAGTCCAAAAATCATGAGAGAGGTCATTATCACAAGTTAAATGATTGCTTCTTAGTGATTTTGTAGACTCTAGTACAGTACATTCAATAATGAAAACATTTATATTGACATAATCATTGTGGAAATTTTTATTTTTTGGATAGTGCTGAATGTACTCTACGAGATGACATAAACGCTATTTGGGTCTATTATTTTGTTTTTTCAAAAATTACAAAAATGTAATTTTTTGACTAGCCTCTCATCTCATTAATATTTACATTAGCAGCATTTTGTTCACATTATTGCATTTATAAGTACATGTGCTTTTTTGAAATTTGTGAAAATTTCTCGAAAACTCAAAACTTTTCTATGAAAATAATGCTCAGAATGCTAGAATGCTATGCTCAGAATGCTCGAATTTATGCTCAGAATTTGGCATTTTCAGAAACGTTCAAATGACATTTTCTTAAAAACAGCTCCAAATTTTGCTCATCAAACTGTGGATCAAATGTAGGGGTAGTGCTAGTTGCATTGTTTAGCATGACATAAAATTAATTTTGCTGTATTCTTTTGTTATTTAGTTTTTTGTTGTTTTTTTTTTTTGCACAAAAAAAAACACAAATGTATTTTATTTTATATATCTCTCATGCCATTAATATGCACATACACAGAAATTTGTTTAAATGATTGCATTTGTTACTGGAAGGGCTTCAAATGAAGTTTCTCAAAACTCAAAAGATTCGCGTGAAAAAGAGCTTCCGACTTTTGTATTTACACTCTAGTTTAATCACATTTTCTTAAAAACGGCTCCTAATTCAACTAAAATTTTCATGAAGGACGAGATTTTATTCTTGTTTAAGTATTAAAAGTAATTATTTGATTATTCAGTTAGCAAACCGCAAGAAATGAGAAAATTTTTTTAAAAAATGTTGCCGATAGATGGCAGCTGCATAATACATTTTATGATTTTAAAACTTGAGATTGTTGAGTTAAAAAAAAAAAAAATCTATTCATGTCATAGACATATATTAGTGAACATAATTTTCAAACTCATCATAAATAAGCCATAGTATATTTTTAATATTACTATCACTTCAAATCTAGAGAGTTCAAACAAGAGAATCAATGACTCAAACATAGCTTTCCTTGGTAAATAATGCAGAATGAACTATGAGGAAAATTACCTCAAAATGGTAAAGCAAGAATTCGCTTTTAACTGTTCATACTCAGGCCTACCAATCACATTTTGGTGTAAAATATAGACATTTTTTAATTTAAAAGTTAAATTGAGACTTTTCTAAAGACCTTATATAACATTTCATAATTCTTTCAAATATTTTAATTTTTTTGTAGTGTGGTTGACATGGAATTATCGTTATATGGATTGAGTTGTTAAGATATAATATGTGAATTAATACTTAGGTTGAGTATATTGATGCCAAAAATTGAAGTGTTGTGTTACATGTCATTGTAATGCATTAATGTAAATTTTCTTTTTAAGAAATAATTGTTATGTGTGTGGTCATGGTCCCCAATCCATATTCGGGAGGGGATTACATTTCCATCACAGACCACAAAAGCTGAAGGCACCAAAAACAGTTGTTGTTCATTTTAGTGGTTGGAACTTTTCCTTCCAATAGTATGTTTTGAAGGCATGTAATAAAATTATATTGAGAAAAGAGGGTGAAAAATTGCATTTTGTGCTCTTCCCAGTGCAGGCTGTAAGATACCACTGCAACCATTTGTTTTTTTAAAATTAATTCACAGTGGTATAATATTGGAAAATTTTATCATAAATAGTTCAAAAAATGCAACAATACTTTAATAAATAGAATTCAGAAAAGTTTCATTTCTTTCATATTATAATGATCTTACTAACCTTGCCTACCATGCTAATATATCTGCTTAACCCAACTTATATTTGAAAATCAACGGATCAAACTTATGAATATTATTTTCTTAATTGCAGATCCTCTAAGTGGTCCAGGTGCCATCAGATAAATCTTTTCTTCAAACCAAATCTGAGAATTCCCGTTCAGGTAAATTTTAATTATCTTTCATTTTCTTTCAAACAACATACCTTTCTCATTAAATATTTTACATTAATTTTGTAATCAAATTTAGTTTTTTAATGACTTTTTACTCTATAATTGTTATAGTATTTCCAGGTGAACGTCAATGGTGGAAGAACCAGGAGTGATACCGAACAGCAGGCATTAATTTTCAAGTAGTTTTCTTCAAGGTTTGCTATGGGAGGGACAATATAAAATAAACAAACTTTTAAAAAAATTTGAAGGTATCTTATAATACTAATACTTTACTGCATGTTATTGACATTAGGGTTGTGTGACCTTTTCTTGCTTAAAAAGAGCTTTGATAATTTAATAAATTAAAATGTCTTAAAATTATAAAAAAAAGTAGACAGATGAATGAACACAACATGAATGTAATTATTTGGGATCTTTTTAAATGTATTAATTGCAATCTACATTATCAGAAATATGAAAAGACAAAAACTGTTGAACAAAATTGAAGAACTAACATGCAAAATATTTTTTACAATGTTCTTTGTGTATGAACTAGTTTCTAGACAAAAACTTAATTGGAGTTGATAATTAATTTATTTACTGATTTGGAGGAATTAAAGAAAAAAATATTTTCTCTTTACACCAATCAAGTAAGCAAGTTTTCCCAATACTGAAAAAAAGAAAATTCTTTGTGACAATTAGGAAAATTAAAACTAGAAAATAAGTAAATCCATTTTTAAAAGATGATAAGAAATTAATTCAGGAAAAGGGATCATCATTTCTTAATCTTCTAAATACAGAAGATACACCAAATTTCAAAAGTAATGAATGTAAATTAAGTTTAAAAATGGAAAATTAATTTTAAAATAGTAAAATTGGAACTTTATTCTGGGGAAGTAATGATTAATGTGAGTTATAAGCACCAAAATGAATGATAAATTTGTGAAATGTATTAATGAAGATAACAAACTTTTTAGTTTCAAACACAAATTTCTTCATATGGAAATGCTGACTGTCAGATGCAAGTGTCATTGCAAATACATAGTACATTCATATGAAACTGTTAAAAAGTACAATATATTGTAATTTTTATTTTATTCTCACTTTATTAAGTTATACCTGTTTAAATAATCTTCGTAGTCTTAAGTTTTTTTTACTCATATTAATATCTTTGTTATTGAATTATTGAAATTCCTTGCATTGCAGAAAGATCACACACCATTGTTTTATTTGTATAGCTATTAGTTTTTTTATTTTGCAAATTGTATATTTTGTTGTTTTTTTTTAGATTTCTGTTCTTGCATACTGGCAATTAACTATGATGTATGTGTCCTAATCTCAGGCCCCTCTTCATTGTAATACCAAATAATGTAAGAACTACATAGTATCCAGTTAATGACAATAGTGTCATCAAGACAGTTGAAACGTGTTAAAAGTTGAAACACGTTAAAAAGCTAGACACTATTGATCTATAAAATATTTATTTTCCTGATCGTTTCTTGCAACTTTTGCGATGTGTTTTTGATAAACTTATGCAGATATCGAGGGGCCTGCAAAATATTCAGAAACATTTATACTACTTGCATCTTTAATGCCATAATGCAATGACAACTTTCAAAATGTTACCAATTATGTTCTGTTACATTTTCAATGAGTGTGGTTAATTATCGTTATAAATTTTAGTCTCTCTTTATTATTGTGATTTTTTATATTGCGTCATTCTTTATAAATAATTTTGTTGTAACTTATTTAATTGCAATTTTTAATTGAGCCATGTTTATTTGTAATTTAAGATTTCATGTTCATATACGTTTTTTTTTTTTTTTTTTTAATTTCCACATTTGTAATGTAAATATCAGAATTTTGGTTAGTTCTGTAATATTTATTTTGTATTATAATTTCAAGTTTTTAATTTTTAGAGTGTGAACTGTTATCTGTATTATTTTTTAGATTCATTTTCTACTGTATTATTTAAATTTCTATAAATAACATATTTAATTTTGAAGTAGAAAATTAAAAAATAAATATTTTTTTCGTTTTAAAAAATATATCTTTTGATTTACGAGTTACCTTTTGACATTTGCCCTTCCCAAAAGCAATTTTTAAATAATAATTATTTACTTCCCACCTAGGAAGCAAATGCATGGAACGTTCTAACTAAATGGCAAAGAGGGGTGCGTGGTACAGGGGTGTTTCACCCAGAGGCTCAGTGGCGTTAGTGTACTTGGGATTTTCTAACGTGGCGGCTGAGGGTAGTATCTCCAAGATGGAATTCGGCACGACTTTTTGCGACTTTCTTGGTTCTGCTGCAAGATGTCGCATGATCACGACCGCATCAAGCAGTGCTGCAGATCAAGCGACTCAACCGGCAGAACTGAAAATGACTCAGAAAGTCGTGCACGAATTTCATCTTGGAGATACTACCCCAAATACTATAGAGACAATATAGCACAATTCCCCGTTCTTCCACGCAACCGATGGAAACAAGTCACTAGCGCTCCTAATGTCAGAACCTGGTAATTCGGCGCCAAATGGAAACGTCAATGTGATTCTTACGGAAGAAATACATTTTTTTGACCAAACAAAATGAGATTCATTTTTACCTCTCTCTTTGTGATTTAATTATAAGGGTATTAATTATTTTAATTATTAATATATATTTAATTATTAATATAAGGGTTCAAATTTAGGTAAACAATAATGTTCAAAAGTGATGCTTTATTTATTCTCAGAATAAAGTGGTTACAAATAAAATATTTTTATCACTTCTGTAATACATTTGATCTTTTTTCATTTACTTTCTTTAAAAAGCACTGTATCAATACATTGATACTTCTGCTTAAATACAGATTAGCGTTTCTCGATATATCGCGAAGTGTCCCGTATTGTCTCTATGGTATTTGACTACCCTCAACCGCCACGTTAGAAAAATTTCAAGTATAGTCAGTTCCCAGCCAGTCACCCATTTAGTGTCACATGATATTTTGGAATGAAATAATATATATATATATATATATATATATATATATATATATATATATATATATATATATATATATATATATATATATATACACACACACACACACACACACATACATACATATACACACTCCCACACTCATTGTACTCTGATTGAATTAATTGGCACGTTTAATAACACACTGTGCGGAACATCGACTTCGATTTGCTGACGATTTACCTCCTCCCTCCATTATTTCCACCATGCCTTCCTCGGCTCATGTATCTCAAGGCTCGTCTCCACGGTGAGGGACAACTTTTCGCGTCGTTCTCGGTCGTGCCGCTAGAGTCGCTTCATCAGAATTGCTTGATAAGGTCGCGATCATGTGGCACGAAAGAGGAAGACGCGAAATTCAGTGACATAAAGCGAAAGTCACCGTGGAGACTGGCTTTGAGAGGCAGAGTTATAAAATCCGCACTATACACTCTGTCTCTCTCTCTCTCTATCTGTCTCACACACTCACACACACTTCCGAATGAGTCGATTCCTCTGGTCGGATCGATAGGCGATATCGACAGGAACTGCACAAGTCATGATCAGAGAAAACTGGTGAAAACCGTGAAACCTGAAAACGCAAACTTCATGAAATCAGCAGTTACTGTATTGTTCCTTTTATAAGGTAAGTCTTCCGTTAAATAGTGTTACGGGATTTTAGATTATGTTCTGTTCTGTGTAGAAAATGTTTTTAAAGCACAATCGGTACATACTCAGGGTTCTGAAACTTGCACACCGTTAAGAAACGGCGTTGCCGCGCAGAAGCCGTATGCACCGTCTTTTGTCAATGAATATAAAAATTGTTTATATATAATTATTGAATCTTTTTAAACATTCTTTATTTCACTTTCTTACACTTCACTTGAACTACTTAGCATTTGTTTGTGAAACATAGTCTCGTTTTAAATTTTTTGCATCGCAAGAGACTAGTTAAAAGTTCACCTAATGGAATTAATTGTGCAACATGTGTCCGTTGTTTAATTAAGTAAACGTGTTTCTGCGATTAATTTTTGCTAATCGTTCAAATTGAGCTATATTTCTCTCGTTTATTACATTAACTTTTGAGGAGTGAATATAAGTAGTTTGTTTTGGTGTTTGCAATGAAGCTATTGCTATTATCGCGGAACCGGTGTCCTACGTAACTGTGCAGATAATTGGTACGAAGTACGTCTCATAGGTAGAAAAATCAGAAGACCTCTTCTACTTTTACTTCTCTCTATTTAGGTAATGTATTTATTTCTACAATGGAAGAAAATGCTATTTACTTGCATCCATTTCCACTTGAAAAAATAAGTCTTGAACTGAACCTATTATGTAAATCGTAGAGATGGATCTTCAACGTGAGAATATAAAAACTGGAACTTCTGGATTAATTTTCAACACTCTTTAATTGTTTTTTTTTTTAATTGAATGCTGGAGTGTGAGACAATATTGTGATTTCCTGATTTTAAGTTCATTTGGATGATTCTAATGTGTATTCAGTATTCTTACCAAATTGATAATTTTTGAATTCACATTGGTATTATTACCAATTTTTATATGTATGTAATATTTATTATGTTTTAGGAAGTAGTAATTCAAAAGTATAAAATCTACCCAGGCATTTATTAGTTATCATGAAGGCCCCTTGAAGTTTAACAGTTTGTGTAAATATGCATGTTAATACTGACCTTTTTCAATTATTTTATTCTACCATGTTAAGAATGTACAAATTTCATTGCCCTTCTGTATTTCATGAATTGTCACGAAGTTTACTTCTGTAAAAATTCCAATATTATTTGAGGTATATTTAAGAGAGCTTGTTTGCCGTTAGGACATTTTATAATTAAAGGTTACTAGAATGTCCTAGAGGCACAATTTGCAACAATGCAGATGTAGCAACAATTGAATTAAATCTAGAAGCTGGTGATTGGGCCAAATTGAAAAATTAATAAATAAATTGAAAGCATTTTATTCAACTCAAAATTAATGCAAAAGGAAAATTGCAAACAACATAACATTTTTTATAATTTACTTAGTATCTTAAACATGTAGAAAAACATCGCATATGTGGGTTCTGTCTGATTCATTAATGTCCAGATTTTGCTGCTGGAAGTCCATGAAGTTGAATCTGTTTGCATGTTCAACTCTTTTCATTCCATTTTAATGATTAGTCTTTATTTTATTTGTTGCATTAATCCGGGAGTCTATTTCACATTTACAGTTTTTATTTATTTAAAGTGAAAAAAGGGCGTTGACCTGGATGGGCTATGCCGACTCGGTAACTTGGTTGCAGTCACATGTTTGAATCCCGCTTTGAGCATTGTGGTGCAGAGCACCTTCGTCTTTTGTGTATGTATGTTGTTGTGGAAGGCCTTATAGGTCTGCTGACCAGACAGAGGAGCCCGCATATGTGTCTAGTGTAAAGGTTTATATATTCCCATGAGGGACGTAGTGAGTACCTGGCACAGATAGTCGAAATTGGCATACCCTGAAGCTGGAGAAGACCCAGGAAGAAAGGAAAGAAAAAGAAGAAGAAAAAAATTAAGTAAAAAATTGAGGAATGGGATCCTCTCAGATTGCGGTCTGAATAAAGGGAAACTGAATTGAAAATACAGAATGTTAAAAGGAATTGAAGTCCTGGAAGAATGTTGCAATACTTGTTTCAGTGGTCTTCAGACTTCGTGAATTATGCAACAAAAAATATCAATGCATTTGTATTTTTTCTCATTATTTTCTATGAAATATTATTTTTGTGTCTAGAAAATTGTCTAAAAGCATAAATCAATTGATCTTGTCAACACAATAATATTCAGAATTGACACAATTTTCCCCAACCCAAAAAACACCTGGGTGTTTTTTAATAAAACTCATTTCTAAAAACCCATGAAAAAACACTTCCAAAATATGAAATATTTTATACAAATATAAATTATAATCTAATTTCAGAAATATTGTTACATAAGAATTTAACATTTTATAAAGTATATTGCTCATTTTTCAAACATAAATTTCAAGCTTTTTGATCTACAACATGGTCTCTTAATGAACATTACAAAAATCTAAAACTTCAAATGAAAATTACAACTATATTACGTAGCTTGTCAAAGTTTTTCTTAGGTGTTTACATACTTCGGCTAATTTCTCAGCCTTCACACAAATTGTTCCCCAAGTTGGACCTAACCAAACTGTAAGTTGAAAAGATTTGTTCAGTTGCTGCAGAACTTGCTGGGCAATTGAAATACTTCTCCAAAACAAAAGAAATCTGCAAAAATATTTTCGTGTTTGCGTTAATAACAAATATTTTGCTGGGGAAATTTTAACATAACCAGAAAATTTTGCTAATGGGTAAATAATCTTGTCTTTGATGATGCTAGCTCGGAGCTTACGTAGGGATGAATTTCCAACATTTTGGTATACAAAATTCATAATTGCTATCTATTTTGATTTTGGTTAGCATTAATAAATATAGTGTATTCGTAAAATTCCATTTTAATTAAATTACTATCTTTTTCTGTGTCACTTTATAAGATATGACATGAAACATTAAAATCATGTTGTAACAGATTTACTTGTGCCACATGTTTAATCTGCCAAAATGTTGTGAATAATTTTGAATGAATCGTGAATAGGTCATTGTCCAGCTTCTATGTTTACAGATAATACAATACACATTTAACTAATTAAATTTTTTTTTTAATATAACAAGTAGGGGAGATGAGAGTACATTAGACCGACTAATAAATAAATCTTGTTAGTAATTAATGTAAATAAATGTTACAGTTTTAGATTTATATAAATTAATGCAATAACATTAAAATAAATCTTTGCGGATTCGGTGGTGTAACGGTTAGCGTACCGGACTGTTGTACCCACGTTTGCGGGTACAAACCCGATGGAAGCCGTGGGTTTTTAAGAGTGAAAAAATCCTTCAGGCCCCTTCCTTCGGAGGGGAAGTAAAGCTGGCTGTCACATGTAGAAGATCCTCAAGCCCAAAAGAAGCCTCTGAGCTAAATTCAAATCGCCTGTTTCAACGCCCAACATACTACCTACTTTCTGCGGTAAATGGTGAAAGGAGTGTAGTGAAATTGGCATTGTCAGACGGAAGAGCGAGCCTGATGGCCCAAGATTTGCCACGTAAAATAAGGCATTAACTAACATTAAATCAACAAAAAAAATTAGATCAATTTCAATTAAACCCCCAAAAAACATTAAACACTGGGTTGGGTTATTTTTAAAAAAGCAGGGTTTTTCAAACCCTGGCAATATTATTATTAATATTGGGGTAATTGTGATTTCAGGTTCAGAGAAAATGACGTAGATATTGTTACAATTCAGAATTTTCATATCCGAATTTTACTTGTGGTGCAAACATATTTAACCATTTAACGTACCAAATAAAAATTGAGAGGCAGTAAAAAATTAAAAAAATAGAAATTAAATGATATTTTGGGTTTACTGAGATTAGAGATGGTGACAACAATCCTTTTTAAAAATTAAAGTTTTAAGTTTTAATTAAGGAGTTTTAAATAAGGGGTGTATTAATTATGTTTATTATGCCTTTAAATATGTAATGCAAATTTGGAACATTTCAATACCCTCCTCCCAATTCCCCCCTCCTGGAACAAGCACTCCAATACCTCTAAATAATTATGTAACACTTGCGACCCCCCTTCCATTTTCAAAAAGTAAAATAATAGATTATATAACAAAAACTATTTGTATTAATTTTATTGACTTATATATTGCAGTTAATGATAATTAAAGTCAGAATTAATAGGTGATGCTGTCTGCATCTAGCAATAAGATTGGAGGACAATTTTTACTTGAAGGAAGGAAGCATTGGCAAGAAAACTTTGTACTAGTGCACATGTTGTCATGTAGGACGAATGGGCTAGAATTTGTGTCAATTTAATTATATTGTATAATATACTACAGATAAATTTCAATGTTTTCTTTGTACTCTTAAGATTCAATCAATATTTCATTGATGGAAATATTTTTTTAAATTATTGTAAACATTTATTGATCATAACTTTGTTCACTGCTTTCATTAAAAAAATTTCTTTACTTTAGCTTTTAGGCTTTACATTTACAAACCATAGTCCTTTTGAGTCCAAGGAATAGAGCATATGAGTAGGTATATTCCCTTCCAAAGTCAATGTACAGATTTTATGGAATGCAAACAGATCAAATACAGTATACAACTGGAGGTTTTGGTGGATGGTAACTAAAATGAGTGTATGAATATTTTTCCACGTAATGGAAATATTGGGAAATATTATGAAAGGAAATGGGAAAATACGCTAGGAAAATGTTGCCATAAACCATTCGTTAGGATACGAAGTACATGTTGAACAAACCGCTGGAGGGTATTGTTCCTAGTGTGCTTCAAAACTGTGGTCTCTGCAAGTTATTACTGCTTTGTACTTCACATCTAGGTATGTTTATACTTTACACAGAGTAAATTCAGTAATATCAAAGTAAATACCAAACTCGAGCAAAAACTGAGAAGTGCAATTTGAAACTCAGGGTTAATAGTTTTCAAAATTCCAACGTGTGACACAATAAGTTCCCATTGATGTGAAACAAAAGTGTGTAAATAAATTTTTTTTTTTTTTTTTAATTTAATAGAAAATTTGTCCAAATGAGTACATAGAGAACTGGTAAATCAAATTACGTTTCAATCCTGTCACAGTTACTCAAACGAACAAGTATATTCTAGCATTTACATCAAGTGATTAATAAAACCTTATTATACAGTTGCATAGCATAGTTCAGAGCATGACAAATTAAACTTGCATGTTTTTTGTTGCGGAGGTCTATATTGAGAAAGTTTATGGAGACGCTTGAAAAATGAGTTACACTTATTTTGAATGAACTATTATATTCGGTACTTCTTGGACCTTTGCAAACATTCTGGAATTTTTTAATCATGGTTTTAAAAGTGAAAAGTGCTTCACATTGGAATCTAAGCTCCAGTGTTTCTGGCAACCTGTTCTATAGGTTAATGGAACTATCCCAAAATTGAGTAGAATGTTTAAGGTCTCATTTTGTTGTTTACAGTATAAAAAACTTATTAGTGTTCCTTTAAGGATGTTGTGGTGGTGTGAGGTTTAACGTGTGAGTTCTTGCACAGGTATGCTAATATATCTTTAATGCTGGTTTTAAAGTCCTAGGAGGTATTGTTTCCAAGTTATGCAAAATGGTGGTGTGTTGCAAGGTAATGTGTTTTGTGGGGTGCATTTGTATCTGATTTCTGACCTATGCCATAATCTGCAAACTTATAATTTTTGAGTCCTCAATCTGGTTCATGCAGGGGAGGAGTAATTACATATCCAGCCGTAGTATGCTTAAAGTACTACACAAAAAAACCTCTTTCTTTAATGTAAATATGATAAACAGGTGAGATGTCTTCAGTTTCTTTTACAATGCATATATGTCCTAGTAATAGTGTGTGAGAGTTGTGATATTGAGTTCAGCTTATTACATAGCACTGGAAAAATTAACATCCATTTATGAATTGGAATATTCTGTAAGTCAAATAGAACTTTTGTTAAATAAAAGGATAAATATTGTGTTATTATTAAGATAACATTATATCTTCAAAAAAGACATTGTAGATATATCAATGGAGTGTTGGCTTGTGCTGCATAGATCTGAGTTGCACAGAATAGGCCAGTGTGAAACAAACTCAGAGAAAGAAGCTTTGTGCTAAAACATCTCATTTAGGTTTGCATGGTAATTACTTTTAGAAACCATTAAAGATATATTAGGATACCCATGCGAAAACTCTTGCATGTTAAACAACACCCTTTTCCTTACCCCTCCATCTCTTTAGGAGGGGAAGTTGTTCATTTATTTATTTATTAACGGACAATTTGTCCAATTATATACACAAAATTTATACAGTGCATCATACATAGTTATAAAGTAAATAGTTTTAACTCTAAAAAGCTCTACAGTTTTAAAAATAGAATATCTAATTCACAAGTAAAATATCAATCAATCAAATTTTAGTATTTTGGTACACAATTCCTTCTCAAAGATTCAAATCTCTTCATTCTCAATGAAGCATACAGCAGGGACCCTAAAATTTTTACTTCCAGAATATCATATCGCAAAAAAAAGCAATGCAATTGATGTTCGAAACAAATTTTCAATAAAGGTTTATTCAGTCTTATAGACAGTGTTCTTGGAACAATTCACAACACTTCCAACATTAGAATAAACAAGATCTGAAGTCATTATACAAACTTCCATGAGTTTGCTTGTTGCTTTCCTTGATAGTCATAAAAATATTGATACGCTTGAAAAGCTTGATTCTCCTAAGAAAACTACTTAAAAGTTGTCCATCTGAAAGTACGGGATTGGCCAAGTACAACCCTACTCTTTGCAGTATTGGAAATTGCAATGCAATGAATTATTGAGACACGCCAAACCAGCAAATGTGTGATAGAATTTCCACAAAGATCTCATCCTCTAAATTATGGTGTAAGGAACATTTCTTACAGGCCTTTGGCCTCAAAATTCCAGGTATTAAGACCCTAGAAAGCTTCATTTTGCACTTATATAACTCAGTCCCAGTTTATCCTAGTAGCACATGTAGCATGTGCTAAAGGCCTCATGCCTTTTGGGACCTCACACTTTCAAAGGTACAATTTTTTAAATGTTCTCATGATGAAAATGAAAATTGCTTTTATGAATTTTGTGAACCTACGGGGGGAGGGGGGGGACTGAAACCAAGGTATATGTACAAATGATGTTAAAATTTAATTTTCAATGCTGACTAACAACACTACTTTAGTTCTAAAATGCAACAGTTTGAGATTTATTTGTTTGTTTGGACACATTGTTACTGCATAAATTACAATCCGAAAAAAATCAGCCGATTCTTTTATGTTTATATTTATCTTATTGGTTCTTTCAGTATTGAAGCATGATTTCAATTATCTGCATGATTTCAATTACAATGTTGAATTTTATCACTATCAATACTATCATTAGTGCCCTATCATACTACCATTAGAGCCCCTCGAAAAAGGCATATATTCTGGCTAGATATGGGGTAAAACACAGGAAACATGAAAAAATCACCATTTAAAAGTAATTGGTGTAAAAAAAGTAAGTAAATTGATTCACATTTTCATTCCAACTCTAAAATTTGCGTTAGCACTTACGTGGAAGGAAACTACCCTTTCTTTGTCATCTTGTTTGTACATGACCATCTGGTATGAAGACTGCGAATTTATTTTACTCGCAATGCTGAACTTATAAGATGCTATTGTGGATTCCCATTTGAATGTTGAAATGGTATCAGTGAAAATGGAATTATTGATTTCGTTCTTTGCACTATGTAATTGCCAGAAGGGAAGAAAGAACATGGAGGAATTGAGAAGGCATCAGGACAGCATTGTTCTGAAAAGGAATTCGAGGCCATATACAAGCATGGGATGAGATTTCTCACGAGCGAACAAGTCTCACAGCATTGATGAAAAGTGTTAAAAATCTTCACTGGCATCCTCTTCCTTTCCCTTTTAGATTTTTACCACAACCTGGCACTGAAGCTTCCGTGTCCACAGAAAGACTATACCTGATGGTGCCTTCATGTTGTCCAGGCTTGCCGGTATCATTCCAGCTTGATGAAGATTGGAGACAAAGTGACAAAAGGGAAAAATGAAAAAGGCGCACATATAAGACAAAATGCCAAACATATGAATCAGAAGAAAAAATAGGTAAAAAAAAAGGCAAAATGAAAAACTAGTAAAACCACTCTGGAAGTACAATTAAGTTATTCCTATTGTTAAGTCATAAAATCGTAACAATAATAAAAAGGCATTTTGCCAAACTTCCAGGCTCTAAGTATTACTAATCAATATGATGAAAACGAAGTAAGAGTGAAATAAGGGCCAATATGAGCCTTCATGACTGAAGAATCTTTCTTTGCAACATTAGTATTCAACGCATACTCAAAAAAAAATTGATAACAGAATAATCAATGGGTTTTCTCCTGCAAAATTGCGTAAACGTTTGATTATAAGCAAAGTTCAATCCAAATTGAAAATGAATCGGTCATTTTATTAAATTTTATATTTTAATATTTTGAAAAATTATTATATTTATTTCAATTTTATTTGCAATATTAATACCTTAAAGAATTTGACCTGATTTAGTTTATATCTGTTACATATATTCTGATAATACTTCAAATAATGGATTCTTTTTGGGGAAAAAAATATTGTTTTCAAACTTGTTTGCAATTATTAGTTGTTGTTTTTTTTCTTTTTCTTTTTTTTTCTTTCTTCTTCAAAGTTGTATTTATGTATTAGAAAAGTACAAATGACCCTATAGTGTCCCTGAACCGGGCCCAGAATACTCGTAACTGGATTTGAGTATTTAGATACTTGAATTTTAGAACTTTTTTTTAACAGTGTATTGTATTGTCTCAATATTAACAAAGAAATTTTTTACTAAGGATCGATTTATAAAAAATTGTAATCAGAAATGGATTTAAGTTCTTTCACAAACCACACTTTTAACTGTCTTAAAAAAAATAGAAACAAATAAAAGGAGCCCCTCATGATAAAAGTGCTACAGGCCCTGCAGGTTGTTAAACCAGCCTTATGCAACTATTATACAGATTTTAGCACTGCACCCAGTGTTGCGGATTGCATTTGACATGAATATGTAGTTGCATTTTTTTCAAGTTAAAGTACAATTTGATCATGGCTCTGTGAAATTCTTTCTTTGGAGTCCTAGTTTATAAAGACTGGTTGCAAAATGATGCATATGTGATATATGCATGATGCATATGTGATATATGCAAATATGATGCATATGTGAGATATGCAAAACCCATCTCTACTACTGAAATCATATAAGAGAGGATATTTTTTACATGTGACGTGTAATTAAAAAACTAAACACAAATTTAAAAAAAGAAAAAGGATGAGATCTCATTTGTCCTGATTCAATTGTGTCGTAGAAAATATTTTACTTGGCATTTGAACTTTTGTATAAATTGTTATTCTTTAATATCATATAGTAATAATATGTTGCAAAATAGTGTAAAAGTATTATATTTTGGTTTTTGTATTGATTTGTTGAAACTGACCCAATGAATATGATTTCTACCTTGTATGTCATAATTATAAATATCTGCAAAGATTGCAGGATTTTTGTTTTCAGAGGGTCAAATTTAAAATTGAGTATTATATGCATTTGTGGGTTATAGAATGACCTTAAAAAAAAAAATAAATAATGAAGTACTTAGTACTGAAATACTGAAACTAGTAGATCATCATCATTGTCAATTTTTAAAACTGAAAGTTGTTAAAAAATGAAGATTGTGACACTCCCTGCAACCCCTCTTGCTGTGAATTACATGTCTTATGGCATGAAAATAGGAGCCCACTTTTGAGAATGTCAGATTAGACAAAAAACAGAGAAGCGCAAATTACAAAGAGAATGCAATTCTGCCCATGGTTTCCGAAAATTTCTAGGAATGTGATTGGTCGACAGGCTGGATTCTGAGCTGGAATCCACAGGTGTGTAATCTATGTCATTCGTCAATTAAACATAACACAGAAATACGTATATTATTAAATGGTCTTGGAGAAAACTAATTATAGCTAAAATGGTGGAAATGAGATAGATAAATAAAATATAGGCATGTGCAAAGCAGTGATAATATTCCAAGCCCAGTAAGGATCTTACAGATCTGGCATGAATGGCTTATGTTGTGATTCTTTTCATTTTTATCTGTAATTTATTTCCTCAGATTAATATACAACATTCCAGGCAGGGAATGCAAAATATACACATCGAGAATGTGTAACACAAATTTAATTTTGTGTTAGGTTATTTGGACATTTTAATTAAAATTTGATTTAAAATTTCTCTTTAATGATGAACTGCCGATTATTTTGATGGGATATGCGCAATTGCTTGTGTGAAATGCAAAATTGTAATGAAACAGTTTTCATCATTTATTATTCAGTATTTTTTTATTAAAAATATGGATATGTCATATACTAGTGAAGTAATACATGAAACTAAACTTGTGTAATTCAAAAGCAGGAAAGCTACTAGGATTATTTTATAATACTTATATACTTATAAACTTCTTGAATGAATTAGGCCAACAATTCTTGCAAATTACTCAACAACAAAAACTCATTAATAACGCTAGTGACAAAATGGCGACTTTTCGGCAGAAAAACTAATTGCTGGGCCCTGATGGACCGGCAAAGTGCACTGAAAAAGTGGATACACCCAGATGCAAAATTTAGAGAGATAATCCTCTAAAACATGGTTAATTAAAGGTAGATTTCACACAATCTGTTCATTAAAGATAGATTTTGAAAAAAGGTCGTGTACTATATTTCGAACATTTGAGTATTTTTCGCGCAATTTTGCGTGAATTTGGGCAATTTTTAATTTTGTGTAAATCTTCTTCTTCTTCTTCTTCTTCTTCTTCTTCTTCTTCTTCTTAAAAATGGCTCCAGTTTTGATTAAATTTTGACTTTGGGTAGCGTATAGGACTCTGAAGAGAATGGTCCAGATCTCATGTTGAAAATTCTTTTTTTTTTTTTATTGCAAAATATTCAATTTTTTTTTGAGTTTTCCTACTAATACAATTATGAAGATAAACATTTTATCTTGATGAAACATGTTCACCGAAAACATATTCAAATAAGGTCATGTTCAATTTTTCAAAAATATAAGTATTTTTTGTGTAATTTGGCGTTAGCCTTCCGCTCCGAATATCCTGTGCTTCGTGAACGTAATATGAGTTTGTTTCAAGGCAGTTGGATGCTGCAGAAGTTAGAATTTGTATATTTCATATTTCTTTGTTCGTTTCTTACGTTCGAACGTTTGTTATACGTTTACAAGTTAATCTTTTAGAAAATCTTCAAAACCTTTTTGAAATATATGTAATAAAAATTGCTTTCAGGGAATATCAGATTGGAATACAACAATGGCATTCCACGCCGTGACTCGGCAGCTGAATTTCTGTGAATTACGTGTCATTGTTCAGACATGATTTGCCTGTATGAAAAGCAGTTATAATTGTCAATGTATATTGATATTAGTGTGAAAATAATTAGTTTTCGCGCCAAATGTTCTGAGATTTGTAATGATGTTTACAAAAAACATGTGTGAGAAGTGTTAATTCGGAACGAAATTGTGGTATAAATAGTATTACATAATTTATAAAAGCCGAGAAAGTACGTGCAATTTGAGTTCCCAAAAGTTATTTATTACCGAGCGAAGTAGGTCGGTGAAGCGCGCCGACTTCGCATTCGGGAGGCCCAGGTTCAATCCCCGTGCCGACCATCCTGACTGGAGTTTTCGTGGTTTCCCTCAGTCATCCAGACGAATGCTGGGATGGTTCTACTGGACGGCCACAACCGCGTAACCGGCGTAGCTAGCCGAATTCATTAACTTAGTGAAGTCGCGAAGGTTAAGCGAATTCGAGACATTGCGGGTTCCTGGTCGGGTGCCTGACAAAGAACTAGGAAATGATCTAACGGTGCTGAGGCCAATTAACATTTACGGAATATATAATGCGTAAAAACAAATACGAAAAAGTTATTTATTCATTTAATGATTAATGATATTGAAAGAAAATGAAAACAACTTGCATGACTCTTCTGGGAGATGGAGAAAAGGTACATTTAGTATTCTGATGACAAGACCTTTCTGACCACTTTCAGTGGGTCAAGGGAAATAGCGAACTAGTGGTTCTAGGATATCACATACTTTCTCGCATTATTTGTAGCACATCATACAGGCAAGCAAAAATAATTTCACATAAATTGAACATCCAGTGTTGTAACCTTTTGCCCTCTTACCTCCTGGGCTGGCTGCTTGCCCGGGTGCCAGTTGATAGTGAGCACTCACCTGCGTCGCCATATGTATGATCCGGCAAGGATTAAGGAGGCATGCATGCACGGATTTCCTGGTTTTAACAATCAATAAAATACGCCAAATGAATAACGAATATCACTTTAATTTAATTATAAAACCCAGACAGAATAATTATACATGCACTATACATTATTACGCCTACTGCGTCCTTATGACCTAATGATAGTCAATTCCTTCCCCCCTCCCCTTTCTCCCTCTCCACCTTTCATTGTTTATGCTCATTTGCCATTTGGCGACCTCATCCAGTAGATTGTCCGTGGCTGGCGCTGGTAGGCGGCGTGCTCCGATAGATAGCGAGGATCAGTAGATCTCGCGCAGTAGAGTTTAGTCGAAGCCGGGCCCCGCGTCAACGCGCAGGGGTGTGGTGGCCTCACTCGTCCTTCGGCGATGGAGCGGCGTGGCGAGTGTGATGTCTCTCTTCTGCTGTGTCGCCTCAGTTGTAGCGACTGCTCCCACAAATCGTCTCGCACATATGGGCCACTACTTCGAGCATGAGCTTAGTGAAGCTTGTGGCGGCGAACGCTTCGGCAAACTGACCGAAAACACTTGGCGGCAATTATGCAGCCGTACGGCGAAACTTCAAGGAGCCGAAACAGAAGCTCGGCACACCAATTCGAGAAGACTGCTTGACGAAAAGTTTTAGAATCAGACCGCTCGACGAACAGTTTTAGAAGACCGAAGAACCGCGGATCTCGGTATTTATAATTGACGCGGTGGCTTCCGCCAATCACATTCCCGTTTGGATGTCCCGTGACTTGTCTCACATCCGTACGCTGGCGCCACCTGAAGACACTTCTCCGAAAATCCCTGTGACGCATGGCTCACCCTTGCTAATTTTCGCCTCATACCTTACTCCTGGCGTCACGGTGCTCCACCCTCTCTTCGGTAGGAACAATAGCTAACTGCACCCCTCGCCAGATTAACGGCGGAAATTATATACCTGTGGAGACACGTATTTCCGCCGTTTCTGCATAATTCCTGACTACTTTGAGTAGCGAATGTGTTATATATTATATTGAAATGTATTAATTTAGATTCTCCGCTGCTGAACGGCTTGTGATTAGAAATAACGCCTGTTACTCTGTGGTGTTACAGTATACTATCGCATAATGAATATATCCGAAGCGATATCATTACCTTTTGCATATCTGTATATACGTTCTTCGACTTAAAGTTGAATATATGATTTTATTGAACCTAGAGAACATTGTTACTAACGTTAAGTAAATAAAACTCACTTATCTTATTTTTCCTATCATGTCGCCGTTAAAGACTGAACTTCTTAAATATCCATTATTTCTCAAATGCAGCTTTCGGTGGTAATATAAAATTAACGTAATAAAAGCTCTTGCAAAATTGTTCCCAATTTGTTCAATTTTTCTTTCATATTACATTCAAATCGTATTTTTAAGAGTAAACCGAATTCCGCTGATTTCAATTAAGGTTTGCGGATCGCTTGAAAGAAAATTCATCAATACATTGAAAATACAAATTATAGAATAGAGTAAAAATCGAATTAATATAGGCATTTTCAATAGTAAATTAAAATTAAATTAATTATTTTTCATGTTTTTTGTCACATTCCTATTTTCAGAGGATTTTTCTCGAGGTCCGTTGTTGGACACCTGTGTAGATCGCCGCCTAAATTATTTCATTAGTATACATACCTTTTGCGGCTCCCACAAGCAACCAGTCTATAAAAGAGGTCTCTAAAGAGAGAATTTCACAGAGACGTGACGAATTGCTCTTTTACTTTAAAAATATGAAGGATTTGTTAAAAAAGCGCATTTGAATATTCATGTCAAATGCGACTCACTCTACCGAATTTTTTAATTTATATCGTTAAATAACTCCTAAATGAATCGTTCTAGGGCCTTAAAAACTAACATTTTAACGCCAGCTTCCTCAAAGAAACGTTCTCACTGTATTATACAGGATGAGATCTTCTTGAACATTCTATTATAGTTTTGCTGGTTCGACGCTTCCCTCCCCACCCGTTCAGTACATTTTCCCCTCGACGAATTATTTAAAGAGAGGTTCGATACAATTTAGGTGCTCGCAATTTTTTTGAAGTTCTTTGGGATTTTGGAAGTTGACTACATGGTCTTGAATTTAGTGGTTGATCAGGCGAAGGAAAGAGATGTTAATGCACGTGGAACAAATTGTGACTCGTTGAATTTGTTTTCGTAAAATCGTCACAGATGTCGCGGTAACTTGCTTTCTTGTCCTTGCGACAATATATTTTGTTGTTCGTTTGTTTAATTGATTTGTGTGGTTAAACGATGATAAACATGTGCATTATTTCATAATTGCATTTTCGTTCAGTTAGATCAGCGTGAGTATTATACCTGTATTTGCTACAAATACTTAACGTGAACGTTGGCCTGTTTACCTCTCAGAAATTAGAGATGTGTGTACACACGTACCCACTTGACCATTTCTTCATCGATGCATGCATGATACAATGTTTCAATAAAACATTAGAAGTTAAGTAATAAGATATTCATCTTTACATTTAAAAACGCTTGTTTCATTTAAAAAGCTTTTTCACATTTGCATGGGGAGGTTGTGTGACACCTCCAGATTTGTAGAAAGTGTTTGCCTTTGAGTAAGACTTTAACACGAGAATTAAAAAAAAAATATTTTGCCTCCTGCTTGGATGGCTGCCTCTAAATCGATCTAATCGGGTTTTTCCTTAGAAACTACTCGAATCGTCAGTTTTTTTATAAACTAAGTTTTCATAATTTTTCGACATTTACACTAATGTGATTTTGTATTGTTTACAAATGTGTAAAGTCTTCGATGTTTTGGGAGACCAACTTGGAATTTTATGTTACAAGATTTAACCGTAGACAGGGCCAGTTCAATAAAAAAGCAAATTGTTCACACAACCGAACGTCCATTCTAGAAACGGAAGAAAAGAAGACCAGAAACAATCCAGCGAGGAAAGTGTGTACGTGTGTATCGCCGAAGTCAGGTTCTATAATAGTCGATTTCACATTGGCTATACAACATTCAGTACATAATACACTGAGTTGTCAAAAGTCATGGAATAGCAACATGCAAATACACGAATGGCAGTCGAGTCGCGTACAAAAGGGCCGGGCATGGGCATTTCTTTTGAATCCAAGCGATACGTGTGAGTTCGTTTCTAATGTGATTATGGCCGCACTTTGAAGCTAGACGTATGTGACTTCCCCTTTCGGAAATCGTTTCGGAATTCAATATTTCCGAGATTCACAGTGTCAAAGAGTGCCGAAAATATCAGGCATCTCTCACCACGGACAACACAGTGGCCGACAGCCTTCACTTAGTGACCGAGAGCCAGCGGTTTTTACGTGGAGTTGTTTGTGCTAACAGACAAGCAACAGTGCATGAAACAACGGTAGAAATTAATGTGGGACGTCCGACGAACGTATCCTTTGGAACAGTTTGACTTTAAATGACTGTGGCATTAGATGACCGACTCGAGTGCGTTTGCTAACAGCACGACATCGTCCGCAGCGCCTCTCGTGGGCTCGTGATCATGTCGGTTGCACCTCTAGATGAGTGGAAAGCCTTTACTTGGTCAGATGAGTCCCGATTTCAGTTGGTGAGAGCTGATGGTAGGATTTGAGTGTGACACAGACCCCATATCCATGGACCCAAGTTTTCAACAAAGCACTGTGCAGGCTGGTGGTGGCTACATACTGGTGTGGGATGTTTTTACATGGAATGGGCTGTGACCGCTGGGCAAACAGAACCGATCATTGACTGAAAATGGTTATATTCAGCTACTTGTAGAGCATTTACAGCCATTCATTTACTTCATGTTCCCAAACCGATTTAATTTAAATGGATGACAATGCGTCGTATGACCGGTTCACAATTGTTCGCGATTGGTTTGAAGAACATTCTGAACAATTGGAGTGAGTTATTTGGCCACCTAGATCGCCGAACACGAATCCCATGGAACAATTATGGGACCTAATCGAGAGGTCAGTTCGTGCACAAATTCCTACACCGGTAACACTTTCGCAATTATGGATGGCCGTCGAAGCAGCATGGTTCAATATTTCTGCAGGGGACTTCCAACGAATTGAGTCGTCCAGGTCGCGTCCAATTGCTGCACTTCGCCGGGCAAAAGGCGGTCCGACACAATATTAAGAGGTATCCCATAACTTTTGTCACATTGGTGTATATTTCCGATATTATCGGAAGTTGTAACAATAATAATTTGCCACATTTAAGGACACAGAGGTTTTCGAAGTGAAACCGATAAATGTATTTTACAGTAGTATAATTTTAGAAAATTTCATTGTGTAGTTTTTGTTCAATGGGAAAGGAATTTGTCTTGTCAATGTCAAAGGAACGAGGTTACATTTTTCCATGGGTGTGAATGTTTATCTTCTCATTTGAGTGAATTTAGTTCTATAATACTGTATGTGTATATATACACACATACATACACGTATATTAAACCCTCATTAGCACGAACTCCCTTAACACTAATTTTGCCGTAAGACGAACAAAACTTCGGTCTTGGCAAGGGCTTACAGTAATATGGACATTTATAATACTCGGATAACACATTTTTATAACACGAACACACACACACACACACACACACATATATATATATATATATATATATATATATATATATATATATATATATACATACATACATACATACATACATACACACACACAGAGGGAGTCTGAGTGTGTACATTAGCCTAAATCCCGTGTTAAAATGAATGTGGTAGTGAAGGTAATATTTCGTGATCGAACAAGGTAAATATGTACTTTTATTTTGGATTAATACAGCAAGAACTTAAAAAAAAAATTAGATCTTCGTTAACAATGCCACTCCAAGTTCTGTCCTCAAAGTTTTAAAAGTGTTAGTTAATATTAAGAGCGTTGTTTTCGTTTCATTAATTGCATTTCTGAACTTTTCAGGTGGATTATTCTTTGAGAAGATGTCACGTTATTCAGGTGCCTCTGACTACAAAGTGTACGTTGGAGACTTGGGTGAGTTGTTTTGCTAGGATAAACGTGAAAACGTTTGCCTTTTACGTATGATTATTTTAGTGATTACGGAATCATTTGCATTTTTTCGTTCAGTATTTAAATGGTTTTGATGTAAAAATAAGCTAGTAATGCTAAAACATTTTCTTGAATTAAAAACTTAGAAATATAATAAACTATAATTACAACTTACATCTTGCTAACACGTCAGCTGTCTCTTGAAAAATCCAAAAGAAGTAGCTCAAAATTACTCATATTTTGAAATAACTCATTAAAAAATAATAAAAAATAAAAAGCTAGTGTATATAAAAAGCTAGTAGGATCTTGTTTACGCCCTTTTTTTACGGTTTTACCCTAAAATATGCGAAAGCCATTCATATTGGGGAAAATCACTTTGTTTAAAAAGTAAATTTTGAAGAATTCCATTAAGGGAAAGGAACATACATCAAAATTGAGATTCGTTTTAAATTCGCTGGGTCGAGCAGTCATCCAAATCGATCAGGAATATCCACCTTTGAGAAAATCTTGTGGACAGACATATGACTGTAAGAAAACATTTATTACGAATTCGGGACCCCCCCCCCTCCCAACGTGTTTTCTCTTCAAAACATCATCAGTTTCTTCAAGTATTACATAACTTCAAATACGAGAAAGTAAAAAAAAAAAAAATACTTTTTTACGTTCACTGACTTTTCGCTAATGTTTCCCGTAAATGAGTGGCGTATAGAAACCAAAAATATAGAAAATGCATTTAGTTTGTCAGTCTAAAGCGGAGGTGCACAAGCTCCTCATTTTAGCCCCTTCTTGGGGCGCTGGAAAGCCCGCGCCCCACGAGCGCCAGTTGGCATAATTCCCGACGGCTGAGCTGTCCCTTCATTTTTCTGCTCTTCAGATTTTTCTTTCAGAAATAGTCAGTCGCGAGGTTGAACGGAGGGTGCACACCATTGCAGATCCCGAACAAAATCGAGTAGTTGCGAATCGTCGCAATTACACGGGTATTGTCAGCGTTCGGTTCCACTTATATTTGTGAGCAGTTTTTTCTCCCGCATGAACTTACAAAAGATCAAGTCCAGAGGCTGAATGGCACTCTTACATCTCGGCAGTCGACAATGCGAGTGGCAGAGGCACACTCTCGCCAATTATTGTGTGTGTTTATTGTGTGTTTCGTTTATATATGTGAAACTCAATGAGTTTCGTTTAATGAAAACGATATGATAGTGATTCGCGAAATACTTTCTTCTTTTTATTATCTCAAACAATGTTTCTATTTTCTTCCTTATGTAAATAAAATTACTAGCATTGAAACATTTAGAAAAGTATGGTCAAGTGTATTACAACCAGATATTCCTGAATTAAATGTATGAAGTGTGTATAATTATTTACAATGATAGATCCTTAAAGATTCTGTTCTTGTTATTTAAATTACAAAGTTTCAAAATAAAAAAAAACAAAAATTAAACATAATTCAACGTATTTCCGTCTTAAGAGCCGCAGGGCTTTCCTCCCTCTGAGGGCTCGAACTGCGGTCACTTGCTCCAAAAGTGAGTCTTCCACTAGAAGGCGGTGGGGCGCGGAAGGGCTACCATCGCTATCGTGGGGCGCGTCGCTGGGGCCCTCGTGCAAGCCTGGCCTAATGCATTACAATCATGTTTTCTGATTGCCTTGCCGTACCTAAGAGGTATACGAAGACGTATCTATTTCATTATGAAATACTATATTATCAGTAGATAAAATCCAGTTATCTGACAATATCTTGCTACGCCTGCGATGATTTTATCGTATGCCGAGCATTCTGCACAATGTTACTCGTTTCTTGAAAGGTCTCGTATTTTATCCCTAATATGAAAGGCGGCGTTTCAAAATCGTCTATATTTTGCGATTTGGTAAAAAATGCGACATGCAATATTTAACTGGTGGTGTTAAGGCGATACATTCCTCGAATTATTCGTAAGGGTTACGTAACAATATAATGATGGTTGATGATATAATGCTTGTACTAGCTTATTGTCAGCCAAATTTGTATATCTCATTATATTGCATGAAACAACACGCCATGTTAATTTCCTGTAATCTAAGACTCGCGTTGTAGTGAGGTACATCGACCTTTCTGCTGCATACTGGGTCAATAATGTGCTTAGCAACGCTGAATCTATTCATCGGAAGGGCCATCAACAGTTCGTTGCCATGTCGATAATGTGCGAACATTTCTGCAGTTTAAAATATCTCACTTTTGCAAGTATATGCACCCCTTTGTGTTTAAGTCCTCCTTTTAAGTTTTTTTGATAATCCGGATAAGGCTCACTGGTGGCTCATAGCGAAGTCGTTGGCATTTCACCACTGAAGTCAGAGTTCGATTCCCGTCGAATCTCATGTGAAATTTGTTCCAACAAAAAAAGTTTGGCTGCTTCACAAGGGCTAGTCCAACCCCCTATGAAGTGCCCTAAACCCTACCGCTTTCCCAATTCCTTCCCAACTCTGGCCGCTGGGTAGTGACGCAGGGGCGCGTGGAGTAAGAGACGCGTACGCGGAAATGCTACCTGGCGGTCCTCTTTGACAACTGACTAGACAGACATGGCGAGACACATAAAACAGCACCCTCTGAAATACAGAGGGATAGATATTAATGGAAGATTACTCTTGAGATCAATGCTCGACCGGGAACGAAGAGACGCGCTGCGACGATAAGTTAGATTAAGGACGCAACGAATTTAAAAAAGTTTCTCGTGTATTTGAAACACGTGAGCAAAGGAAACGACGAACGTCATTCTTTAGATGTCGGGGTCAGATCCCAAAGAAACTTTTGGTTCTCGATTCATTTTTTTAACACTTCCAGAGACCAGTGCTATTTCTAGAGAATATTTCCACCTGCATCAGAAGCGTACCCAGAATATCAATTTGTAACAGTTCGAAAAATGAAATAATTTCGAAAAATTATAACAGAAAACGTAGAATACAATACTAGAAAAATATAATTTACAGTATTATAACTTATAGAAATTGTAGAATACAATATTTAGAGATTTTTACACTCACGCTACTGCTTTAACATTATGGCGAGTATTGTAATGCTGCGGGAAAAATGGGGAATTTTGACATTAAATCTCTTATTGCCGGGCCCTTGTAACGAAAAAGCGGATAAATTTTGTTCCTACTATATTTCCTAAATTACCTCCTAACACGTGTAGTCGGACGCAGTGTTTTGTGGGTCATTGGTACCGAAAAATCTGTTGACGAAAGTGTCCGACTGATCAAACACTAGCGGCTGGAGGCGCGGCACCTTCAATTTGAAACCGATATTTTAATTTCAGGGGTTATTTTGCATGATATCCCTGGGATAATAAAGGAGAATGGCGTAGGCCTCGTTTTCGTTGAAATTCGTAGCTTCGGTTGCATAACGGTTAGCGTATCTGACTGTTATACCCAAATTAGTGTGTTCAAACCCGATCGCAGCAGCGAAAAACAACAACAAAAAACAAAAACTCAGTACGCCTTCCTTCAGAGGGGAAGTAATTTGTTCACATTCTTGCATCTATGAGCACATTGAGCTTCAAACGATGTAAAAAGTTTTTTGGAAACTCAAAAGTTATCTGTAAAAATGAACATGAATTACCTCATTTTCAGAAACGCCGTCCCCCCCTCCCCAAAAAAAACTCCAAATTTTTTCTTCGAACTATTTGTATGGATAGTGCGAACGGCACTGTTTAAGATGACGTAATTATTTATGCACCAAGGGCATTATAATGGTTCTAATGGTCGAGCGGCGACAAAATACCCGAGGACTTTATCGCCCGAAATCATTAGAACAAGTTAACGCCCGTGGTACATGTATTTTATTTTTTTCCTAATTGTATTGATTCAGAATTATATTGTATACTTACGTATGTACGAAGTAATTAATATATGTAATATGGAGAAAGTTATCTAATTCTGCGGAAAATCCATTTCGAGATTTCAACGGATTTGGGGTCCCCGGACGTCTGTTCGTTTAGAAGGAAATGCCCGTTTGTTCCTTTTAGGGCTTGGTTTTCCTCTTCTTTAATATTCTTAAAGCAATATTTCGGTTCTACCGTTAGAAAATTAAAACTAGTGCTACAGAATGGTACAGAATTTCTCGTAGTAAAGTGTTCTAGTTTCCTTCGTGTGGACTGGTATTATAGTCTTGTCCCTTCTCGTCTGCTTCCATCTATTGCGGCCCAAAGAAACTTTTTTTTTTTTGGCAACTTTTCAGTTTCCAAATAGTAGAACCTAAATTATATTTTAATTATATTAAAGAAGGCTGTAACGTCGTTGTAAGTAGCAATTTTCATTGAAAAATTTGAAGCAGTTTTTAAGAAAATGGCAATTAAGTATTTCTGTAAATGCGAAATTTGAAGCACTTTTTCACAGAAATCTATTGAGTTTTTCGAAATACTTCATTTGTAATTATTTAAAGTACTTCCACTAACAAATGCAATAATATATACAAATCTATGGAAATGTGCATATTAATGGCGAGAGAGATATTTAAAAAAAATTACATTTGTGTAATTTTTGAAAAAAAATACAGCAAAATGAACTTCACGTCATATTAAACAATGCATTTAGCACTATCCATTGGAAAAATCAGGAGCCACTTTTGAGAAAATGGCGTTTGTGCGTTTCTGAAAATGCGGCGTTTTGAGCTCATTTTTACAGAAAACCGTTATTATCGAGAAACATTTGACATTATTTAAAGCACACGTACTCATAAATATAACAAAGTGAAGAAATCGCCTCTAATGTGTTACCGACGTGAGAAAGTAAAAAAATAATTTCTTTTGTAATTTTTGAAGGAAAAAAAATAGAGCTAAGTGACGATTATCTCATTGTGTTAGCACATCGGCGGCCAAAAAAGGACTCATTTGGCGCCGTACTTTCAAACCTATCATTAAAACAATTCCTTGCCGCTATTTGAGCTAAAACAGCAAAGAGATTTTTAAACGTCCCGCGTCGGACTTGTAACGCGCCGTTTTTGGAGAAAAAATATTAGTCGTTCGCGGGAAACTTTTTGAAAGGACAAAACCAGTTGAGTTTTAACTGTTTTCGCAGAAGCCCGGTAGGCCGCGCCATATACCGGAGACACTGAAGTATCAACATTTCAAAGTTAAAAGTCCTCCAAATGAAGGCGCGATAGAATAGCATTATTTAAAAGGATAGTGGCCGACCACAGTTTCGCGGTTACTCGACTCGTCTCGCGCAAGTAAAAGACAGTTAAGATGCACGTCTATATGCTACCGACTATTAATTTAATTATGTAGGGTTGGTATTGCGACCTCAACTGAGATGTTTTAGCGCGAAGAAGCATTCTCATTGTCAAGATTTCGAAGAAACACGACTTTATGATTGTATTGTTGGGGGTTATTGTTGAAGAATCTTGAAGCCGTGTGTATACACAAGATCGCCTCGTCAGTAAAAAGCTGTGGTAATTCGCATCTGGGCGGCATTGAAGAAATTAAATTTGACTAGTGGTAGGCAGTGGGTGTTTGAGCGCGTAAAAGGCGATAGCAAGCTGAAACGGTATGTCGCATGAATTATAATAGAAAACAATCTTCTGTTCGTCTAAAGAAACATTAACAAGGTAAAATTGACAAGTTTCTTCCATCATCAATATTTATCAAGCTGGGATAAACTAATATTTCTCGAAAAATTGGTTTTCTGCATTTTCCCTAGTGGCAAGCTTGGCAGTGGGTAGCCACGCTTAGCGAGCAACCCATCCATCATTCTACTGCTCTCCCAAACAGTTCTACTGAAGCTATCTTGCAGCGTTAACACATTGCGTATGGCACATTTGGCAGTATACCTAGGAAAAATTTGAATCCTTTTTGAGAAAATCTTGTTTTAATAAGTTTTTAAAATTGCAAATTTTGCACGCCCTATTGCACGAAAACTACTATATTCCTATATCCTTTTGTCCACCACACGGTTTTTTAAGTAACTTTATATGGCCTAAGACATTCACATTGACAGGTCAAATGTAAGAATATGCATGTCAAATCAGTCAGACGACTGGTGTAACTTGAAAACTCAGATACGATGTACACTGTCATGAAAAACTTTTTTTTTTTTTTCACTTCGCCCGGTCGGGTAAAAAATTTTTTGATTGTTTCAGGGCCCTCTGCTTCCAAGTTGGAGCTGGAAGATGCGTTCTCGTATTACGGAACCCTGCGCAGCGTGTGGGTGGCGCGCAACCCGCCTGGCTTCGCCTTCGTGGAGTTCGAAGACCCCCGCGACGCCAGGCGCGCGGTCCGCTGCCTAGACGGAAGGTAGGCGCCGCCCGCCCTGCGGCTCGAGCAGAAACCTCTTTCTTTAAATGTATTGCTGGGATCGGATTCCAAAGAAACTTTTGGTTCTCGATTCAGCTTTAACGCTTTTTCAGGATTTCGTGTAATGTGTCTACGCTGTATTGACGTTCCGAGAAAATTATCTTGTAAGGAAAGTCCCTCCGCTGTGGCAATTTGCTGGCGAGAGTGCATGCAACAGAAATTATGTTGGTAACACGAACTGCAGCTTCTAAGAAAAAAAAAAAAATTGCGTACTGACAATCAAAATAAATGCTGAACGTGTTGTCTCCTTCACTTGTTTTCCAGAGATCTGGTTTCTACCAACGTAAATGGAATTTTTAGTTAGAGGCTCTGATTCGGCTCACTGCGGAGAGACTTTACTGGTGCATTGTATTAGAAGAGTAAATATTTTGTAGACATTTGGTTATCGGGAAAATTTCTTGTGCCACTAAAAGATCTTGATCAGAAAAGGAAGACATTTTTGATAACTCTTCTAAATTAAACTCACAAGTCTTCATCAGATAATTTGGTGATATTTAATTCAAAGTAATAGATTAAATTTCTTTGTTTTAAGAAATTATGGACAGGAATTTCTAAGTTTTAAAGCATCAATTTCGAAATTTAACAAAATTATTGGGAGTTTTCAAATCAAAACTCTTTGCCAGAAAAATCCCAAACCAGCGAAATATTTTATTAGCCGCAACCTCAACGTGATTTGAAAGGGTGGAATGCAAGCGAAGACCATTTGTGTGTGGCAGGAACATCTGCGGGCGTCGCGTGCGCGTGGAGATGTCCAACGGCGGGCAGGCCCCGCGGCGCGGCATCCACCCGGAGGACCGCTGCTACGAGTGTGGCGACCGCGGCCACTACGCCCGCGACTGCAGGCGCGATCGAGCGCGAAGCGGCCGCCGCAGGTACGCCTCCACGCCTCCGGCTGCACCTCCGCTCACGCGCCCGCACCCGCGCCCGCGCCCCGCCCCCCTCGCCGGCCCCGCCCCCGCCTGCCCCCGCGCCCTCGCGCCGTGGCGCGGGCGAAGGTGGAGGCCGGGCACGAGTGGCGGCGGAGGCGGAGGGTGAGAGGTGCTCCCGCGCATGCGCCCCGCTCGCGAGCGCTGGAGACATTTTTTAATATTTTTAATTACTGCGTAGCGTCGAAAGATTAATCTGCAGGTTATAGGCTCTGTGGCGAATTCGGGTTCGTGTTTGTGGACAAGCCGTAAGTAGATGTTTGGCCAAATGTCAATTTTATTTCGTTGATCCCAGGTATAATTTTCTGTAAGTATTTATGTACATTCTTTTTAGTTGTTTTTCTCTTTACATAAGATACTTATGGAGTTTCTCATTTTGGTGTTTGTTGTATTTGAAATGGATCCTGGAGGCCCAGAAGCGTTCTCGGGCCGTATACTTTTTTTTTTGATTTACTGCCCGTATTAAGGATAGGCGGCGAATGAAGTTCAAAGATTAAGAGCTAGTTTTTCTTCTAGCGATCTTTAAATTGATTCCACAGAGTTACGCAAGAAAGTATAGTTGCAGTACGGTAATGCGTGGCAATGAATGCTAGGAGGCAGTAAGTAAGGCTTATCGTGGGAGCGAGTTCTGAGCGATGCTCAGCGTCTGCGTGATCCCTCGGGAGAGCCGCTTTCGGTTGCGGCAGCGATGCTCGCCATTTGGCCTTCGGGAGAGTAGCGGCCGGCTGGGACGTAGCGCCCTTGATCTCCTCCCTCAAATCACTATCCTCTCTAACCCCCTTGCCGAGAGGCGTATTGCACACACACTTTGGCTGAGAGCCTGTTTCGCTCAGATCTAGCGCTTCACCATTTGAGTCGCTCTGCAGAGTCGACGTAGTTCTTCGTAGTCCAGCGTAGCCACCACAGCCAACACGTCCAGCTTCGTGACGCTCCGTGCGCCTGAGTAGCCTTCGAGCTCTTCTCTTCTCGCGCTCGCGCTCTCCCGCCCGCCCCGTGCCGCCCCGCGCCGCCCCGCGTGCGTGCGGCCAAAGCCCTTGCTCTACTAGCATAAGCGTCCGTTGACGCGACCACCGCTGCCGCCCGCAGCGCCGCAGCGCCTCACGTAAGTACATCTTCAGCCTTGTAAGCCGAGTCCGCCTGTGAACACGCGTGCATGCTAGAGCAGCGCTTCCCAAACTCTCGCCCCTCGCACTTTCGCGCGGCTCCTGGATGGTTTTCATGCGCCGCCCGAAATTTTGAAACGGGACTATTATTGCAAGGTTACAAATGCCTGGTAGGTACTTTCGGAAAACCCCACAGTTTGAAATTCCATGAAAAGGAAATACTTGGAAATAAAAGAATCTGAAAAAGGCTTATGAAGAAATCAATGAACATTTAAATAAGTTAGAATGTAATCAGGCTTTAGAGATTGTTTTGGGCACATTGATGGCAAATAGATACTTATACAATATAAAAATTAGTTTTCAACACTATTCCATTGTGTTGTGTGACTTAAGTGGGTATAATGGTCAGTTTTTAAAAAAACGTGGTGGATTACCATATGACAGTTTGGGAAACACTGTGCTAGAGCGTAGCGATGGGTAGTTGATCGTGGTCGGCGGGGTCGCCCACGACGTTTTGAGCTTCACTAGTCATGCTTTCCTCCAAAAAGATCCAAAAGAAAATATATGAGAGAATACCTTAGGGAGGTTACAAAGCCCTAGTGAGAACTGTCCTTCACTGAGGCAATGGGTGATGATTTAATGATGAAGTCAAATAGTAGTTTTAGTATATAACATTTTTTTAATGTGCCAAATTGCTATCATAACGTGCCTGTGACAGTCAGTCATCCATAACCCAGATTGAAGGCAGATGGAAAGCTTTCGCTACTTCCACAACACCTATGTCAATCAGCAGAAAAAAAAATTGGATTTGCATATTGTTTATGGAAATTTAACTTGAAGCTCAAGATATTGTGTACGGCTTATATCTGCTACGTCATTACCATCCTATGAAAATTGTAATTTCTCCAAAAGAATTTTGAAGCTCACTTTTGCTGGCCCACAGTGAAATAACTGACAAGATGCAGCCTTAATTTTGAAAATATAACAACCTATGTTCACACCGGACTCAGTATACATTAATAGGTGACTAAACTGCTTCCATTTTACAGTTGTGTCTGGCATGAGGTGTTCAACAAGAAACTACGTTCTCGGCTTCCTGTGGTTCAGTACTAGCTTGTAGGTTCGGTACCTGATTCTTCTGAATATTGCTCAATAACCTACTAATATTATGCTGCCATAACAGCTCGTGCACTGTGACTTGTGCTATTCTTGATTTACAACAATTTGGAAAATGCATGATTTGTATTTCCTGAGTTGTTTATCCATGTCTGTATATATCTCTATAATGAGGATCAGTATATTTTGTAAGATGGAGGCTAACAACAAAAACAATGTCTGTTATATTTGGAACTTTTCTACTCTTTTTGATCGAAAACTACATTCCAGTTGAGGCACATGAAGAACACCCTTTAAAAAATCTTGCCAGTAAACTTCTTGTGGAGAGACACTTGTCTAAAGTTTAAAATTTATATTGTAAGAGATTCGACAATCGGTTTCTGTTCAAAATTGTAGTTTTATCCATTAATATGTGCACTTATCATTCATTCATTTATTTATTGAACAGAACAGAATGAATTCATTCATTTCACTTTTCAAATGAAGAGGAGTGACGTAATTATAATTTAGGTTTACATATGACATATAAATCATGAATGGCTAGGGAAAACATTCAATAAATACTAAATTGAAACATTGAATACAAACTATATTGATAATTCCTCATAATATGAAAAAGTGGACACGAATTTTTGAAATTTGAATAAGCTTATTAATTTGTTTTGTAAAAGCATTTGTGTAGAAACACCTTGTTCCAGTGTGCTGTGATAGAGTAATGATTCTGTGATAACCGATTGGAATTGAATGCCCCATATCAGAATGCATCATTTCAATATTGGGAAACCTTAAGAGTATACTTTCAATTCAATTTGATGATACATAAATAAATAAAATAAAAACAACAAAAATGAAGATTCTATGGTCACATATTTTATTTTTTAACAAATGAACATGCTGTTCAGTTGCCTGGCAGCCAGACCCAACATGCTAGCACTGATTACAATTGCAATGCCATAAAAAGGCTGAAATTAATTCATATTATAATGAGGATTCATCTTAAATATAAAAGTTAAATAATTGTTGAGATGTATTCAATGCTTTAGTATTGATTAATCTTTTTGTTGTTTTCTGTCTACTTTTTCAAAAAGACGAAATTTATCTGACGAAAAGACTGAGTTTGTGTTATTTATAATATATTCCATAAATAGTAATAAATAGTAATTGCAATCCCAAAATAGTAAATCTATGGAATAGTCTTGCTATAGGTGTAGGCATTGGGTATTAGTTGTGCTGAGGGTTTTCACGATCGCCCATGGTGTTGACACAACTACTTAGCTTATATCGAAAAAGTACAAACAAACGTGGGTTCTGAACCCTCAGTAACCCTCACAAGTTAAGGTAACGTCTTGAAGTTCTACATTAAAAGATATTTTCGATAGTGTGCCTCCACTTTGCGGACTATCAGTAAAGGAAAATCACTGAAAGATCAGGACTCCTGCATTTCAAAGTCGTTCACATTTCTAGTTTCATCGACATCTTTTGACGATGAAGTTCGTCACTTGGGCATTTCAAGACTCTCTTTGAGTTTCCTTCAAAGGAATGATCTTTGATAAAATCCTTTATATGTTTAAGAACTTTCAAAACTGTTGTCTTTGAATACATTTTTATTGCCAAATCCTGTTCCCTCATATTTATGGTAGGGTATTCGCTTATAGATTTTCATGCTCATGTGAATTAAATGTACTTCAGAAGTGAAGGAGCGTGAAGCGAATTTCGATAGCGTTAGGTTTTTGAATTCATCAGCTCTTCCCTCTCCTGAGACAAAATGTTTCAGATTTTTAAGCGAAAATCCCCAAGGAGCAGTTTTGATTTATGCCATTGTTATTGAATATTCATACTGCACTTTCCCGACAAGGACTGTCACCTTGATTTTCCTGAAATATTGTCATTTCTAGTCGGTGCGTCGTGACGGTTGGGTGGTCATCTGGACAGTAAAGTAATTTTCTGCCCCCCCTTGTCAGCATTGCTCATCGGATCTATGTCGCCCGTTCTTCAATTTGAACAATGAATTCTCCTGGAGACGGAGATTCGGTACGATTGTGCGTAGAGCAGCTTCCAAGCGGCTGGACCAAGCTGGTGTGCGAGTGGTCGCGCTGACCCTGGATCTTGCCCTCTCCCTTCCCGTCCGTCCGGTCGTCCGTCCTCGCCTCCGCCCCCGCCCCGCCCTGCCCCGCCCGCGGGGGCTCGGGCTCGGACGGGGGCGGCGCCGCGTGCAGCCGCTAGAGCCCGCGGGTTCCGTGCCGCCCGCGCGGCGCCTGCGCAGGTCGTCGTCTCGGTCGCGCAGCCGGTCGCGCTCCCGCTCTCGCCTGCTGCGCCTGCGCTCGCGCAGCCGCTCGCGCTCCCGCTCACCCAGCCGCTCCCGCTGGCGCTCCCGCTCGCGCAGCCGTTCCCGCTCACGCAGCCGCTCGGCGCGCTCCAACCGCTCGGCGCGCTCCAACCGGTCGCCGCGCAGCCGCTCCCGCAGCCGTTCGCGCGGCGCCCGTCGCAGCCTCCGTTCGCGCAGCCGCTCCCGCTCCCGCTCGCGCAGCCGCTCCCGCTCTCACAGCCGCTCCCGCAGCCGCTCGCCGCGCAGGGCCGCCCGGACTAGCAGGTAAGTGGACACTTAGGCTCTCTTGGAATCTCTATAGGATGGTTTGATCCTGTGCACTTATATATAAAATTGAGTCGTGCAGACGAGACGGCATTGTTTGGCGTGGCAACGTCAGCGACTTATCTCGGGTTTTATTACCAATTATGTTCAACGCACAAAATATAAAAATGAAAGATTCTCTAATTCAAGGTTACAGAATTTAAACATGAAGTTAAAATGTTTAGCGTAGCTCTAGTTTTCGTATTGCAACCACACTTTGACCTCAAATTGCTATTTTTTTTCTAAATAGTGTGTCCCCATGCTCACAAACTTGGCAGCATTCTGGTGTTCACTCACACTCAATGTGCGAGTGAAAAATGCATTTTATTCAGTTTGCAATCCCCTTGGTTTGAAAATAACTTAAAATCGCAGTACGAATGTATCGTTTGCAATTCAGCCGATGCCTCATGGCTAAGAACCTGTTCTTGAGCCTCCAGAAGTATTTAATGTGAAGTCGGATACTAATAAACGTAGTTGTTTCTTTCAACAGCAAAGAAAAGCTGCTACAACTTCAGGAGATGCTGATCAATTTGTCACCAAGACTGCAACCATTCTATTATTTATGTCCCATATTTTTCATTAGAAATAAGGAAATACACTCAAGATTGTTATTTTTCTGCAAGAGAGATAACTGTGCTGTGAACTCTGTTTCTTAGTGAAAGTTGGCTTCAGAGACAATAATTAACATCTTACTGGAATTAAAAGTGTGGTGCTTAAACTTTCGAATGAGCTAAGCACAATTTTGCTGGCACCTCTGCATGTTAAAGTTGAGAATGTCAGACTAGTGGTTAAACATTTTGTAAGATGAAAATGATTTTGCAACCACTTTCATGCTTTCATCAAAAATTCTCCAGGATGCTTAAAAAATATTAGAACTAGTATATTCAGGAGTCCTTAAATCAGAATAGTTTAATACAGTAAAATCTCTCCAAACCGGAACCTGTACACGCTAGAAACGTGGCTTAATCGAAAAACTTCTCCGGCCCGTGAAGTTAAACGGAACCTCTCCATCGCGGAAACGGAACGGTTTTTCGTCTTCAGTAGGAAAACAAAATCTTTATAAAATGAAACTCCTTTGAACTTAATGCAATTGGCAGAGAGATCGAGATGTTCTTAAAGAAATGGATGCTTGCAAGCTTGTTCAGATCTTGTTCGTTCTCTATCCCTGTGACACACTATTTAGTCGTGGCAGCCGGACATTAAAGGAGAGGGGCTTCAGCTGTCAGCATAGAATTCGACCTTGGGATCGCTTGTTTCTCAAGACTTAGGCCGTAGGGGAATTTCCTCTCCAGACTGAGCATCATAGTACTTGGTTGTGACGAATTGTGCGTTAAGAGTTAAGCAAGCAGTCCGAATACAACCAGGTGTGTATTTTTCAACTCGGAGCCTGTCAATGAGTGATAATAAACATTGATTGGTGATTCCTTCCATAAATATGTTAATGTATTTTGATAATTATTATAAAATCATGTAATATACTACTTTCAGGACAGAATCATCAATATCAGAAGTGTCATAAAACTACCTTGCATAAAACGGAAACATTACTAAACGGATTTTTTTGTCCCGATCGATTCCGGCTTAGACAGATTTTACTGTATTTGAAGCAGTGCTAAACGACAAGGAGAAACCATGTTAAAAAGGAGGGAGACCTTAAAAAATAGATTTGTGGAAAATTTGTAAGCTGAGAATTTCAAAGATTGATGGACCCTCATAAATAGGTGGGGATGCCTTATATCACTAAAAATGTCCTTTTTGCTTTCATGCCTGTATTTATTCGCTTTGAACTGTGGTAGTGAATGACAAACATGACATTCACTTTCGCCAAAGCTTTTCCATAATTAAATAAAAGTACACCAGAACACTGGAGGACGCCGTTCTCTCCGGAGAGGCTTTATGTCATCCCTGCTATCCCATTCAGTGGCCCTTGCATTGAAGTCCCTAGCAATAATCACCGTCGTTCTCTCGCTTCATCCATTAATCGATCGAGAAATGCCTTGAACTTAAGCAGTGCACATGTTTGAGTGCCTGTTACTATAATATCTGCCTTAGTGCTTTTTCCTTCCTTGCTCATCTTCGACAGGGCACTGAAGCGAATGTGGAGGGAGCTCACCATCTGCTTAATATCCCCATGGGCGATGTTCCTTGGTTTCACGTGTTCGAGGAGTTCCATAATCTCCGCCCCCTGCTCGCTGAACGCAGGACGCATCCTCGCTTGATGCCAATGTTGCCAAGTAGTGCACGTCTTTGGCATTGCAGTAGTTGGATGACAGTGCCCCGGTGCCTACTTGGGCACCCCAGCAACCCGAGCCGCCGGATCTGGGATCAGAGCCCCTGCACCTTACAGAGTGCGAGTGCGCATTTTTTTGTTCACCCACCGAAGAGATTCCTAGGAAATTTCATTGTAATGTGAACTAGGTCACGCAAATAATGAAAGATTGTAGAATTTTTACAACAGAAAATATACATCTTTTTAAGGGATCAAGGAAGTGGTGCTTAGACAATCGCCATCCTATGAGAGATTCCAAAGAAAAATACATCTCCTGTGTTAAGGGTTTAACAGCTGGCACTCCATACAGCAAGGGAATGGGTTTATTCCCTTGCACGTGCCTTGGATAATCTGTCCTTGCTGCACTAATGAATGGTGGCTGAAGGCATGCCATGCTATTTGCAGCAAGTACCTCAGGGATGTCAAACTATAAGCTTGCATTATAATGTAGTGTTGTTTTGTTCCCAGTATTCACTTTTGTGCCTCACAACTGATAATGATGGATATAGATCTTTTCATCATATTTAAAAATTGTTCATTTGCAATCATTACCAAAGGGTGCAATCAAGCAAAACGGCAACTTCAGGTCTGGCCATGATCTGATTTCTGATTATTTGAATGGAGACTTGAGAAAATGATAATTTAGTTGGTACAAGGTATTAGTGAGCTCACATCATTCATGTAAAAATTTTGTTTAGGTAGACTTCTGTGATGCATTATTTCTATACTACAATTTTCTCTCTGTTACATTTAATTTTTCATTGTTAGTTACTGTTACTATGATGGGGAAATAAATCAATGCTGGAGATATGTGAAAACACGCATTAAAACTGTTATTTAATATTTTTATACCACACTTCTGTCCATATTAACACAGCCTTCACTTGTCTTCATTACCAATCGTAGCGCATTTGGTGCGAAAACTAATTCTTTTAAAGCATCAACAGAAATTCGACAATTCTCAACTGAGTTTCATATAGTCCAACGAGATGTAATTCAGAGAACATTCAACTGCTTTGTTGTTGCTATGGTCATATTTCAGCCTAATATTTCATGATTTCAAGTAGCTTCAAAATCGCAAAGATTTGCCAAAAACAAACGTGAAACTACTCATTTTAAAAAAATTACATGACCTTATTTGAAGATTGAATTTGAAGAACAGATTTCATTAAGTAAACTAGTAGTGCTACGGAATGGAATAGTTTTCTAATTTCCTTGGTATGGATTGGCTTTATGGTCTTGCCCTGTCCTCTTTTGCCAGCTGCCATCTATTGCCACCCAAAGGACTTTTTCTCAATTTTTTGGTTTCCTAATAGTAAAACTGGAATATTTTAAGAATATAAAAGAAAAACAAAATCTCGTCATAAATGCCAATTTTAATTGAAAAATTTGGAGACTTTTTTAAGAAAATGGTGTTTAAGCCTTACTGTATGAAATTTGAAGTGCTTTTTCATGTAACATTTTTTAATATTCGAAAAACCTCATTTAAAGTCGTTTGATGCACTACAACTCACAAATGCAATAATGTTTACAAATCGTGGAAAATGTGCATATTAATGGTATGAGAGATATTTAAAAAATAAGTTTGTGTAATTTTTGACAATATTTGTTGAAAATTTTAGTAGTTTTTGAGCAATATTGCGTTCAAAAATTGAAAGAAAAAAAAGCGATTTGTTCACATTATTATATTTATGAATACATATGGTTTAAATAATGTCAGATAAAGTTTCTCGAAAACTCAACAATTTTCTGTGAAAATGAGCTCGAATTTCCCCATTTTTAAAAACGCTGTAATGCTATTATCTCAAAAAGTCTCCAAATTTCTTCTTCAAACTCTTCCAATGGATAGTGCTAATTGCATTGTTTAATATGACGTAAAGTTCAGTTTGGTGTATACTTTTGTTTTTTCAAAAATTACACAAATATAATTTTTTCGAAATATCTCTCACCGTTAATATGCACATTGTCAGGAATATGTAAAGACTATTGTATTAATGTGCTTCAAATGAAGTTTTTTGAAAACTCAAATATATTCTGTAAAAAAGAGCTTCAAATTTTGCAGTAACAGTAAGGCTTTAAGTCCATTACCTTCCATCAACATTTTTCAATGAAAATTGCTATTTAGGAAGAAGTTCTAACCTTCTTCAATGTTCTTAAAGTAATATTGCTGTTGTATTATCAGGGAACTGAAAACTCTACAAAATTTAAAAAAAAAAAATATTTTGTGTGGCGATAGAAGGCAGTCAGCATGAGGATGTGGTAAGACCATAAACCCGGTCCACACCAAGGAAATAAAAAAACTTTACCACGAGCAAGTTCGGGCCATTTTGTAGCACCACAGGTTAATAAGTTACTTTCTCAAAAACGGCTCCAATTTTTTCTTTCGGTTTTCTGGTCTTAAAGGTGTGGTTAAAAATTTGATGGTAGTTTGATTTCAGATAAAAAATCTGTAATTTGGAAAATTGGGAAAAGTTGACATTTCAAAACTACAAAGATTTTTGGCTGTAAACAGAATCTGTTATAAAAAATCATTACCTTTTTAAAAAAGAGCATGTACAATTTTGAAAATGAGAGTTTTTGTAAAATTTGTGCTTGAAAGTAATACAATTTATAAAAAACTTTTTCCCAAAAAAAGTTCATTTTTTTTCCATGGCTAAAGCAAGGAATGCTAAGAGAGTAGTGCTGGTCCCAAGTTTCTTGAATTCAGAATTTTTGAAAACTGGCAAATGTAATAAAGTGGGTTGAAAAAATTTGGAGCTGTTTTTGAGATAATCTTGATTTTAATACTGCTTATATTTGACTAAAAATTTCGCAAAAACTACTTATGTTGTTGAAAAATTGTATGTGGCCTTATTTAAAGATCAGATTTCATTAAGTAAAATATCCCTATCACATTTATTGGTACCTTTATTCATAATTAATCTATTTATAGTAAAGGAAGGGTAAGAGTTTCTGGAGCCCAAGAAAATGTGTGCAAATTATGCCCAGGGTGGCCACTTACTGGAAAACAAGAAAAAATGAAGGAATTTCTTTACTCTAGAAAAGTCAGGGAATGTGTTGAAAAATCCTCAGAAATCAAGGAAATGTTTGTGACAGTATTTAACTAGATTTTATTCCTTTAAAATGTAAGTGACTAGATTTTTATAAATTAGTACTTTGTCAGTGAAATGAGAGAGCTGACAAAGTAGTTTTTGGCATGCTTTTGGTTGTTGAGGGGTTTTTATTTTTTTATTAATATGAAATACTCTACATATCTTGTCAGTGGGAGAATACACTGGAAACCCTGAAAAGGTTAGGGAAATTTGTTCCAGAAAATGAGTGACCATCCTGATATTTCTCCCAAACGTGTCCAAGACGGTGTTTACCATTTTTTTATGTTAAATAAATGTTAATAGTCGATTTGTGTGTTCTTTTTGAATTACAATTCAGGCATATTTTTTTATAAAAATTTCAGTAAGTTCTATAAAGACATTCTAATGATATTGAGAGGTGATAATTATTCACACTTAATAACACTTGCATAGTATTTATTATAACATACCCATAGTTAACTTTCGGGAAGCAATTTCCCATCTTCGGTGGGTCTCTAACGAAAGAAGGAGAAAGGAGAGATTAGCATAAAGAAAGAGAGCAAAGGGATGTAACCAAAATTATGAAATAAAATTAACAAATGAAATGAAATAAATAATACAATAATAAAATTAATAATAATTTACTGCCCAAGCCACGTGGATCACATCTCAACATTTACTACATAACCGGATACATAAATATAAAGAAATGAACTGGGAACTGCTAAAGTGGCTGCCATGTTGTAGAATGGTGAGAAGTGAAAGCCCACCCAGGAGTGGTGGAGGGGGGGGGGGACTGGAAGAGGAGGTGGTGCTAGTCGTAAAAATATTCTGTTATTGTTATTATTATTATTATTATTATTATTATGGAATGTACATTCAGGATAGAAAACAGAATTAGAAGGTTCTAATTTTTTTTTAATTCCAGAAAGTTTATATTTTTAATCTAAATTGCCTAAGTGAAGAATTTTTAAGTTTGTTCTTAAGGATAGTTGGGGGGGGGGAGGCTAGTCAATAAAAATATATAAAAGATTTTAAATGAGATTGTTTTTAAGGAATGTACAATCAGGGTAGTAAATTAGGAATTTGGAAAGTTCTAAAAAAAAATTAATTTTTCGAAGTGTACATATTTTTTTGCCTATTGACTAAGTGAAGGATTTTTAAGTAATTAAGGTGAAAAGAATGTTTGGGGGCTAGTCAATAAAAATATTTAATATGGGACTGCTATTAATTAAAGAATGTTCATTCCAAATAGAAAAGGTTTTGAAGAGTTTTAAAATTTCTGAATTTTCTAAGATGTTAATTTTTTTGCATTTGTTCACTGAGTGAAGGATTTTAAAGTTGTGATTGTGGCCAAAGTACTGGTTAAATTGAATTCAATGATCAGCAAAGGTGGAAGAATCTGGTATATTTTGTTTCCAACATCTCGTGTGTTCTATAATTCTAACAGAAAATTTTCTGCCTGTTTTGGCCTACGTAGGCAGAATCACAGCCTCCTACACGCACTGTGTGGGGGGCTTGTGCGCTTTCACTTCTCACTATTCTACAAGATAACAAGCCACTTTAGCAGTTCCCAGTTCATTTTTGTGTGTGTGCATGTATGCATCCGTCCTCCATTTGCTCCCTTTCTTTAAGTCAATCTCTAATTTTTTCTTTGTTTTGTTAGAGACCCACTGAATAGTGCATACATATTCAACTCTTTTTTGCAATCCAAAACGCATTATACTCACATTCCTTTTGAACTGCATCATTAATCCCCAACAATGTATTGTGATTTTGGTACCAAAATGTGTATTCTCATTTGAAGCTTTATTTGAATAGAACCGTTTTAAGGTCATTCATTACCTAAAGTTTTGAAAGTTACTCCATCTTTTTCAAAAACATAGCTGAAAATAGCTGTCCTTTTGTTTCTCTACCCTCTCTTTCGTTTTTCTTCTTTCCCCCCCCCCCCCCTCTCTCTCTTTCTCTCTTCTCTCTCGACAGTGCAATAAGATGAGTGTTTGCTTACGATTCCATCCAGATGAGTTGCATAGTGAGCAACAACTTTTGTCCTGTGTGAAAAATATGGTGGGGAATTTATATGTGTAAGACACATTCCTATTTCATTAGTGACAAACATGAAGCTGTAATGTACTTCGTGTAATGTTATTTTCCTTTTCCATTAAGGTCCTTTGTGCATTGAAGATCTCATAGAAAGTGTAATTGTTTTTCTGCACTAAGTATCTGGAAAGATATTAAAAAAATAATCTCATAAAAGAAGTTAAAGTTTGTTTTTTTTTCTCCCAATTATTAAACATTTTATCATTTTTAATGAAAATTTATTTAGTGATCTTCAGTACAAGGAGAATTATAAGAAATGGTAAGGTGGAGGAAGCTCATAGCTACAATGAAATATCACATGGAAAGCGATGTAAAATATAGCTTATGTATTTCAAGCATAATTATGCTTTCGCATTCATCTTCATCTCAAGTGTATTGTGTAGCAATTGGTGGTGCAGTACCTTTGGAGAGCTCATCCCATTCAGAACCAAAATTTACTGCCATTAAGTTGACATTTGAGAAATACTATAATAATTGAAGGGTTGAGAATTATAAGGGTACTTACTGTGTTTTCACCATTTTACAGTACAAAGAAAAGAATTTGTAAATTCTGTATCTTGCTTAGTACTTAAAAATGCATAAGATATTCTCTGAAGGCAAAGTCTGATCGGTTTATTAGTAAAATATCTATTTAACAACTGGCATTAAATTTATTTGCCTGTTTAAAATAATTTTTATTGTAACCTTGTTCCCTCAGGTTCTTCAAATTTAAGTTCCCATTTTCGGCAGTAAAACTCTTATTACAGGGTCTTGGTAGTGAAAAAGTGGATAAATTCTGTTGCTAAATTTAGAAAAAAAATCTTAATGGGTAGTGTAGCTGTAAGCCATGTTTTGTGGGGGCTTGATACCGAAAAATTGAATGAGGGGGGGAAAGACGGCGGGTCTATAGTCTGTGAACAATGCTAGGAGCTAGGGGCTAAACTGTTCACAGAATTTCTCCAAAATTGATCTGCCTAATATCATGGCCCCTTGAATTTGAAATTGATATTTTAACTATGGGAATACTTTCCATGAAGCCCTGGGACATTTTCAAAATTTCATAAAAACAGCGCCATAGTTTTTGATTAAATTTTGTTGTTGGATAGTGCTAAGGAGGTTTAAAAGAACGGTGCTGGTCTCCTTTTCATTGAAAACTAATTTTTTGAAAATTGCAAAAATTCAAAATTTTTTGGTGTCTTCCTACAACTACAATTATGAAGAAAAAGACTTTTCCAGTAAGAAATCTGTTCCTTAAATATAGATTTTCAAATAAGATCATGTACAATTTTTTTGTAAATTTGAGTACTTTTTACATAATTTTGGATGAAAGTACAGGTGATAAAGTACGTGCTGTTTTAGCACTACTAGTTTCATTCTCTAAAAACCTCAATTTCCTCCAATTTTCATATAGTATTTGTTATAGCCTGAAGATGGGGGAAAAAATCCATGTCCTCGAAACGTCGCAGAACAAACTTTGACTACCTAATAAAAAATAAAAACTTTTACATTTAAAATTCTGAGTTATTTCAAATAGGTTTTTAAACTATCTGTTAGGAAATCTTTGGCTAACTCATCAAATATAATCGATTTTAATAGTGACAGACAATTACCTGTTTATTACAAACATAATCCATGTTTCTTAACGGCTACAACAATGATAGTTTGCTTAAAATCCTACAGAGAGTGCTAGTTGTGGGATTACATAAATAGATAGTACCCTTCTAATATTTCAACACAAGGGGGGTTAAAGATCATGATCACATTTGTGAGTTTGTTGTGAAATAGATGAAGAAAGAAAAAAAAGGAAGACAATATTCTATGCACAAAATACAATAAGAAAACACGTTTATCTTAATTTTGTCAAACTGTCAGATGGTATCCTTATAGTAGAAATCACGACTGTTAATAAGTAGTAGGATAATGGATCACGGGATCGGTCAATTAATGGATTACATTAGTTTGCCAATGTTTCAGAATATTTAATTCCTTCATCAGGGCTTACTAATACATATGCTGGTCAAATAAGTGACTTTCTTTCGGGCCGTGGCCATGGTCGGTCCTGCTATGGACGTGGGTGCTTCAGCAACTCTGTATTGGAGTTGTGCTGTGGAGGAACAGTATGTTTGACCAGCATATGTATTAGTAAGCCCTGATGAAGGAATTAAATATTCCGAAATGTTGGCAAACTAATGTAATCCATTAATTGACCGATCCTGTGATCCATTATCCTACCTGGTATCCTTATAATTCTCAATCCTTCAGTTCTTGTATTGTTCAGGTATTGATCTTAAAATATTGAAGGACTCCCATCTGGGATTCAAACCCGTTTTCACATGTGGAAAGAAGTGAATGTATTGAAAGTTGAGAATAGTTTTTGGTGGTTTAGATAATAAATGTAAAATCTATTTAATGAATTTCCATGTGTGTATTTAGATTTGTTCAAAATGTTTGAGTGCAGTTACTTATTTATTATCAGTCTTAAAGATTAAGAGAAGTACTTGCAATTTTTTAAAGTATCGACTTCTATATTCGTTAACACATTTTGTTTTTAATTTTATTGACAAAATTCATCCAAAAAAAAGAAAAGATTAAAAAAAATTTAATGTGAAACGATGATGATGCAGATTACCTTGTAATCTGTTGCCAAATATATAGTAGATACCACTTTTTAACAGATATTGACACTGCTGTGTGATTCTGCCTACGGCCACTGCAGTCGTCAAGTCGCCACGTATTCTTTGAGTGGTCGAGAATCAAGCATGAGGTATGTTTGACTAACTCTTCAGGTATCCAGCTGCGACAACTGTTCTACCCCTCGGCCACAAAATTATTGTCACTTATCTTCACTTACATTGTGCTTTTCCAGATGCGCCATGCTTTTGTGATTTTTGTAACTTCAGTTTTTAATATTTTCCTCAAACCAACCATAAGCTCAGATGTATATTCTGTGCAGAAATTCAGAGGAAACTTCAGAAAGTTTTTCAAATTTTCTGACCCTCTTCCTGCACTATTCTTGTGCAGAATGTAGAGGAGAAGAATCTGTTGTGCTATTGTAGGTTATCATGTAGTGTTGTAGTGTTTTGCGACTTCTTGTACCTGGTAAATGCCACTTTTTTATTTTTATGAAGCTTTGTATGAGGGAATATACATTTTCATTCAGTATTGGGAATTACAGTGCTTGAAAACTCTTCTGTAAGTTGGAAAAGTTGGCCTGAACTGTTTTATGTTGTCCAAGTGGGACTAGAATTCTTCATTTGTCCTATTAGAAGTGGAAACCCTATGATAATTTGAAAGCCAGATGTAAGATTTTTGATAGGAGGCCAACCCTGGGACAAACAGCATTAGTTATCATGGTTTCTCCAACTCAATGTGCCAAACAACTAGAAAATTTCAAGAGTTACGGAATGCATTAGCATGTTTGAGGGACCTTAAAAATAAGAAGGAAATGAAGTTCACTGAATGTTCAGACTGTTTAATGGGAATATTACCCCACATTTTTCATACAAGTAAATTTCATTGTTCTGCAGAATCTGTATTACAATCTTACACACAGGATCTGATTTTCTATTTATTAACTTGGGAAAATCATCAATGGTGTAAAAAGTATTGTAGGATTAATGAAGGAAATTTGCCTAACTCCATAGGAAACATTAGATTTTACAAGCTACTAGTTTGGTTGCTCAAATTGTGTCAAAAGAGTGTTCGATGTTCATTTGTTGTATGTGTTTCCAGGGAAAGGACCCGATCCCGCTCGCACTCGCGAGCCCCACGCTCTGGATCCAGCTCTAGCAGCAGGTGAGCCCCTCAGCCAGAATCATACTGTGTTGTTCATTTAAAGAAAGCAGTAGAGCAGTAACTTTGTTTACCCTGTTACTTGTTTAATTTGAGGACTTGGACTACGAAGGCCAATAGGTATTCATCTAGGTTTGGATTCTAAGATGACTACAAATACAAAAATTTTTAGTAAATTGAATGAAATGTGCACCTTGTTGAGAGATTTTATTGATAAAAAGAATATAAAAAAAGTTTGTTAGCCAGCATAGTGTAGTTCATCAAATTTTGTTCATCTTCACCCATCATTCCAATTTGAATTGCAGATGAAGTAATTAAGTTTATTTGTTGTTACTTTCACAAGAAGTTAAAACTGTGCTTTGTGTTACATTTTTCTTGGAAGCAAAGCTCAACAAGATGCACACAATTGGTATCTGCACTGTGTAATTTCGATCTATTAACTGGTTTAAGGAATCATTGATGTAAACCAAATGGACACCTTGCCTCTACGAGTCACAATAGCTAATGGCAAAAGTGTTGGTGCAAGAAACATGAAATAGTTTTTGTCTAGTATCTAAAAGGCGTCCTCCAGCAACAACATTGTGTATCAATGCAGGATTTGTGTATGTTTATTTGCATCATTCTAGCTTGTTGGATGATTTATTCAACTGTTAAGTATTTACAGATGATAACTCATTAGCTGCTGTTAATGGTTGGCAGATTCATTTTTTTTATGTGTACCAAACATGTTTTCATTGTTTCTTCCTTAATTCCCTAAATGGACCCTACAACTTATAAAACTGTCAATGCATTGCAAGTACTCTGCAGTGACTTACCAGTGGGATATAAATAAAGAGCCGATGGGAACACAGGGTCTGAAGAATTAGGAATGCAAAGGGTTAATGTGCCTCCTGTTTTGATAAGCAGTGTTATTTCTATGGGCCACTAGTATTTAGGAATAGCCGAAATATGATAAAAGATGAAAATGTAGCAAACAGATTTTATATCATCTATTATTATTATTATTATTATTATTATTATTATTATTATTATTATTATTATTATTATTATTATTATTATTATTATTATTATTATTATTATTATTATTATTATTATTATTATTATAGGCCAAAACTCAATGATTGGTGATGGATCAAACTTCAATTTTAATCTGGAGTCAAAAGAAATATCGATGAGTTGCTATTGTTCTTTAGAGTTTAATGTTGATGGGATTTCCGTATTGAAGAGATCTTTGATCCAATTACGGTGAACAACCTCTTCTGGAAAGTATCTAAAGATTATTTTTTAATAAATCACAACAACACAGTTTGAAAACCCCTAGCTTAGAGCCAAATTAATAGTTTTGAGATAAGACAAGCTTGAAAGTTTGTAAAGGCGCAGTTACTTAAAGAGTGACAATGTTTGCTCTCTGGAAAAAAAGCATAAATCCTCTTACAAAGACATAAAAGTCTTTGTAATGTCTCTAAATGTGATGTTAGGCAATTCAAAATGACCATGGGTGGACATACAATGTGTGCACTAAGCCATTGATATGTTTGGGTTTTTGTGCGAAGTACAATAAAAGTTAGTTTTCTAAAAATCTAAAATTTCTTTTGTTGCAGATCCCATGCTTCTGAAAACAAAGCCAATGAAGAAGGAGAAAAAAAGGACTGAATGGATTTCTCTTGCCAACATCACTTGTGTTTTTATTCTTAGTAGATATTTCTTTCCAATTCTGTGAATGTAATCCACAAACCACGTATTCATGATCCAAGGAACACATTTGTTGTGTGGTTTTGCATCTTTTTGTTTGTCTCGCATTATCCCGACATGTGAATTGTGAGTTATGACTGCCAAAATACAATTTTTACTGAAATTGTAATATTTTGGAATAGATGCGATATTTAATTTTTTTTTTTATTAATAATCTTTAATTCAGTTTATAATGAAATTAGCTTGGGATATGTTGAGCTGAACTATGGTATTGAAAAATAGAATTATTTCCAAAACTATTTGTAAAATATCTTAACAAAAATGATTTACATTGATTTCTTGTTTAAAAAAAATTTGGAACATGTAATATTTACAGAGATACACGTCCTATAGTCTCCTGCCATTTTCTTCTACATTTCTTTGAAAGGAGCATATTAGACGATTCTGACAACACAAAATTGATCTTCTAAAGTGACAGATAGGCTCTTTTTTAGTAGGGAATTCTGAAAATATGCAATGTTATGAAAAGTTTATAATCGCCTCATTTCTGTAATAGTTTGAAATAATAGTGTTTGAACATTTGCCATTCTGACATTTATTAGGGACATGCCTAACATTTTCCTACTTGGCATCCATTGGTTGTTTGTTTCCCTTAGACATTCATTATTCCTCTCAATCATTGCCTGTATGTGAAGAGCTTGTTTCAAAATAATTTTGACTTTTCATAAACTTGCTTGTTAATATATGATCTTTGTAAAATTTGCAATTCCAATTGAAGTGAGACTTGAAACTTCCTTTATTTGATCTAGTAATCTTTGGTTGATGAAGCCGAAACAACAAAAATAAATTTTGAGTTCAGCCAAGCAATAGTGGAATAAGGACATGTAAAATAATAATAATAATAAAAAGATACAGAATATTATGCAGTATTATTTATTTGAAACTTGAAAGTTTTTCTGAAATTTCATTTTAGAAAGGAAGGAAGATAAGGAAACATTGACAAAATCACAATTAATGTCATTTTGGTGTATTCTCAAAACTATTTTCTCTTTGTTTCTTGAAAGTACATCTCGTTGCTTAGCTCAGATAGTTTCTTCTGTTGCCATGAAATGCGTAGTGCTGACCATGGGACATTTGCAAATCTGATAGGTTGTGAAAAGATGAGAACTCTGAATCTACAGCTTCAGGAACCTGCAAAATATGTCAGTTTTGTTATAATGCAATTTAATGATGAGGAGACCACATATTAGGATCATGGAAGAAAAATACATAATTACATAATGAATTAAAACTAACCTAAGAAAATCTGTAAGCAAATAAAAAATCTGCTTGACCTTTTATGCCCATAGGATCGTTGACGACCCAATGCAATGCAAGTGCTTACAGCCACTAAAGAAAATTAAACATTCCATTGTTGAGCATTTATGATTTTTATTAACAATTAAGCTGTTTATAATTCTAAGCTTCACAAATCCAATATACCTGTAGAAATCATTTGTGAATATTTAGCTGCAAAAGGTGCACACACCATGATAAATATTATTGGGAAGTAATAATCTCAGTTTATTTGCTAATATTTGCTGATGTAATATAATGAAATGTATGTCTATTTGATGGAATAATAGTTTTTCTTAAATGAATATGAAAAATTCATAAATAAGAGGTTAATGATAAATATTATTGGGAAGTAATAATCTCAGTTTATTTGCTAATATTTGCTGATGTAATATAATGAAATGTATGTCTATTTGATGGAATAATAGTTTTTCTTAAATGAATATGAAAAATTCATAAATAAGAGGTTAATGATAAATATTATTGGGAAGTAATAATCTCAGTTTATTTGCTAATATTTGCTGATGTAATATAATGAAATGTATGTCTATTTGATGGAATAATAGTTTTTCTTAAATGAATATGAAAAATTCATAAAGAAGAGGTGGGTAATGTATGGGTTGTTTATGACCTGCATGCCCTAGACTTAACATTTTTTTAATAACTTTAGAAACAAAACAATTTCAATTGTGCAAATTCTAGAACTGGAGAGTATGAAGCCAAGGGAGAATTTACCAAACAATGTTTTCATAACTCTCCCAATTGATGACTGTCAAGAAAGTGCAAGAGATTCCAGTGATGAAGATGCTAATGATCCAGATAGGCTTAGTTGCAGTTACCATGAAACCGAATTGAAAAAATGTTCAGTTCTACATGCTAATGACAATACAAATTAAAATTGAAGGGATAAATTTGCTAAATTGCGTCCCATGATTCAGATACTCAATAAACTGTTTTTAAGACATTTCCCAGTCGCATAGTCCATTGATGAATCAATGATCCCATATTCTGCTAAAAATGGATGCAAACAGTTCATACAAGGGAAGCCTACATTACATACAGCCACTTTGGCTACAATGGTATGTTTCTGCATCTTCAGGATATTGTGTTCATTTTGACATTTACCAAGACCAGAGAAACAATGTAGATAAGAAAGTATCTTACACATAGTAGGACTGGGAAATCTGTTGTTTGGCAATTTACTCTGATCTTGCAGTAACACTTTCAGGATACAGAGTTTTCTTTCTTTTTTGATAATTTCTTTACAAGTCCTGTGCTCATTGAGAAGTTAGAGATATTCAGGGGCCCAGGTACTGAGAGGTCCATAGGACAGAGAAATGTCCGGAAGATCAAAAAATATTTTTATAAAGAGGATCATACAATAGTGAAAGTGATGATGTGAATGGTATTGAGTGTGTTCAGTGGAATGACAATAATGTATCTGTAGTTTCCAATGAGTTTGTAGTTCCTGTCGTGACTGCTAAGAGGTGAGTAAAAGACAAATGTAAAGTCAATATTACCTAACTAAACATTTTTATAAAAATAATATGAGGGAGTAAATCAAATTTACCAATATATTGCTCAAACTGAAATTGGATTCAGGGGTAAGAAATGCCCATTCTTTTCTGGACAACAATGCTGGTTACTATCATGAAAATATGGATGTAAACATGATGCTCTCGAGTTTAGAAGACAGGTTGGGGTGCCCCCCCCCCCCCGCCTACACTTTTAATTTGTTAGGATTGTGTAATTATTTAAAAAATATTGTATGGTATCATATATCTACTACAAAAATACTACACAATACATATAATAACATACGTTTATTATTCAGTAAAAATCTATGATGTGCCCCCACTCCCATTGGCTGGATCCACCCATCTGCATTCAACCTTGTCAATTGTATGTCTGCACATTCAGTTTTTACGTTTTCCTGTCTGTTATGTAATTTTTCTTTACGAAGTCTAGGCATTAAGAGTTCTGTTGAAAATTTGCTGTTTTTCGGCACACGATTATAGTACTTTCTCTTCTTAAGTGTAAGGATGAGAAAGTAAAAACAGAGCCACCGTAAAAAAAAAAAAAAAAAAGAATGTAAATACTTGCATAGCCTATTGTTTTTTAACTACAGAACTAGTAACTGGCATTTTACACTTTCTTCCATCAGCCCTGAAGACTGTATGCTTTCCAGGAGTAAGACAAAGCATGTGTCCACTGCATGATAAATGCTTTTGTGGATTTCATGGAAAGAAATGAAATGTGGGCTTTTGAAATCAATTTATATTTTGCGCAATATTCAAAACAATTTTTTGGTACAACTTTGATAGAACATATTGGACTTCGCTTGCCCAAGAGGTGTTGTTAATGACCCATTCTAGAGCAAAGTCTTCAAAGGACTCTTTAGTGTTAGAACCCATTTTTTATAGTAACGAGATCAAATTGCACTATGTAGTTTTACAAAAGTCCAAAACAAAGATAGTTCTGGACATAAATTGGTTAATTCAACTTGTTTACTTCTCAAATAAAGCAAAAATGAGGGAGCATTAGTGGATAACTCTATTCTGCCATGAAAATAAAAGAGGTCTAAGTACCAGTTAGACCACTCTTGCCCTCATGACCGTCTGCAGTTGGTCCACTATTGCTCCCATGGCCTGAAATAAGCTAGTGGTGCTACAACATACACAGACTTTTTTCATATTATTTGTAATAGTTGTATGTAATTGCAACTTTCGTTCTAATAATATTTCAATCACCATTGCAAAACACTTCTAACTGCTGAATTGTAATGAGTCTGCTATGCATATTTTCTAATGTCATTCAAGTCCTAAATTAACTTCATTGCTGACGACAATCACTTTGTCAAAGTAGTTTTAAAGTGTGCGAAAATTACTAAAAAAAAATTAAAAACAATATTGAAGATATTACTGCATTCAGAAATCAGCCGATTGTAGGAGTGAATGGATTATAGTATTTAACAAAATGAGGGTATAAAGAGGTGTATAATTGCATAAATGGTATGTTCAAGAAAATACGCGACGAAAGGAGCGAGTTTTCTTATATACCATGAGTGCAATTATACCCCTTTATACATGTTACGTTCAATATTTTTTCGTTTCCATTTACGAATAATTGAAATTTGTAGAAATTCCATCGCATCTTTTCCACTTAAGATATGCATTTCATGACAAAGTTTGCTTCTGAAAAATATCTATTTTAGTGGGCCTTGCATTGTTTTTGTTTCCACGAAATATTTGCAAATGGAAGAAACTGGACATATTTCTGATAAAATATAAGAAGCTGACCAGGGTAAGAAAACATTTCTTCCCACGAAAAGTGAAGACCGGTATGAGAGAGTATACAACATGTATAAATAATGGCGGAAAACTAGTCGCCTCTGACAGAGTTTTGCTGTAGCGTTCTTTTCAGTTTTACATGTAAGATATTTAACGTTAAATATTTTATGTTGTTCCATAAGTAGCTAGCTCAACTTTTACTTCCCCAATTTAGTTTTATTGATTCGTTGTTTATATGTAGTTGTAGGTGTGTAATATGTGATGAAGTTAGTTCATGTTTCATGGCCGACTGCAAATACCTTGATTATATTTTCTTAATTACACAATTTGGCTCCGTTTCTGAATTCTGATTGGTAGGGGTGTTGATTTAATTCCGTGCATGCTATTAACATACCAACAATTTTTCATGTAATTGATGAGCAATTTAGTTAGCTAAACGAAAAGGAAATACAGTGAAACTCCGTTTATACGTTTTTCACGTTTATACTTTTTTGGTAAGTCCCGGATAAATTCCTATAATTCCCATTGTAAATTATTTCAGTTATGCGTTTTACGCTTATACGTTTTTCACACTGTACGTTCGTAATAAAAGTCCCTTTAAGACCGAATAATGTTCAAAGGATCCCGGTGAGGCGCGGGGTGACCTGCGCCGAGAGCCCTGAAATTTTGTTACTCGAATCGGCACGCTCCACAGTGCTCCTGCGGAGCGATTGTCGCTTGACCTCTGAGGCCACTTCCCGTTAATGAAACTTATAATATAGAAGCTCGACTCGGGCTAGCCGAGGGCCGAAGATCCGTGAGCCCGGGGGGAGATAGCGCCAAGTCAGCTTTCGGGCCACCTCCGGCAGCGGATGCGTACGGGATCTTTGACGATCTCAGTGGGCGACGGCCCAGGAAGGGTAAAAGGCGTCCCCGGAAGAGAGTAACGGCGTAGATGACCAACAAGTGAGAATGTTTGTGCATTGACTATCCCACTCTTCGAAGGCCCTTTTGCTCGCCGTAATAACGTGAGATCTTTTCGGTAGCAGCGTGGCACAAGCAACTTCCTGTTTTCAAGCCGAAGGATCAGACCCCAGTAAATGAAAGAACACCCGTTATAGAAACCTTTCGAGTCGATGCAGGAATTATTAGAAAAAGGATCGCAAAAGTTAGGAGAAATAAATCTGTAGGTCCTGATGGAATACTAGGAGAAATACTGAAACTGGGAGGGGAAGCCATGATTCCTTACCTTGCTCGGTTAATGGACGTCACTATAAATAACATTATTCCTCAAAATTGGAAAGAGGCAATTGTAGTGACGATTCACAAAGGAGGAGACAAAAGGATTGTTAATCATTACAGGCCTATAAGTCTGACATCAGTCGTATGCAACCAGATGGAACACTTGATTGCGGAGTATATTAGGCGAGTTTGGAATAAAACTGACTGGCTTTTTCAAAATCAACACGGTTTTCGTCCTGGGTATTCGTGCAACAGCCAGACTATTGCTTTATGTCAGGACATCGCAGATTCATTAGACAAAGGGAGTAGGGTCGATGCTATAATATTAGACTTTTTCTAAAGCACTTGATCTGGTTCCACATGACCTTTTAATTGACAAATTGTCAAAAACTGCATTAGATCATCGAATAATCTTGTGGATAAAAGAATTTCTTACGGGCCGAACTCAGTCAGAATAGGTGATAAATATTCATCGAAATTCGATGTAACATATGGGGTCCCTCAGGGGAGTGTGTTAGGGCCACTGTTATCTTAGGGCCGGTTTCACCAACAGCCGAGTAAAGTGAAGAGTAGTTACTCGAGAGTAAGCATTACTCCACGATAGTTACTCTCGAGTAAAATATAAGCGTTTCACCACGCTTCTGGAGGGTTATGTTACTCTAGAGTACATACTCCCCAATTTACTCCGCGTACCTGCTGAACACGCAATTTTTCATACACAGTAGAGAGTGATTCAAGAGGCCGTGAACGAGAGTAACACTGTGAACCATTGCGGACCAACGGGAACCTCTGGTTATTTCCTTACATTTCAGATTTGGAAGTTCTTTGCGTCGTCTTGCTCTTAGTTTTGTGTGGTTATTTGAGATAGCGTAGCTTATTTCTTAGTTTTTGTATCTTTATTTCTTAATATTACTTAGTCTAGGTTTTCCAATGTATATTATTACCAACTAGGACGAAAATGTCTAGTTTTTCAAATGTTGTTAACCTCGCGCTTTTAAAAGAAATATTTGTTTGTTTTATTTTTTAACTTTTATTCATCTTTCAACTATTAGTTATAGTTAAAACGTTGGGAAGGGATTCTGGAACTCAAGAAAACGTACGCAGATGATCTCCCCCATACGTTCTCTTATTATTATTACCGTTTATTACTGTTTTTGATTAAATAAATAAGTACTTATTGTTCTTATTTTTCCTTTTCTTGTCATATATTTACTTTATTTCGAATCCACATCGGTGAAAAATAAATTTACAAAGTCCTCCACTGTTCATAATGTACCCGATGAGTTTTACTTCACAAATAAAATACGTACTTGCACGATTTAAATGATTTTTAATAGAATATCCTATTTTGATTTTGATTCTGGACTGATTGCCTGTAAATGGGTACCTACAATTCAGAAATAATAGTTTATGAAATAATTCTACTACTTGAATATATTTTTTATATTTATTTTTTAGTATGCAAATTATTTCGCTTCAAAATAGAAGAGCTGATAATTTGGTCAAACATAACCTCGTCACAAAATCTCGATCGTCATAATTGGGAAACCAATCCATTCTCTCCTACACCTATCTTTGTCTTCGCATTACAGGATAATATTCCGAATCATCGCCGGAATCATCTTCAAATACCATCATTCGCAATCGTCGAGCCATAACAACACGTCGCAGGTACACGCACGTTGAAAACTAAGCTTACTCCGCATTTTACTCGACGGATCTTCGCCGTGTAAAGTTACTCTCGAATTTACTCTCGTGTATGCGATTTACACTCGAGTAAAGTGTTGGTGAAACGCTCCAAGAAGATACTCTCGTGTAAACGTGATTTACTCCAGAGTAAACTCTTACTCTTCGTTTGGTGAAACCGGCCCTTAGTGTTCATTAATGACATTGCAACTGGAATAAAATCGAAAGTTAGACTTTTCGCCGATGATTCCATAATATATAGAAGTATTGACTCATCTTCGGATGAAAATATTTTACAGAACGATCTAAACTGTTTATGGAACTGGGCGTGCAGAAATAAGATGGAATTAAATCCGGAAAAGAGTAAATTCATTTGTTTTACCAAGTCTCGCTCGAATGTAAACTCCATTTATGAGTTAGGAACTAACGTTATACCGCGTGTAAAAAACTCTAAGTATTTGGGTTTGGTCCTGCGAAGCGACTTGGGTTGGTCGGATCATATTAACAATACGGTCAAAAAATCATGGAGGGCGCTGCACTTTGTAATGCGTATTCTAAAAAACAGTAGTTCAAATGCCCGATCCTTAGCATATACTACACTTGTTCGTCCTATTTTAGAATACGGAGCTGCCTGCTGGGACCCGTACAGAAAAGGGCAAATCGAGGCGTTAGATGAAATTCAAAAAACGGGCCGGAAAGTTTGTAAATCATGGGCGCGTTGATGGACGAGATGAATGGGAACCCTTATCTAAGAGAAGGGAACGGGCGCGTTTATGCGTAATGTACAAGACGTACAAAGGGGAGACAGCCTGGGCAGACATCGGTAAAATATTACAGAAATCAGATTATAAAAGCAGAGGAGACCATCCTTGGAAAATACGATATAGAAAGCAAAGAACTGATATAGGCAAGTTCTCCTTTGTGAATCGTACTATAGTAGATTGGAACAAACTACCTGCAAAAACACTAGAGACTCTTTCTTCTAATGTAGTGAAATTTAAAAATATACTAAATTCCATGTAGATCATCATTAATAATACTGAGATTTTATCGTTAATTATTATTATTATTATTATTATTATTATTATTATTATTGATGATGATGATATAATTAGTAACACTGTTATTGGCTTTAATGTAATTTTTATGTATTATTACATTATTATTATTATTATTATTGATATGGTCATGTCCCTTATACAGTGAAGTGTAGTGTAGTGAGATGAAGTGAAGTGTTAGACAAGCTATAAGTCAATTTAGAGCTAACAAAATTAATTAGAACTAGGATATCAATTTCTAATTCTAATTGTAATTATATTTGTAAATATTCGTAATAGTTTTGTAATTGTAAATCTAGTAGTAATCATATTTGCCACCGTGCAGTAGCTTAAAGCAACTTTAATATCTATCAATGTGGCTGTCCATCTTCCTCTGGTATCCGTTTCCCATCTGTTTTGCCACATCTGGATGGTCTTCTTCCTTTCTTCCTTCTTAATTAGTGCCCTGTCTTCTGAGAGACTGCTGAAGATGTTGTTCTTTTCAAGAGCAAGCAGGTCTATTGGTATGGTCCCTGCGATTACAAGGACTGCGGCTTCTGACACTGTTCGGTAAGAGCTTGCAATTCTCATTGCCCCTCGCCTTTGAACCGCCAGTATTCTTCTCCTGTAGAGAGCATGTTGCATGGCCGGTGCCCAGATCTCTGCCCCATACAGTAAGATAGACTCCGTCACGGTCATCAGGAGTTTCCTCTTGCCTTGTGTTGGGCCTCGGACATTGGCCATTATTCTGCTCAGGGCGCCTGTAACCTTTGCTGCCTTGTCTGATGCCCGTTTTATGTGCTCCCAAAAGGAGAACCTTGAGTCGAGCATTACTCCCAAGTACTTTATTGCCTTATTGGCCTGGATGTCCTCTTCGAGGATTTTCATTTGTGGTATTGTATTTACCCGTTTCTTTGTTAATAATACAATTTCTGTTCTATTAACAGCAAGCTCTAACCGGTGTTGGGTTAGCCAGGTTTGCACCCTCCTCATTACCTGGTTTAATCGGGTCTGTAGACCCTCTAGGGAGCGTGCTGTCAGGATAGCTGCTATGTCGTCAGCGTATCCTACCAGGAATGTATCGTCTGGCATGTCGAGGTTGAGTAGGCCGTTGTAATTAGCATTCCAGAGATCAGGTCCTAAGATCGATCCCTGGGCTGCTCCTGCCGTCATCCTTCTACTCCTGTTTCCCTGGTCGGTTTCGTACAAGACAACTCGGTCCTTGAGGTAGTCTCCAATAATTCTCCTCAAGTAGTTGGGAACTCCGAAGTTTCTCAAGGCGTCTAAGATGTCTCCCCAGTTAGCCGAGTTGAAGGCATTTCGTACATCCAGCGTCACTACCATGCATATTGGTCTTCTACGGTGGTTTCCCTCTTCCGTTCGTCCCGCAGCTGCAACAATTTCGAGGATCGCGTCTACTGTGGACTTGCCCTTTCGGAAGCCGAACTGCCTTTCTGATAAGCCACCTGCGTCCTCTATGGCTGCTTGGATGCGGGGCTTAAGCATCTTCTCGAAAAGTTTGCCCGCCGTATCCAGCATGCAGAGCGGCCTGTAGGACGACGGGGCTGTTACGTCTCCTTTGCCCTTGCTAATCAGGGCCAATCGGGCTCTTTTCCATCTCGCACAGAACCTGCCTTCTCTCAAGCACATATTGTACATGTTGAGAAGCAGGTCTGGGTGTGATCCTGCAATTGCTTTTAGGACCTCTGCCGGGATTCCATCCGGGCCCGGGGCTTTCTTGCTGCTCATCGAGGTCACAGCCGTTGTTAGGTCCAGAGTGGTGAAATATGGGATTTCCTCCTCAGATACAGGAAGCACTTCGTCTGGCGTTTTCGGGTGCACGGGAAAGAGAGCGGCAACTATATTTTCCATCGTCTTAGCTTCTAGTATGTTCGGCGGAGATATGTCACCTAGTCTGTTGGTGACGAGTTTGTACCCTCGTCCCCACGGGTCATTGTTGACGTTCTGGGTAAGTTCCTCCCACTTCGTTGCCTTGCTTAACGCAATGGCCCTGCGCAGTTCCTTCTTGGCATCCTTGTAGGCAGTCTTTCTTTCCTCGACGTCTTTGGAGTCTCTCCTGGCTCTTAGGGCTCTCCGTCTAAGGCGGAGGCATTCCTTTCTGAGGCTCGCATTTCTTCGTTCCACCAATAAGCGGGCCGTCGCACATTGGGAAAAAGCCCGACAAAGCTGGCCAAAAGTCCAAAACATGAATTTCTACATATGTACTTGCGTCATATATCATTTAAAGAGGACAAAATTCTGCATGACTGCCGTTAATTTCGAAAACGTAAGTTGACTTGTTTAATTATTTGACTTGATATAATTAGTTAGTTAATTATTAGTTGACTTGATATAATTATAGACTCTTAGAACAAAGTTAAGATGAGCGCCGCGTTTTGATACGCTAATGTAACTTCCACCGCACATCTGCTTTGAAATGTTTTTTATTGCCTCACAACTTTATTAGCAGATATTAGCAGCTAATTGTAATGAATATCACTAAAGAACATAATACTTGATATTTTAAAATATGAAAGACCGTGCTAGTCCGTGAAATTCCTAACTTTTATCCTGTGAAATAAATTAAAAATTATACAAATTCAACGCGAAATCGTAATTTTTGAATATAAATTTCTCATGACCAAAGCAAACAAATCAAATGGCAATTACTCACCATACAGATAACACCTACAAGAATAACATAAACTTTCTCAAATGTCATTATATGATCACTGAGCGAAGTTATGCGTGATAGAGCGCGCGCTTGCAAACAGCCTTCGCTATCACACCCAAGAGATGTATATTTTATGTAACTTTGAAAATCGATACCACAAATTCAGAATTTGACAAACCTGTTGCTTTTATGCAAGAGCAACTAAAACCATTCGCTGGGTGGACGTGTTCAGGAGCGGTCGTGTATTGAATCGCGAGTGAAGCCTAGTTTTGTGTTAGAACGTGAGACGAGTTCTATCATGGCTGTGATAATAATAAATATACTGTAAACTAGTCTAGGATATAGCTGCAATTGCAGCTAGTGATCATACCACTATGGATTCTTCTGAGTACAGGGGAACCATAACCTCTAACTTGCCTGATAAACAACACGGAAATTCAGCATAGAAATCATACGCCAGTGCCATGACTTCAGATGTATTCCTATCTAAAGATCAAGCAATCGTCATTGAAGCACAAGAGGGGCTGCCTGTAAAGGACTACATCAACAAAGTTGCGTCTATTGTGGACTCTAAAGAAATAAGGTTCGTGTCACGTATTTCTAATAATAGAATCTGTGTTTTTTTTTCTAGTCAAAAGATAGAAGGTTTTGCTGATAATAACAAAACAATTAACATTAATAACATAGGATTAGGTGTCAGACCACTTGTTAGTAAGCACAAAAGAGTTATCATTTCCAATGTTAGTCCAATAATATCTCATGATGTAATAGAAGCAGAATTCATCAAGAGGAACATAGTAACTGCTACAAAGATTTAATTTATTAAAGCAGGATTATGAGAACCAGGACTGTCACATATAATGAGTTTCAGGAGACAGGTGTATATTGAATCTGATGACACAGATAAACTCCCAGATTCTCTTGTGATATACGTTGATAACACATCATACCGTATTTTTCTGTCTACCGATAACATGTCTTGTTTCATTTGTAGACAAGAAGGACTCATAGATCAACTGTGTCCAAATAAATCTAATGTAAATGACATGGAAACATCTGAAAGTTCTACCCAGCATGTACCTAACCTCAACATCAGAACAACCCCACAAACAGTAAATAATGCAATGAAGGAAATAACAAATAACAATTTCCCTCTCCTTCAAAAACGACACCTACCTTCAGAGTCATCAACTCAACCAGAAAGTACTTCCAGTAAAAAGTCAACAGGACAAGAACACAAGGCAGAATAAAAAGAAAAAGATACTGGAAAATACTGAAGAACCTTTAAATAACCAAACGAAAACTGTCGAAGAATTAACTGTAGAAATTAGGAACACAATTGAAACCAATGGGGATAAATATCCACTATCCTATGAACAATTTGTAAGCTTCTTAGAAAACATCTTCGGATTTAACAACCCAGCAATGATTGCAAAAGACTACGCTACAGACATAAAGGATTAATTACAATGATGAGTGAGACCTACCACTCCCTCTGTGATAGATCTATAAAAAACAGGTTTAGAAGAATATTAAATAAACTTAAAAAAAGTATTGAAATACAGAATGAATCTGAATATTCATCAACAGATTAGTAGCTGCTAAACTATTCTTGGCATGCTCACCTACAATGGAATGTGAATGGATTCTACCCTAGATATGAAAGATTACAACTATTATGCCACCAATATAAACCTTATGTCTTATGTCTGCAAGAGACTAACACAACAAAAGTAGTAAAATAAAACACTTTAAATGCTTCAACAAGAATAGAGAGAATTCCAATATTGCATGTGGAGGGGTTGCAACGAACCTTACTCAGCTGTTGAGTTGGATATTGACACTGATGTAGAACTGGTGGCTATCCAAACATCATCTCCAGATAAAATCTGTATATGCAACATATACTTACCGAACAGCTACCCTTTTGAAATTTGTGAGCTCATCAATATTGTAAAGCAACTTCCCAAACCATACTTAATATTTGTATATTTTAATTCACATAATACATTGTGGGGGTCTAAAAAAACGACTCTAGAGGCAGTAAACTTGAAACTGTCATAGGTGAAACAAACATAATGTTATTAAATACTGGGCAGGCTGCCCACATTAACATAAGTAATGGAAGTTTCAGTAGAATTGACCTCACATTTAGCTCTATAAATTTTGCTCAAAAATGCAGCTGGTTTGTGTCAGAATATACCCATGATAGTGACCACTTCCCATTATTTACTAGTGTTTCTTCTCCTGTAGGAATGTCTACCACTAACTATGGAATAAAAAATGGAACTTCAATCAGGCTAATTGGAATAAGTACTACCAATTAATAAACATATATATTACAGATTTTGACTTAAACTATCAAGTAAGTGAAAATGTGGATGGACTGATTGATAAATTTTCTCACATCATAAGGAATGCAGCAAAAGAATCTATAGGAACTTGCACACCATCACTGAAACCCAAATGCGTTCCATGGTGGAATGAGAAATGCAAAGAAGCACTTAAAAGATCCAATCATGCTTACAACCGGTTCAAAAAACATAAAACTGACGAGAACAAAATTGAATACAAACGGACAAGAGCTCTCACCAGAAGAATTCTTAAAGAGAGTAAAAGGAACTCCTGGAATAAATTTGTGTCATCTATTAGCTCACAAAACAGTATAAAGAGAATCGTGGAGAAAAAATAAATGCAATTCAGGGACACAAAAGATGTAGCCAGATACATTTTCTTCAAGAAGGAAATAAAACTATTACACAATCTGCAGATATTGCCAACGTACTAGCTGATACATATGTCAGAATCTCCAGATCTCAAAACTTCTCTGATGCCTTTCAAGGAAATAAAAATGAAGAAGAAAAAGTAGAATTTTCAGATGATTCTGATGACAAATGCACACCACTTCAGCTAAATAATCCCATAACCATGGAAGAACTTCTTACCATAGAATCCACTAATAATTCCTCTCCTGGCCCAGATAATATTCCGAATATCCTCATCAAAAATCTCCCCATACTTGGAAAGAAAATTTTACTTGACATATATAACTATATTTGGAAGAAAAGAGTTTTTCCCCAGATCTGGCAGATGGCCATAGTAGTACCTGTTGCGAAACCTCGTAAAGTCCCATCCAAACCTGATAACTACCTTCCTTTATCACTTACATGTAATATGTGCAAAATACTTGAGAAATGTATCAATAAACGCCTCAATGGTCCCTTGATACTCGGAAAATCATAAATGATAATCAATTCTGCTTTCGATCTGGACATTCCACTGTGTCACATCTAATAAGCGTTGATAGACATATTCAAGAGGCTTTCATGAACAATCAACATGTAATTGCTGTTAGTCTGGATGTAGAGAAAGCGTACGACATGGTATGAAAAAGACGGATCTTGAAGATTTTGCAGATAATAGGAATAAAAGGAAATATGTATGATTTTATTAAAAAAATTACCCTTGATCGCAGACTACAAGTCAGGATCAATGGTCAACTCTCAGATATAAAGCAGTACTGCAAATGCAGTAATGTAAAGCAGTACTGGTGTACCTCAAGGGTCCGTGCTAAGTGTGACTCTCTTCCTATTAGCAATTAATGATATAGACAACCTCCAGTTATCACTAGAAAATATGCAGATGACATAACTGTACTATGCAAAGGGAAATCTCTCCTATCTACTCAAAAGATCATGCAAAAAGCCTTAAAGTCAATTTTTGAATGGTCTATGATCACAGGGTTTAAATTTTCTACCAAGAAAACAGCATGCATGTTTTTTTCAAAAATAGCTGATACAGTATCCCCTAAACTCCAGCTTGGAAATCAACTGCTTAGATTTGTTAACAAAATTAAAATTATTGGACTCCAATTTGATCCAAAATTAAAATGTAAGATTCACTTACAAGAATTAATCATTGAATGCAAGAACAGACTTAACATTATTAAATATCTCTCCAACAACAACTGGGGAGCTGATAAAAACCTCTTGCTACTGACATATAAAGCGATCGTTAGATCAAAAATCGATTATGGTTGACTATTATACCAATCTGCTAACAAAAAAGAGTTGAGGAAAATAGAATCAATACACAATAAAGGGCTTAGAAAATGTGCTGGGTGCTTCCACACCAGCCCCATAGGAAGTATACTTATTGAATCCGAAGAAACCTCCTTAAACCACCGAAGGAAAACCCTCAATCTCAAGTATGCTTCTAAAGCCGCCTCGTCTACTAACCCAATAATACACACTGACGTTTTTCCTTAGCTACAGAAGATCTATAATAGTCATCTTCGATATAATCCGATGTACAGTAGAATAACCCAACAACTTAAAGAACTAGACATTAAAAATATAAGTGCTGATAAACACAGACAATTCCAGATACCACCGCGGACCATTGAAAAAATGTCAATAGAGTTATCACTGACAGATTATCACAATAACAATTTAACAAAAGAAGACTGGAACACCAAATTTGAAGAAGTAATCCAGAAATATAAAAATTACTCCCATTTTTATATTAGTAACAAAACAAGGGACGAAGATACTTAAGTCATAGTATATACATCCAATGAAAAAACTAGCTTCCTACTACATCACTATTGAAGTTCTAGTAGTGCTGAAAGCTATTCTTTAATGACAGCTCTAAAAATGATACATCAATCGTTGCACTCAAATATAATTGTATTCACAAACTCACTTTCTACAATAAAACTACAACAAAAATTCAAACTCTGAAATGGTTATCAAGGTTCAGGAGCTACTCCACCTTATTCAAAGGCTTAGTAAAAAACGTTATTTTGTGGATTCCCCTTCATCTAGATATACCACTGACTGCACCAGGAAGTCATATTAGAACATCACTAGTCGACCTCCAGTCAGTGAAAAATGTTCATAATATAGCATACACGACGAGTGATATCTGGAAATACTTGCATGGAAAAATGAAAACCAAATGGAGCCAAGAGTGGAAGATTTGTAAGGCCAACAGTCTTCATAAGAAGATAGAAAACTTCTACAACCTGCAAACTTAAATTAAAAAAAAACCGTAAAGATCAAGTTACAATCACCAGAATTAGATCAGAACACACAAAGATTACTCACGTCCACCTATTAAACAAGAATACTCCCCCAATTTGCAATATATGTAATGTACAAATATGTCACTTTCTCGTATAGGTACTGCTGTTATGTAATGCTGTACGAAAAAATAGTGGATTTTCGGCCGAAAAAAATCATTACTGGGCCCCGATATCGAAAAAGTGGATAAACCCAGTTGCTCAATTAAGAAAAAAAACTCTAACACGTGGTGTAGAGTTCTTGTTTTGTGGGTCCTCGATATCGAAAACCAATTGAAAACAAAACGTCCGTCCGTTCGTCCCTCTGTCTGTGAACACATCTAGCCCCAAACCATGCGTAGGATTTTTTCCAAATTGAAGAAATACCTGTCCATCTGGCTCAAGTTCAAGCTTTGAAATTTTGAAAAACATTCTTTAAAGTTTGATTTTTTCGGCGTCTTCCTACAACTACAAAATTGAGGATAAGATATATTTCCTACAAATGGAATTTGTTGTCCATAAATACTTCTTTCATTACGGTCATGTACATTTTTTAAATAGTAATTTTCTCGCAATATCACGTGCAATATTTGCAATTAAAAAATATATAAACACAAGATTTTCTCTAAAACCGCGCCAAATGTTTTGTTTAAACTTTTGGTAGAAATAATCCTAAATTCTCTCTATAAATGACATATACGCCATATTGCTCTATTCTTTTGTTTTTTCAAAATTTACAAAAATTTAATGTAAATGTAATTTTTTTTCTTGTCTCTCATGTCACCCATGTTAACATTACCAGCAATTGCTTCACATTATTGTATTTGTGTACATGTGCCTTTAATAATGTAATAACATTTCTCGAAAACTCATAGTTTTTCTTGGTGAAAATGAGCTCACAATCCCGCATTATCAGAAATTTTCAAATGCTATTTTCGCAAAAATGGCTCCAAATTTTTTCTTCAAACTTTTCCAACGGATAGTGCTAATTGCACTCTTTAATATGACGAGTTAATTTTGGTGTATCCATATGTATTTAAAAAAATACACAAATGTATTTTTTTTGAAACGCTGTTAATATGCAATTTCCAGCGATTTGTACACATTATTTCATTTGTGAGTGGACGTGCTTCAAATGAAGTTTTCCGAAAACTGAATAGTTTCCTGTGAAAAGAGCTTTAAATTTCGCATCTAGGTGGGGTTGGTATATCACATTAATGTGCCACGCGGAACCTATCGCATAACATGATACATGATTATCACCCCCCCCTTTAGGATGTGCACGAAAACCTCATACCAACATCACTAACGATAACAGACGACGATTTAAAGTATTTATGTCGACATCTTTGGTCAAGATATCCGCATTCATGTGGTAAGATCTGAGATGTTTTGGAACAATTTCTCCATTTTCAATGTCTTCCTTCACGAAATTAGATTTCCTCATAATATGTTTATTTCTGGTAGTTATTTTGAAATCTCATGTCCAGTCTATAATTGATTTATCAGTAAAAACTTGTATTGGTCGAGGAACCAATTTCTCGAAGCCGATGTCCTAGATGAGTGTTACTATCCACTTCTTCTAGGAGATCGCATCGCAAATTCCAATCAACTCTGACTCCATTGTGGATAGCGTGACCATTTTGTTTCTTATATTTCCAATTAATAAATGATTTTCCTAGCATCATCGTATGTCCTGAAAACGATTTAATATCTCTAGTAAAGCACCAGCCAGCTACCACTAGCTAACACCTTGCTCTTCGCTTATTTTCAATCTGAAATGTTTAGTTCCTTTCAAGTTCCTTAAAGATTTTTTAATGCCTTGCAAATGAATATTCTCGGATCCCTCGCATAATGAGATAATTTGCTGTAAGTGTAAGCCAAATCTGGACGAGTGGCACTCACAAGGTATCCTAGACAACCCAACAATTATTGATATACATTAAAGTTTACCTTGTCAAACTTTTGAAAGTCGTCCATTTTTACTCCCATTACTCCAGACGTACTTACAGGGTGACATTCATTCATTCAAAACCTTTCTAATATTTCTCCTATAGTATTTTCCTGATCTAGTGAAAAACAACGATTCCTTCCTACGACTCTTATGCCCCGAAACGATTCATTCACATCGCGTCCACTACCTTTATCGTTAGATGTTTCTTTAAATCCGTTGTCAACTCAATGAAATTAGTATTCTCTCCTATGATGATACAGCCGTCTACATGAAAACCAATGATCAAGAAATCCGTGTCTTGTGTGTTCAACAAACACGCAAGGATTACTTTTACTTTATTCCATACCACACCGCATAACCACACACTGCATAATTTCTTGTACCAGCATCTTCCAGCTTCAGGTAGGCCATACATGCTCTTCTTCAATTTTAACACTTCATTCCCATCTACGTGCACACCGCCTGGAATTTTTATATAAACGTCGCGTTCCAATTTTCCGTTTAAGTAAACAGTTTCTACATCGACGCATTTCACGTGATAATTGTTCCTTGCAGCCAAGAAAGCAAGATGCGAAACGTTTCTAGCCTCATCGCTGGACTATGAGCTCACTCAAAATCTCTTCCGCTCACTGAATCCATCCACTACTAACCTCGCTTTATATTTCACCTTGTTGCCCGCGCACTTACAAATTTTTTTCTGGGTCTTCCTATAACTTCAATTGTGAAGATACAATTTTTTCTTAATGAAATATGTTCATCAAAAACATATCTTCAAACATAATGAGAGGTATGTAAAATGACAATTTGTAAAACTTCTGTTAAAATTTGTAAAACTACTGTTCCTGGCTATCAAAATGAACGCTGGCATGTACCACAGGCGCTTCGTTTGAATTGGTTGGGTTTGGATTACATTAGCATTATTTCTAAAACTTTACATGAAAGAAAAATTGAAAAAATTGAGTACCATAAATTTGAAGCTATTTTTAACTTTAGTTTCCATGCTTACTACCTGCGCTGCTTTGAAGAACAATGCAGCGAAGGAAATAGGCTCTACTCATATTTCCTGGCGCCCAATCCCGTCAAGATCATCGCATATTACTTTACTTCGTCCTCCCTGTCAATTCAGGCACAGTTACTATTAATCATCTTATTAGGTAGGCTATAAGCAAAGATAGCTTTGACTACGCTCTTGTAGAAACGAAGTTACACTTCCCTTTGAATATCGTGGACGTGATAACATGGTCGTTTCGGTCGGAAAAATAGCAATGTGGTACCGCCCATGTCATCAAAAAAGAGGCGCGGCACTAATCGAAACTCAGTGATTGAGTTCCCAGTGAGACGTTTGTTCCGCAAATATCTCGTCCATGCACGTGCAACCCACAGGACACCATATAGGTGCTCTAAGGTTCTAGGTACTCCACCAATGTTGCACCTACACAAGGGATAGGGTTTGAAGTAGTGTTATGCGTGAGTCAAGAACTTCGCGATCCTCAAGCAAACATGTGACACCTCATATAGACCGATTTAAACACTCACCGTTATCATGTACTGAGTTGAATTCTGCACTTTACTGATCACGATGTCGTATGTGAATTTGTGATAAATGTTGGGAAAAATCTGAAAAAACGAAAAATCTCGGTTTTCAAATCCAATTCCCGATTTTTTCCCGGTTCTTCCAGGCTGCTTCAAATTCCCGGTTTTCAAGGATTCCAGGTTCGCTGGTCACCCTGCACGCATTATAGTTTTGCCATAGAGTAAAGATTGTACCTCTTTAGTCTATGGTTTGGAAGACACTTCACCTCTTGTTTTGCTTTCTCCCATTCAGTGCAGTCGGGGGCCATTCATCGCGTTTAGATATATTTTGATGATTGATTCTACAGCCATGTTCGCAGCTGCATCATATTTTACGATAGGGCGCCTCATTCTAGACGATTTGCAAATTCTTGCTTCATTACTACGATCATTTGATGACTTATTACATCATTCTCCGTTCGATTGCTTTCTTCATCAACTTTTTCATTGAGTCGATAGACATTTTCGTCCATATCTGAGACATGATCATTATTAATTCTCCGTCCTACTTGCCAGTTGATTAAAACGCTTGTTTTCAGTCGGACAGTTTTCACAGTTTCTATCAGTGGACTCGCCAACAAGAAGATCGTATTCCAAGTGGTTTAGATTTTACTGTTTCGAAATGCCCCATGATTTGTATGTCATCTCCGACTCTCGATTCATACATGACATCGTTTTCCAAGTCATATATTCGGTAAGCTCTGCGACATCTCAAATATAAGCTCATATCATAAGCGCGGGTTTTCCCCCAGGAATACCTACCCCAACTCCTTTGCCAACATTAGTTGAATTAAGAATAAATGATAGCAACGAGCATTGTGGACAAGATCTGATAACCAGAAATGTTTCATCCCATATAATAGAAACTATTTTGCATCGAAAAACGAACTACAAATTTGATATAAAGTTCCTGGTCAAAATAACTGAACTCCCCACTCCTCTCGCAACAAGCGAAGCGAGGGCTCAAGAAAACGTGCGGGGATAACATGAAGATACCGAATTTGCGTGTTCTCATCAATTTATTCGTATTTGGCTTCGAATGTTTAAAGAAAACCTTGGAGCTAAATATTCTAAAGTGTGACACCGTGGGTATGATTTCAGACCATAATTCTAAAGGAACGTTACCATTTGCTTGTTTCGTGGGAGTAACATACGGCCGTTTGCACAGCCTCCGCCCAGAATCTCAGTGGTTAACAAGAACCTATTAACAATGTAATCGTGGCATTTAGAACAGTTCTTTTAGCCCTTTCAGCAATTCCTTTACTTTGCGGTGTATATTGTAACGATACCGAATATTATACCCCGGCTCATCGCACAAAGTGTTGCGTAATCACGCACTGGCGCTTTTGCGTCTTTTTCTGAGCCGTCGGGCGGCTGATTCGTTACGCACAACTGCTTGCCGCGACACCTCGGCGCCGAGCAAACGGGGGGACTGTGTTTGTTTTCGCCAACGCCGACGCGGGTCTATCCCTGGGGATCTAGCTGGGAAGGGGGGCTGCGCAGTTTGGAAACTCTGGGAGGGACCACCTGCGTTTATTTACGAAGTGTGCGAGTGAGAGCGCCTCATGGAAAATTCCGCTCGACACACCGACGAAACGCAAGATATTATTGGACCAAATTTAAGTAAGACGTAGGAACCTTTTGCCAATAGAAGCACATTTTGTAAAAATTTTGGAAACTTCTAGAACATTTGGGAAACTGGGGGGGGGAGAAAAAGACTTGCGAGCGCTGGCATGCGCCGAGCAGCCAGATCAGAACGGTGTGAGAGATCCCGGTAGGCGGAGCAGAAGGGTAGGAGAGGTGAGCGCTGAGGTGCGCTCAGCTCACAGAGCAGTAAAGCCGGAGAAGGGCAGTGTCCCTTTGTTTTAAATTGAGGACGAGTAGTTCCTCCTATTGCTCATTTGTCGAATATATTCTCTTTTGATCTCTGCCGATCACGCCCGCTTCGCCCGTCACAATTCACGCGACGAGTATAATCGCGTTACTGGACACCTGAATCTTGAGCTGTCGTCGCTTCTGGGTCGTCGCTTTCGTCGTCTTCATCACGCCGCCGCCGCCGCCGTCGCCGTGGCCACGCTGCGCCACCGCAACCACCGCTGCCGACGCGGGACTCAAAGGGCCTCCCCCGACACCCACGGGACACGCCGCCTGGTGTGAGGTTCGGCGACCTGTAGAGGTTGCCCACCCCAGCGGACCTGCCTGCGAACGGTGACTGTGTTTTGATTGTCGAGCTGCGGCAAGATCTTCAGTGCGCCCTTCAGGCGCGACGCTTGTTTAAAGAAACTCTTATCAAGGAAGTGCTCGCCGCGCATTGGCGACTTCCTTACATTATTAAGTTCCCTGTAATACATTAGTTTTATAGCATAAAAATAGAAAAAGTAATTGCTAAGACCTTAATTTTTTGTATGCTTAAAATTTAAGTTTTTTTATTAAAGTCCATTTGTGTTCTCAATAATTTTATTTTAAATTCATCATCATTTTTTTTTAAAATCCGTCCACCATCTATTCTTCTTCACTCTACATGCTTCCTGAGATAGCCGGCCACACGAGCCCAGGTAAGCAAAGGTAGGTCTGGGAGACCGGGTTCGGTGCAATATGGTACAGTTCTTTCGCATTTTCTTCCTTCATCTCTGTAAAAATTTTGTAGGATCACGTTGATGAATTCCTCGCCAATATCAGTCCTAATACATTTCACTTGGCATTACGTTTCATTCCCTTTTCTTATAATAAATTCCACCGACGTATCCGCACATTCGTGTTTGTATTTCACAAGCTGAGCAAAATACCTGCGACTGTGTTGATCAACAACCATTAACAAATATCTGCTCCCTCCCAGCGACGTCACCGGCATGAGGCCGCGGAAGTCTACGTGCAGTCTCTCGTAAACAAGTGAAACACTTTCTATGTCTACCTCTTTGAACGGAAGTGTTGTAAATTTTCCTTGTAAACAACTGTCACATGATTTGTATTCACTCGAAAAATATTCAAGCTCTCTTGACTAATTTATTTCTACACATTTTTTCGACGTATTTATGATTGACATGACACATTCTACTGTGCCATAAGTTTTCAATGATAGTATTCGATTTGAAACATACTTTATTAATTTCACTTCCACCGCTATACTCAATATTAATATCGCATTCTTTGTCGTTCACATTCATTTGAAGAATGAAATGAAATGAAATTATCCCCGTCAATCTATTTGCTTTCGCTACAAGTGAATTGTTAATGGTATCAAATATTCTAACACCTTGTTCATCGACCACGATTCTCTTGTCCTTGTTTTCAATACTGGAGACCAATAACAAGTTTGAGTTCAAACATGGTACATGAAGCAGCGCCTTTTCTAGATTGACCTTGTTGAGATTATTTGATTTAGTGTTACAGTATCCAACCATGTTTCCTACGGCGTCCGAACAAATTTTTATTCTTGATTCTGCGGCCTTAATTTCGATTGTGCTGACTTTTCATTTCTCAGCAGACCGTCCCTCGATGTCATGTGCAACGTGCAACCAGAGTCCAATAGCTATCTAATTTTTCTTCCTTTGCTACCATTGCTCGCATCTCCTTCGGGTACTTGGTTGAACTTCTCTTTCGTTGATTGGAATTTATTTCTTCTTTCTGATTTGCAAAGGTTTCACTGCTTTTCTTGTAGTAGTTTTTCTGCAAGTTGTTAGGTTTCTTTTCTCCATTGGATTTGTTTTGATATCCGCTCTTTTATACCAGCAATTTTTGGTGATGTGGCCTAGTTTGCCGCAAACAAAGAAATTTATTTTCTTGAATTCTTTTGCCTTAAACGCCATTGCTTTCTTGTTCACATATGATCGAGCACATTTTTTCTCGTATCTCAACAAACTGATTTAAAATCATTGATAATAATCTCATTGATTTAAAATCAATGTCCGAATTAGCGTATAACGCAGTCGTCACGTCGCTATAGTTCTTTGGTAGACCGTCAATGATGCACCAGCTCCTGTTCTTCAATTTTCGCCCCTAGTTCATTTATTTTGCACGATAAGCCTGTCGCCCTCGTAACGTTAGCGTTAAAACATCGTCGATTGTTTCGATGTCCTGTTTTTCAATTCTGGCTAATTTTGCTTTTAACGATATTAGTCTGTGGATTCCCTCATGTCTTCTCTTCAATGTTTCCCACAAGATTTTTGTACTAGTTGTTCTCCTGCACGCTGAAAGTTGTTCATTTGGGAGAGTTAGAATTACCATCCGTATCACCTCATCATTTTTATACGTCCACTCTTGCCACTTTCTTTCTCTTAATTCGTTTCTAGGGATTATCTTCGGTTCTTTTAATATTACATCTTCATAGAGGTGTTTGGATCATATGAGAGCGCTCATTTTTAAACTCCACAGACTCTAATTTGTATTAATTCTATTTTTCCGAAGGACATATTCATTCCTTCTGCCATGTTTCTTTTTAACGCTCCGCTATCAGTTTATGGATAGCGACAAGCTCTAATCTATGAATATACTGCAGCTTTGATTCAATAAATATATCAGGTTTTAGTGAGGAGACACTCCGTTTTATTTCAGACAGAATACTACGACTTCGTTACTATCAACATTTCAACAAGGTACATACTAACAACAAGGTCGCATCAACATCTAGGTCATTAGCGACCACTATTGGAATTAACGGTAATGTAACTATGAAGATGAAACGATACGGTGATGATAAGGGGAGAAAGGACGAACACAAATACAAACATGCCTGAGGCGGGACTCGAACCCGCGACCCTTCGGTCCGAGATCACTACGACACTACTGCCTTAGCGATCTCGGTCACCGGATCGGTATCAACATTGTTTTGTTTCTCTTAGTATATCACATTAATGTGCCACACGAAACCTATCGCATAACACGATACATGATTACGAGCAGATTTCAGAAGATCAAAACAGTAGAGATCCTTCGAACCGCACGAGAGTGTTTCGCAGGCCACAAGGGGCCCGCGAGTACTAGAAGGACCAAGTACTGCCAAAATTAATTTCTGATTTAAAACTAAAATAAAGATCTATTAAAAATATGGAAAGTACTGAATCACATGATAGAAATGACGGGCGAAAACCTGCTCATGTAAATATAGGAGAAAAGGATACAATGTAATAACGGTTGTAGTGTTTGTTGTATAGAGTTGAAGAAGGAAGTTTTATTTGGAAATAGGAGTAACTCCGCGTGGATCCGTCCCATGGCGCTGCTGCCCCGTGACCAATGACTTGACCGCTCCAGCAAGGGCAGTGCGTGGCGGGAGCTCACCTGTGGCGCGCCGGGGCAGCAGGCGGGGCGGGCGCCGGCGCCGGCGCAGGCGCAGGGCGCGTGCTGCTGCTGCAGGGGGCGCCAGGGCCGCGCGTGGGCGAACGGGCAGAGGGCGGGGCCGGCAGGCCGCAGGGCGGGCGGCTTGGGCGGGCTGCTCTGCGCGTACAGGTGGATGTTGACGAGCGCGGCCGAGGGCGCGGGCGGGCGGGTGGCGGCCGGGCTGCCGCTTGGCGCCTCCTCGAACAGCGCCATGCGGTACACGTGGAAGAGCAGCTCCTCGACCTCGGCGTCGGGCGCGGCGGCGCGGCGCCCGATCTCGGAGGCGAGCACGCCGAACGCCATGTCGTCGTAGTGGAAGAAGGCCTTGAGCTGGCGGAGCGCGTCGCGCACGTGCGGCAGCTGGCGGCGCGCCTCGGCCTCCCTCTCCAGCCCGATGAAGTGCTCCACGTGCGGCGCGTGCGGCCGCGTGGCGTAGCACTTGCCCAGGCGGCGCCGCAGGGCGAACACGCCCTCCAGCACGCGGTCGGCGACCGCGCGCAGGGCTGCCGCCGCGTCCGCCGGCAGCTTCGGCTCCTGCCCCGCCCCCGGCCCCGCCCCCGCCGGCTGCGGCTCGGGCTCCTCGGCGGCGGGCGCGGCTCCTCCACGCGTGCCGCCGGCCGCGTCCGCCGTCGCCGTCGCCGGCGGGGCCTCGGCTTCGGCCGCGGGCGCCGGCGAGGGCGCGGGGGCCGGATCGGGCGCGGGCGCGGCCGGCGTGCCGAAGGCGCCCCGCGCGAACGGGTTCCTGGGCCAACACACGAGGCACTTGCAAAGCGCCAACTCGGACCCGGGCCCACGGCCTTCTACTAGCGCCGAGCGTTCGAAACAAGGCCAGTGACGCGAACAATTTGTCGGCGGGAGGGCACTGGTTGTGTAATATCACAGTCGACAATATTTTTTATTTTCGCTAAATTTAAAGTTTAGTTTTATTTGATTTATAATTATTTTCGTATTGAAGTTATCTGTTGAATGACTTTCTTTACTCTCGAAACTATATTTGTAAACATCTATTATAACATGTTTGTGAAATTTGTATCATAAGTTTTGGGGGGGGGGGCTCCAATGTGTCCTCCCACATCTTTGTTTGGACCACTGAAATAGGTATTCTATAAGAATTGTTGTTGGACAAAAAATGCTCACTTCGTGTTTCTACGCGAATATTGCGTTTTTCTTTTTAGCATAGTATCACTGTAATTGTTATGGCTGTATATCTTACTCTCCAAAAACTCAAGTTTCAGAAAATGTCCTCAAGAAGCCGAAGTTCTTGAACCAGGGAGTTCTCTGAGCAGTTTTGACGGAACAATATGTTCTTATTTGCTCAAGGCAGCTGAAATTCGCAAACAATATTTGATACATTGATAATTGATGCTTTTGGACGTGATTTTGATCAATTATTAGAATATTCGTTTTAGAGACATTGGAGCGAACTATACCACTCTTGAAAACTATCCCTAACCTCTTTACTGCCCGTCCTGGACTGTCATTTCGCGGAATCAGCTAGTACAGCGGCCCATTTGCTCGCGTAAATCTAACTTCGCGGAGCCATGTTCAACTGCTTTAGAATTCGAGTGCATGTTTTTATTGCCCTCCACAGTAGCCCTGTGAAGGCGACAGTTTGCTTTACGAGAGGAATGCAGTGCTAGGGGCGACCAGAAGGGGGCAGATGAGGCAACGTGCCCCAGGCCTCGACTTCATTGGGGCACCATTTTTTTTTATTCAAAAGAAATAAAGAAAATGTGTTCATCTTTAATCCAAATTTATCGCTCTAAATTATTTCTGATGCACGGACAAATGATTTCTGTTCATGAAGTGAAGGCCTGGTTTTCTCTGTGAAATCGTAGGCTCCCGCGGCTAGAGTCGTGAAGATTATCTTGGCTGTCCGGGTGACACCGCGTTGAAGGCTGAATTGCCGTCGTTTCGATCATCTTTTTCGAGATCTTCATGAGGGCTGGTCTGCGCCGGCGCAGCCACAATAATATTCACGGTTTTCTCTGCGCGCCCCTATCCGGTGCTTGTGCTTCGCGGCTTCAGTAGCTAAGAAGGCTCAACATCAACACTCCAGCTAAAAGTGACTTAATTGTATCTTAAAACATTGATATACAATGAAAGCGATATGCTTTGGGGGCTAACTAATTAGGGGTAAACATTTGTTTTAAAAAGGTCGTAAATAGTAGCGATCGTTGTAAGCGCTTGTGAAGTGTGGGTGAGTACGCACCTGAGGATGCGTGTGCGCGCGGCGGCTGGCGGGGCGGCGGCGTGGGCCGGCTGCGGCTGCGGCTGCGGCTGCGGCTGCGGCGCGGCGGCCGCGGCTGGGAAGGAGCGCAGGCGCGAGTGCGCGAAGGTGAGGCCGTGGGCGTCCTCGCGCTGCGTGAAGGTGTGCACCTCCTCGGGCGCCGCCGCGCCCGCGCCCCCGGCCCCGGCCCCGCCCCCGCGCGCCTTGCGCTTGATGTGCACCATCTTGATGACCTCGAGCTCTTCTTGCCCCGCCGGACCGAGGGAGGCGGCGGCGCGCAGCAGATCGCTGCCGGACACCCAGGCGTGCGCCGGGCGCGCCTCGCCCCGCGCCCGCTTCGCCTCCACGCCCGCCTGCGCGCGCCCGCCCTCGGCCTCGCCCTCGCGAGGCCCGGGCTGCTCGCCCTCGCCGTCGCCCTGGCCGCGCACGGGCTTCCTCTTCTTGTGCGGCGCGCCCTTGGCCTGCGCCGGCGACGCGTCCGTGTCCACGACCAGCTCCACGCCGCTGATGTTGAAGGAGGCCGTGGACGCCAGCGAGGCTTCTTGGGACGCGCCGGGCTCCCCGGGCGTGCCTCCTTCGCGCGCTGCCGGAGACGGCTCGTCTTCGCCTTTCCCCGCGCACTCCGGGGACTTCTTCACGCCCCTTACGCCCTCGGGAGTGACGGGCAATCTCAAGGCCGATTCTCCAGATTCGGAACCGTATTGTGACTTATCGGTTTTGAGAGTCGACTCCGCACTCTGTTTTGTTTCATCGCTTTTGGGAGTCGATTCCGCAGTTTGTTTTGTGTGATCGGTTTTCGGAGTCGATTGGACAATCTGTTTTGTGTCATCGATTTTGAGTGTCGATTCGGCAGTCTGTTTTGTGTTACCGGTTTTGGAAATCCATTCGGCAGTCTGTTTCGTGTTATCAGTTTTGGGAGTCGAATGGACAGTCTGTTTTATGTTATCAGTTTTGGGAATGAGTTCGCCAGTCTGTTTCGTGTTATGAGTTTTGAGAATCGTTTCACCGGTCTGTTTTGTCTCATCAGTTTTGTGAGACTTTTGAGGACTCTGCTTTGCTTTGCCAGTTTTTGAAGTCTGCTTTAACTTGTCCTTGTGTCCCGCTCCTTCGGGATGTTCATCTTTTCTTCCGGAGCCAGTGCCGCTTCCTCGCCCTGCCTTGTTGTAGGCCCCGAGGGAGGCGCGGCGCGGGGGCCGCGCGAAGAGGCTGGGGGGCGTGGCGCGGGGCGGCCGCTCGGGGCCCCTGGCGGAGGCGTGCCGCAGCTCCGCCCACTCGGCCCGCACTGCCCGCTCCACCCGCTCCATCCGCTCCGCCCGCTCCACCCGCTCCGCTCGCTCACGCTCTTCGCGCTCGCGCTCCCACGGGTCCAACCACCACACGCTCTGCCTGTCGCGGCTGTGCGGCGGGGCGCACTCCGGCTCACGCCCCCGCGCCCCGCTGGGCCGCACGCGCGGGTAGCCCATCCACGAGTGGCTGCTCGCCGAGGAGAACATCCCTCGCCTGCAAAGGAGAACGCAACTCAGTGAGCACCAAGGCCGACTAGAAGGAGGGAGCAGCTACGGCTGCCCCACGCTACATCACTGGAGTCCCGAACACTATTTGCATTCAAAAAGTACAAACAATGAATTTACCTCTAATCCAAGGTATATATTGATGCGCCAAGGTACTTATAATCCAAGGTGTGTCTATATATATATATATATATATATATATATATATATATATATATATATATATAGTGACGTTTGAGGCATCGCCACAAACCCCACAACACCCACGTAGCGTCGGCGGAGACGTGGAGAGCGAAGGTATAACAGAACGTCGGAATAGTTGAGGGAGAGAAGCGGTAGTTCTGGACGTGGTAGGAAGTGGGAAATGATAGAGTAGCGAGGCCACGTGGTGTAAGGAGAACATTATAGGAGATTGCAGTAAGAACTGTGAAATTTAGAACGGATCGGAATAGTGGCTGTGGTTGCGAAACTGAGAGTTTTTGAAAAGCATTAGTGAGGCGACACGCTAACTAGCACGCGCGGAGAGACTGGGCAATACGCGTACTCGTGTCGCAAGAAGGCGGGCGAAGAAGACTGGACCGTGGATCTGGGTGGTGGGCGTTAAGAAGACTGGTACGTGGATCTGGTGGTGGGCGTTAAGAAGACTGGTACGTGGATCTGGTGGTGGGCGTTAAGAAGACTGGTACGTGGATCTGGTGGTGAGCGTTAAGAAGACTGGTCCCTGGACCTGGTGGCAGGCGAAAAGGAGACCGAGTGGCCTTCGGAGCGGCATTGAAGCGGGCTACGTTGCAGGAAAGCGAGTGGTAGCACGGCTGAATTTCCAAATTTGCACAAAACTGAGGTGGGAGACAGGAACTAGAAAGGTAGTGTTGGCACCAGAAACCAGAAATACTAAAATTTGCATGTTCGTCTTAAAATTGAGTAACGATGAAGTATTTCATAACCTCGTACGCCGGTAGTACATTTCATTCCGAAGCTGTATTAAAGATAATTAATTTGTGTTCCTCATTTTGTATGTAATTGACGAGGAAATCACGTACGCGAATAGCAGTAAGACTTGTAATAATGTGTGCTGGTAAATTAATTCAGGAAGTGTAAAAAAAAAAGAAAAGTAATTAAATTTCATTGACTTCGGCCAAGCAAGAACTCCGTGCACGGATGTTATAAGGAAAATATCGCTAACTAGGCAAAGAGTGAAACCATAAGCAAATATTTCTTTTGTAAATTTCTCTAAGAGGTCTGATCCTCAGTGGTTTGCATGCGTTCAAACGCGCAGCCGGCAATTGAGTATTTTCTTTGTTCTCTTATTTTGGTGACAGTGTAAAAGGGTTGATTTGTGCAATATTTTTAAGAATATGCACTGTTTTACCTAATTCTGTGTCTGGGTGTGTCTTTCTCATACCCTAAAGATCCTGCCCCCTAAGATATTCAAAGCTCGAAAGAGCATTCTTTCGGACGACTGCTACACTAGTGGTGGCGTTAGAATATATATATATATATATATATATATATATATATATATATATATATAGAGAGAGAGAGAGAGAGAGAGAGAGAGAGAGAGAGAGAGAGAGAGAAGCTAAGAACCCCAGGTTTAGTTTGAATGATAAAATCGGCATCCAGCGTTACGAATAATGACATTCTATGCAAACCCGAAGTCAAAGACTACGCGATGTTAGGACAACCGATCAAAAAAGTGTAATACTCCATGCTTGGTGTCGTAGCACTGTGCAGATGGTCACGGCTCCGAACACATTATATGGAAAAGGTGTACAGAGGGCATTGGAAGTCGTGATCTTATAGAAGGGCGCAAGGAATCAATCTCTTAAAGGATTTTCAAGCGTACACGCATAAGCGATTGGTGAGATGCGAACGGATTGTCAGCATAGTCTAGGTATTATCGAAAAAGTGAAACGGGAATTTAGTATTAGTTTGAGATTTGGGAGCTTGGTATTGTTTAAATAGTAGTATTAAATTATTTGTAATTGGAAATTTTATTAATGTAGTAGTTGGGATTTCGAATTAAAATAGATTCCGTGTTTCGAGGGGATGTGTATTAGGGTAGCTCCGTAGATGGAAGGATTTTTCAAATATCGCGAGTAGGTGTTTCATGATTAATGCCATTAACGGGGTACTGTACAACTTATTTTTTTATACATCTTGAGTTACCTGACACGATCAGGATATTTTTGGAGAGAACACCAGAAAACAGGTAAGGTATTCACTATTAATAGCTACAGCACAGCTGTATTTACAATGCAATGAGGATGCACAAAAACATTTCCATTTTATCAACATTATTCGCTTGGCCTCCAGGACGCGTTCCATTTACTGAGCTGAATGGAAAGCAGAACCATGCATCTCAACAGGACCTGGTGAGTGCAGAATGCCAGTTTTTTGAAAAGGAGATACAACCTGAAATGATCCGAATTTCATTAATTTAATTTCTTCGTTTATAGATCCTGCTGCGGATGCAAAAGGTGCTTGAGGATTCAGCATCGGTACAAGTTTTTAAAAAAGGTGCTTCCAAATTATAATATAATTACTTGTCAGCATCTTGTTGCTGATTTTTTGCTGTGTAACCTCATTCTGTACGAGAAATGTGAGGAAGTTAAAACCATTGGTGTAATAATCAGGACGGATATTTGTATGTAATTACATACTGGGCATATTTCAACATTTTTATTAGAAATGTGTTGCATATTGTTTCGAAATGAGGTTTTCAAGGTTGCCTCCAGTCTCCAGCTGTCTCCTCTAATGTTGGATGGAGATTTTATTAGCACCAGGCAATAAAAGGCACAGGTTCCCAATTGAACATTTAGAAGAGTGATCTGCAACTCATTCTTAAATCGTCAATTGTGCGAAGGAGCTGGCTTCCAGCGACGCACGTGTGTAAAACGTGTTCAGTGCAGCAGCTAATCTGAAAACTAAATTATTTAGACCTTCTAGTTATGTAACTCAAACTTTTGATTAATAAATTTTTGTTATTTTTATTAATTTTACTGAAACTTTAGTCTGTTTATTAGATCAATATTTGAACATTTTGAATACACACACACACATGTGTGTATATATATACATGTGTATACATATATATTAATATTTTGGTGCACGTTATTCCATATAAATCTGAGCTCTTGTTTGTGTGATGTCTTGTTTTCGGTAGTCCTCGTAAGTGATTTCGCTACACATAAGTGTTACATTGTCTTGTGGTAGCCTTATTATCTAGGCTGTTTTACATGGACCTTCTTCCCTTGATAATAAAGGTTTTATTCTTCTTTGCAACACACACAAGTGTGTGTGTGTGTGTGTGTGTGTGTGTGTATTAGTCAATGCATTGCAATATATTTTTACATGTTTTCTATTAAAAATTTCTTAAAATATTGGTTAATTTCAGTGCTTTGAAGCTTTAGCAAAGAGTTTTTTGACTTCATTGACAGAATCTTACTTTCCTATGTATATATGTTGTATGTTGTCACTAGGAAAATTCGAGTTGATCTCTCATTTATTATAATATTAATAATAATAATAATTATTATTATTATTATCATTCCTCTACATTATGACTAAAACCGGGAGCGGTAGCTCAGTGCATCAACTGATGTCATTGCACCGCCTCTAACCGGGAGGTTCTAGGTTCGGTAGTGTTCCGTGGTTTCTCTGATCAACATCAGGCGAATGCCGGAACAGTACCCTACCAAACGGGCCACGGACCGCGCGCGATCTTTCCTTCCTCTGCCTTGTCCTATCCTCTCCCCTTACACACACACTTACACGGACATGCACTACACTACCACATATTCCGGGAGACCGGTCGGGAGCTTAGAGCTTGTCCCGGCTGGGGCGGTGCCCCGCTGGTGGGAGAGTCTTGGTTAGGGGGAAACCCCACTAGCCGACGGTAGGTCGGCGCCGGATTTCGTCATACGCGGGGAAAGATCACCACCATCTCCCGAGAAAAACATGCACTACACTAATGGGACTAATGACCAAAGCAGTTTACGCGCCCGGGAACACGAAAAAATCAGTCAATCAAAAATCATGACTAAATATATTATTATTTTCTTTCTTCAAACTCTTGCCCTTTGTTAAAGATACATTTTATACAGTGCAAACCACTTTAGACGACATTTTATACAGTGCAAATCACTCCCAATATATTGCAATATCCATATATCCGTGTATTTGTGTTTTAATTGTCATCACTGTGTGCCAATGAATTACAGCTATTAAGTTCATTATATGTTGCTGTATCAAGGAAGTAATAACTGAGAGTGTTTTACTTTTGCAACTTTTTATAATTTAGTTGTTGAATAGTTGGTTTATATAAATGGAGCTTACAGTAGTTGAATTAAGTTGTTTGTGATATTACATGATTTTTGTATAAATTTAATTGAGTATAAAGGTGTATTTGTATGGGTGTGTCTTTGTATTATTAATGTTCAATTTAAAAATAAATATTGAAAATATGAAATCACTTTCTTTTATTTTGCATATATACCCTCGATTTCCTTCCCTGCCTCCAAATTCCGAAATCGTGTCACATTTATTTTTTATCTGCTAATTATATGTATGTATAAATAAAAAATCCAGGACAAACAAGATGCGGGGGCGGGCCCCCGCATCCCCAGCCGCTACCCGTTTTGAGTGGATCGCTGTGATTGGTTGATTTGCATTCCGGACACCTCATCAAAGGTTCAACGCTATTGCGGTCCGGTAATGGCGCCGTCCCCCTCTCTCACCGTTGGTTCCCCCCACCAGGTCAAATAAGTGCTGGACGTTATACATTGAGTGCCGTCTCTGTTACTCCATGTGGAGAAACATCTTAAATACAAGAATTTGGAAATCGAGGTTATCCGAATTTGGGACGTAAAAGCATAGGTCGTCCCGATAGTTATAGAAGCTCTGGGATTTGTTCCGCAAAAGGGTATCCACAATAAAGATGGTAAAAAGTTCCCCAAAACCAAATGACGTATGAGTGGTTACATTATAATTCCAACATAAAAATAATAGTTTTGAAAGGTTTCCTAGCTCCCGTCCCACCCACACCCCTCTAGAGCAGAAAGCGTGTTTTTTTTAATTTTAATTTTTTTCGGCAACTTAATACTATTTTACCTGAAGAAAAAATTCTTTGATGTTTTCTAAAACCCAAATTCAAACACAAGAAAATATTTTTGAAAAAAAAATATATTCTGTCTTAGAAACATGAAACAGATTCGAAAAAAATCTCAAACGTTTCTCTTAAAACACAAATGGTTGTGATTATTTTTTCAGATTTTTTCGACAACTGGGCTGCAGTTTAAAAAATTAAACCATTTTCCCGCCTTTAAATAAACTTGAATTTAAATTTACTTTGAAAATAACTGCAACAGTTTTGTGCACGTATTTTAGTGTTTATTATACATTTGTATACATTGTTGAAGCACACAGTAATATTTTGATTTTGGAATTTAGTTACAAATTATTTTTTTTAAATCTTTCTAATCCTTTGCATAAGTATATCATACGCTAAGAAAATACGATGCTTTTTGGCAGTTAATGAGAAAATTCAGTCACAAATGAAGGATAAGTAGGGGACATGTGGAAGGGGAAAGTGTTTTACCCGGATTTGCTAGACCTGTTTTCCTGTGTCATAGAACATCGACCCAGGCACGAAAAAATCTTCAACCTTCATCTCAGAACACTTGTAATTTTTTTCACATTATTTTAATTGCTGGGCCATAGTTTAAAAAATAATGCTTTTGTAGTTAAGTACTTGGCTGGCCGATAGAAGACGCCCTATTCGTCCAAGAGGAAGGTCATAGAATGGCGTCTGTACCGTTGGTAACTGTGCCTAGGACGCGGAAGGTCGCAGGTGCCTACGACGCGGCGTGTATCGGACAGCCAAGTACTTGACTAAATTGAAAAAATTCACAAGTGTTCTGAGATGAAAGATGAATTAGAGGAATACTACTACCACTACTACTTCCATTTAAGACAGTGACCAGCAATCTGGCTTTTTGGAATTCAAGGCTTTTCCCCGGATTTTCAGGGTTGAGAATAAAAATTTTCCAGGTTCTATTTCGCACATTACAACATATTTCTTCTGTTTATTACTTAACCGCACTATGATACTCACGTACTACATTTCTTTCGTAATCGAGTTCTAGATTGTAAAATTTTGTATAAAAACGAGCTTTACAGGAAACTCCGATTTTTTTTCTTGAAAGCATATGTTACTAATTAATATTTAGTCCTGAAATGCTTAAGAAAGTATTTTTTAGCCGGAAAATCTACCTCAAAGCCGATGCCAACGCAGGGTTGAAGTACCGTATTCCTTAGATCGGTGTCAGAAAATATCGACCCTACCGTGTATAAGTTTCCAACTAGCAAGTAGAAATATTTTTTTAAAACTGAATATTCTGCTTTCGATGCTAGGCCTACTAATCAGTTGTCAAAAATTTAGAGGATAACTTTAGATTACATGACATTCCTGAATAGTACGCTTAATACCACTAAGATTTTCATTTTTAATAATACTTTCGAAATTTCGGAATGAATAAATCTTCATATTGAAACATCCCAGATATCTTAACTTTCGGAATTTTGAAGATTACATAATTGATATTGCAATACAACAATTTTCAAAAATTGTTTAGTAATAGTCTGGCCAGCGTTCTGGGATTTTGAAATTCAAGGTTTTTTCCCGGTTTGCCAGGTTTAAGATCATTCATTTTCCAGGTCCTGATTCACATCTTGCTCAATGGGATCCCAAGTAATGAGTAATTTTTATCTCTATCAAAATATAGAACATGGTCACATTATTCACATAAACACCTAAAACGACCTTGATTTGCATCATTTGACCTGTTTTAAGAATTTGTTTTACAAACTAAATCCTAATTTTTTAATACAAATAAATTAGTGTGTCCACTAATTCTCTAATAACTCATGCCATTATTCTAGCTATCTCTGATTATGAAAGATATTCCAAATCTATTGCAGCCCATAGATTATCATCAAATATCATTGAGACCGCATATACCATTTTATTTTTACTGATTTCGTAAATCACCAATCAGATTGACAAGAGAAAGGTCTCTGCACGATTTTAAGGTGCCACAATACTGCAAACTGCAACAACATAAAATAGTTTTGCAACACCACATTATTTAATTGTATTTATTAATTGACAAATTCTCTCCACGTGTACAGAAGGAGGAACAGATACTTGAAGTGTTATCTTTATTATTGTAAACGAAAGCCCACAACATGCTCCCCAACTATCGAAAACAATAGCTTCAAAAGCAATTCAATTGATAAGTGATTGTAGTAAGGGAATTAAAAGTTCTGTAAATAGTGATAAGATATAATAAAGAAATGTAAATTGATATTTATTTACATATAGTCAAAAAATACAAGGAACATAAGAGTGGAAACAAATTTTATTGTATACTAATACTGTAGAATTAAAAAAAAACTCTTTTGGTCTTAATGTGAACTATCACCGTTGTTTTGAAAGCTTTTTGGTCGGTCACCGTTGAAAATTGCCCATTTATGCCACTTAAAAAATGTTTCTCAACACTTCTTGCACTCCATGGAACATGGCGACCGACGTCTGGTCTCGCTTTTCTAACGAAGTGATCACACTGTTCATTGACGGAAATTGGTGCTGCGCAGAACGAACAAAAAATCGGTGCACCGGAATAGCCCACCCATCTCTTTTCGCCATGGGAATATCGGGAGGGAAACGATATTGTCAACGTGCGAACGGAAGTTGCACCCTGGAATGCTCCTCCCACATACCTGCAATCTCTTAAACTCTCATTTGGCACACGCTCGTTACTTGACGAAAATTGTTAAACGGGTATTTTTAAATAGAAATGTTGAAAAAACAGAAATTTTGAGTATACTGTTTATTAACAAATGCGTGATCCCAGTTATTGAAGAAAGTGACATTGATTAATTGTCTATGTCTAATTGTCAATGATTAATAAATCTACAACTAAGTTATTTGATTTATATTATACAAGCATAAATGATTAATATAACCAGAACCGACTAATTTGATTTATATTAGAAACAATAGATAAATCTACAAACAAAAGGGATGTGATATTTATATTTCGATAATATAAAAACTTTTCACATAAAACAAACATTTTTCAGCAAAAGTTCCAAATAATCCTGGTAAGAGAGACCTTTCAATAATTTTAATATAAACTGATTAAACATTGGTGAAACAAGTTTTTCCAATCACATTTCGGCGCGAATTTCAAATGTTTAAACTGAAAAAAATTGTTTTAATTCTTTTACTACCGTCCACATTGTTTAAAAATCTGAAAAATATATATTATAGAATGTTATAAGACCCATTTTAGGAAAAAAATCGAGACAGTACTCTAACGTTATCACGTCGCAAATTAATTTGAAAAATTTATTTATTTTTTCTATATGAATTTGGCGTCAAAATTGGTAGACAAAAATATTTTAAAGTTCACCAATGTTTCCTTGTCTCTCCAATTTTTGTCAGCCTGATACACGCAATAGAAAGCGAGAAGAAAAACATGGAAAACATGTTTCTCGCTGTATCTCTGCATTAGATTGCCCTAGGTGGCTGATTTTTTGTGAATCTACATCATTTTATATTCTCTTTCATACGAACATTGCGATTATCGATTCGGTTTGGGGGCACTTTTCACCGCCTTATTTGGCTATACCCTTTGTTCCCCATATGTATTCATTTTTTGAGTCTGGAATATACATTTCTTTGAATGATTACATAACCTTATGTTACCAGCACCCTTTTCCCCACCGCAAAGAGTGTAGTAATTTGTATAAGAGAACTTAAACGAAACTCGTGGAATTACTCGTCCAACAGAAAACACTAGTTCCCAAAATGCAATGAGGAGTTTTAGTATTTTACATTACCGAAACTGACGCTAGAAAAGACCCTCGTAGTTCCAAATTTACACTCATCAACTTACACTACGTTTGAGCAAAACATTTATTAAAAAACATACATGAGGGAAAGTGAAGTTAGAATCTCCAACGGACTTTTTTATTTAAACAAGTTTTCAATTTTTAAAACGATTTTTTAAAAAAATAGTAAAACACGCATATCCTTAGTTATCCTCGAGGCCATAATACATCACTTTACATCAATTCCTGGTAGTATAATATATTTTAAATCTAAATTCAATGAATAAGTCAATATCACGGTATTGAGTTTTTGGAAGATTTTATACCACTACATACTTAAAGTAACTGAATTTCAATCAAAACATTATTCAACTACATCTTATTTCACATTTGGTAAAATATGACCTATATTACATAGGACGCGGATATCTCAATTTGCAAAACAACCAACATACTACTGCATACTTGAAGGGATTACTAACAATTCCTACAGAATATATGTGCTAGTACAATAGTTTTATTTCATTGGTTTTGAAAATAAATATGATATGTGTTACCTTGTGATCCTCCGTTTCCAGAAGAACTGGAAGTTCCTGGCCTTGAAAGAGTCACACGCTGAAGAAACATATCTAAAGGGACACTTTTACGCCTGTTTTCACAGGCGATTTTGTGTTTTGCCGCTTTACAGTGGCTTTCTAGCGCACTTTTCCCCATTGTAATTATATTTATAGTGGTTTTGCACCAAGTGCGAAATGCAATTGTTGTAACTTTTGGACCAGGTGCGACCCGTGGAAAAGAATGTTCATATGCTGTCTGATATTTAGTAACGCTAGATTGTTTTAGACCTTACTTCTTTATCTAAGACGCACTGTACATACACACACGCACAAAGAATAGCAACACCCATTACAATCCTCTACTCTCATCTACTAGCCGCAGTAACTCTAAACGAAGTCAGTAATCGCTCTTTTGAATTCATTGTATGCGGAGATTTTAACATAGAGTATCTGGTGGAATCTTGCGAGGAAGAACAGTTTCTTAATTTAATTAATTCCTTCAGCTTAGATATTACAATAAATGTACCTTCTTGGTCTATACTTAATTCAAAGTAGGTAATCAAAATTGCTAGATATGTAATTGCAATTAAAGATTTAGGATTCAGTGACAACAGTGCCTAAATTCTTACCATTACAAGAAATGCAAACACTGACACAAGTAATACACGTTTACGTAGTATGTTTACTAAAAGTAAACAATGTATTCAGTCATGTATGTATTACTGATATATTATTATATATTAACTATAACTAAATTAATTTATTTGTATTTTAGAGAGTGGATTTAGGCTTACTGGGGATACCACTTAAGAAACGCGCGAAAGGTTGCTTCAATCAAGTGATGTGGAAAAGATTACAAATTATTAAAATAGTTAGCATCAAAAATATAAGCGATACTGCCAATTATTTATAATTCTTCATATCAATAATATTAATTTTAGACGTTCAAATTTCTGACAAATGCGAGTTAATTATATTAACGGCCTCTGTAAAATGAAAAAAATTAAATTTCTGAAAAATGTCGAATTAAAGCTTCGCGCCAAGGAAGTCCGATCGGGGTCGCTCGACAACCGCTCGGCTCGCGGGCCTGTTCGGCTATCTCCGTTTACATTCGGGCGCCGCATTTTGCCCTCTCGAGACACATAAACAAAATTATTCATAAACTAGTTGCTACATGTATCATGGGTCGGAATTTACAATAATGCTGATACAAACAATGAATTTTCACATTTTTGACGCTTTTATTTCATTTTAACTCGAGGGGTGTATATAACACGAGGGATTAGATAATGTAAAAAACAAAAGAATCCTTTATTTCATTTCTAAGAATCATAATTATAGATATGATTTTATGCCGTCAAAATATGCGTCATAATAAATAAGCAAAAATATCCATAAAAACTTAAAATATAAAAAATATGCACTTAAAATGAGTGAAATTATGTAAAACATTACCTAACAAACCGAAATACGAACTAAAATAAATAAAAATTACATGAAATTCGTTTTCTTCTGTCGAACAAACGGATTTTAACTGATCGCAAGCTGCATGCAAAATGAATAAGAGAAGTGATAGAGAGTAGTAGATAAGAAGCTTCTGATTTTACAAAATCGATGCTCCAAGAACATAATTTGAGTGGACTCCTGTTTCAGTTAAATAGAAAGCCAGGCTGTAATTAAAGGCGTCGTTCGTTTATAATATCGTTTCTCAATTCTGAGAATCTTTCCTTTGAAATATTAGGTATAGTATTCAAGGAGATAGAAGAAAGAGAAATTAATTCAAGAGAAGTAACAATCTGAATAACTTAATATTCACTAACAATAGATTGAGCAAGCCAAGTGAGCGAAAAAATAAAACATTCTTGAAATTTGTAATTTTATGCATTATTGATCTAATATGTGAACATAATCTAACATAACCCTGAAATTTGCCATTTAATGCAGTGCAGTTGATGCTCAAAATACAAATAACGAAAAATTCCCGGTTTTCAAAACAAATTCCCGTTTTTTTCCCGTTTTTCAAGGATTCCAGGTTCGCTGGCCACCTTGTAATAGCATTTAGTATCATAATAGTTTTCTCACCATTTTAAATTGTTACAAGACATCCGGAATTTTTTTCAAAACATATTTCGTTTTTTATTAACGCAGATTCAATGGATACGTAACATTTAATTATCTTATTTTATCTCCTCTTTAATTACAAAGCTTGATTTTTAAAATATTAAAACGTTATCCTTCTTTTCGACTAGTTTTGAGTAATATTAAAATAGGACTGAATCCCATGATTTAATGAATCCACTGATATAGTCTGTAGCTATGATCTCTAATGAGTACAATGACTATGAATTAAGTAAGTATACACTTAGTAATATGTGGCAACAATAAACAGAAAATATCTTAATTGGTTTTTCAGGTGCTCACAATACGCATGTTTAACATTTTATTTACATTTCACCAAGGACGTTTATCAATATATTCCTTGACGATTATCAATATATTCCTTAAATTTTGAGCGGCCGGTACACCCTGCCATAGACGACTTGTTAAACTCTTGTCGTGTCGTTAGAGTGCATCAAACGCATAAACTGTACTTCGTTGACTTTGTATTTTGTTCTTTTGCTGATAAAGTGGCGCCAGTGTGATATACGCCTACGTTTTCTTTGAGCCCTAGAATACTTACCCTTACTTCTTTACCAACATTAGCAGTTGAATTATGAATATGTGATTGCAACGAGCACTTAACTAAATCTGATAACCAGAAATGTTTGCTCCCGGACAATAGAAACAGTTTTGCGTCGAAAAAGGAGCTATGGGTCCTGACAGATATTATATGATATTATATTATATAAAATAACCAACTGTCGCATCTAGCGAAATGAGGGCTCAAGAAAACGCACGTAGATATTGATAAAGGCTTCAAAAATAGTTTAAAATTATATTTCTTTTCATAGTGTACTAAATTAAAATGTAAGTGTAGATAAATGAGAAAAGTAAATTAACGATGTTAACAAAGCAAGAAAACAACATAATGGGTGCACTGGTAGGCCTACTCGTGCTACGAAAGGCGGCGCGAGTGAGGAAATAATTTGGATGTTTAATTTTTGAGTACTGATTTTTTTTTTAAAAAAAAGTGAGTCCAGAACAATTTCTCTCAAAAAATCATTTTTATGACTTCTGGACAATGCGCAGTTCGTAACCATGTGCAGAATGTTGAAGACGGCGTCCCTGAAGATTTTTTAGAATAGAACCGTTTCTTGAACATTACTAATCTTCTAACGCCCACGCAGCAGTACTAGATAGTTTGAAGCGCGACATAACATTTTCATCTTGTGGTCGGCTATTAATAGATGATAGCGATTATTTCTGACGTGACCCATCGACCCAGCTAGAGGGATAATATTCGGTTTTTAACAGAGTAATAAGAGTTAAAATATTATCGTAACCTTTTTCCTGGCGCCCATGTTATTAGAAATTCGGAGACAGGTTACGACGAATCGCCCAATAATTGTAGCAGTTAGGAGTATGTTTCAGTAGGAAGACGCCGAAAAATTCAAACTTTTGTAATTTTCAAAAATTTAGAGATAAGCGTGAAAATCGGAGCTATGCCACCTATATCCCTGTATTATACTCTTTTCTTTAAAGAAATATAAAGAAAAAATTTGGAGCCATTTTTGAGAAAATTTTGAAATTGTTACTGTAAATGCGTAATGTGAATCTCTTTTTCACAGGAATCTATTGAGTTTTCGAAAAACTTCATTTGAAATAATTTGAAGAACCTCCACCTACAAATTCAATAACGTATAAAAATTGTGACAATGCAACCGCGTGAGAGATATTGAAAAGAAATTACAATTGCATAATTTTTGGAAAAACAAAAGACTAGACCGTAATGAACTTTACGTCATATTAAATAGTTCCATTATCACAATCCGCACGAAACGTTTGATGAAAAATTTGGAGCCATTTTTTAGCAAATGGCGTTTGAGTGTTTCTGAAAATGCGGGATTTTGAGTTCATTTTTACAGAAAACTGTTGTCTTTTTGAGAAACTTTATTTGACATTATTTAGAGCACATGTTCTTATAAATATAATACTGTGAAGTAATTGCCTCTAAAGTAAGTATTACTGACGTGAGAGAAGTCAAAAAAATTATTTTTGGCCTTTTTGAAAATAAAACGACAGAGCAATATGGCGTTTATATTATCGTATAGGGTTTTTTGGCACCCTAGCATACAAAAGAATTTAAGGAAAAAAATTCGAGCCGTTTTTTTAGAAAATATTGTTTTTGTAACTTTTTTAAAAATTGCAAATATTACAGGCATTATTGCACGAAAATTAGTAAAATTAAAAAAAAATTGATGTGACCGATAAGAAAGAACTTTTTATGGACAGAATATTTCATTTGAAGGAAAAATCTGTCTTCAATTTTGTAGTTGTAAGAAAAAAGCGAAAAAAATCAAATTTTGGCAATTTTTGAAAATTCAGAGTTAACCGTGAAAATCACACCTATGCCACCTTCACAAGTGTATTTTCTTTCAAGAAATTTAAAGAAAAAATTGGAGTAGTGTTTGAGAAAATTTTGAAAATGTCCGGGTGGCTTCATGTAAAGTACTCCCAAACTTTAAAAAATGTTTTTCAAAATTTCAAAGCTTCAGCTAGAGCCAGATGGACCGGGGTTTCTTCTATTCGGAAAAGATCGTACGTGTGGTTTAGGCCAGGGTGACCAGCGATCTGGCTTTTTGGAATTCCAAGGTCTTTTTCCCGGTTTTCCAGGTCTGAGAATATAAATTTTCCAGGTTCTTTTTCGCACATGTTTTTTATCTTCTGCCGCTTAAGCCGTACAGAGAAAGTTATGTAATGCTGCGGAGAAAAGCGACGAATTTTCGTCAAAAAACTCTTATTTGCAAGGCCCTGGTAGCGAAAAAGTGGATCAATCCAGTTGTTAAATTTAGAGAAAAAATCCTCTAATACGTGGTGAGGCCAGAATCCATGTATTGTGGGTTCTTGATACCGAATCTCGGTTGACGGCAAAAAGTCCGTCCATCTGACAAAAAACAACGCTAGCGGGTAAACTGCAGCCAATTGTCCTGAAAATTGATATTTCTTTATCAATCTGGCGATGTCGCGGTCCTTTAAATTTGGCACCGATATTTTAATTTTGGAGGTACTTTACATAAAGCCTCTGGAACATTTTCAAAGAAATGGCTCCGTGGTTATTGATTAACTTTAGTGGTTGGATAGTGTGAAGGTCGTGTAAGAGAATGTGCAGGCCTCATGTTCGTTGAAAACCCTGACTTTCGGAAAATGGCAAAAATTCAACATTTTTCGACACACAATTACAGACAGAGATCTTTCCTTTAATGAAATTTGTTCCTTAAAGTTATATTTTAAATAAGGTCATACACAATTTTTCGAAAATTTGAGTACTTTTCGCGTAATTTTGTGTGAAATATAGGCAATTTTTAATTTTGTTTAAACAATTTTTTCTCAAAGACGGCATCAACAATTTTTATTCAATTTTCACCTCGAATAGCGTATAGGACGTTTAAGAGTGCAGGTCTCATGTTCGTTGAAAATTTTGATTTTTGAAAATTGCAAAAATTCAATTTTTTTCGCCATCTTCCTGCAACTAAAATTATGAAGGTATTTTTTCTTTCTCGGCGAAACGTGTTCATCAAAAACAGATGTTTAAATAATATCATGTTCAATTTTTAAAAAATATGAGAATTTTGTGCGAAATTGTGTGTCAAACATTTACTTTTTTACACATTTTTTTCTTAAAAAAAAAGGCACAATTAATTTTGATTAAATTTGGACTTTCGATAGCGTAAAGGACGCTTAACAGAATGGTGCAGGTCTCACATTGGTTGTTTTTTGTTCAAAAACTGAAAAACAAAATAAATTCTGCGTCTTCTTACAACTTCAATTGTGAAGATACAATTTTTTTTACTTTCAATACAAGGTCTTCAAATCAGGGTGACCAGCGATCTGCCTTTTTGGAATTCAAGGTTTTTTCCCGGTTTTCCAGGCCTGTGAATAAAAATTTTCCAGGTTCCTTTTCGCACGCTACAACATATTTTTACCTTCTACCGCTTACGCAGTAGAGAGAAAGTTATGTATTCCTGCGGGAAAAACAGCGAATTTTCAGCAGAAAAAACTCTTATTGCCAGGTCATGTTAAAGAAGAAGTGGATAAATCCAGTTGCTAAATTTTGAAAAGAATTCCGCTAACACATATGATGTAGCCAGAATCCATGTTTTGTGGGTCATTGATTCCGAAAACGCGATTGACGGCAAACGTCCGTCCAACTGCCTGACAGTAAACAACCCTAGCGGCTAAACCGTTGAGCCAATTTTGTTGAAAATTGATATTCCTTATTCGATCTGTCGATGTCGCGGCCCCTTAAATTTGAAACATATTTTAATTTTGGGGGATACTTTACAAGAAGTCCCTGGGACATTTTCAATTTTTTCAAAGAAATTGCTCTATTTATTAAATTATTTTATCTCTTTTTATTAAATTTTGTTGTTGTATAGTGTGAAGACCGTTTAAGAGAATAGTGCAAGCCTCATATTCGTTGAAATCCCTGAGTTTTTCGAAAATTGCAAAAGTTCAACTTTTTCCGGCATCTTCTTACAACTGAAATTACAATGATAGAGATTTTTCTCTCCATGGAATCTCTCCCTTAGAGATATATTTTGAAATGCGGTCAGCGCGTAATACGGTTTTCACGTAATTATGCGAAATATAGGCAATTTTAAATTTTGTTTAAACTAATTTTTTATCAAATACGGCATCAACAATTTTGATTCAATTTTCTCCTCGTATAGCGTTATAGGTAGTTTTAGAGTGTAGGTCTCATGTTTGTTAAAAATTTTGATTTTTGAAAATTACAAAAATTTAATTTTTTTCGCCGTCTTCCTACAACTACAATTATGAAGATATTTTTTTCTTAGTGAAATGTGTTCATCAAAAACAGACATTTAAATAATGTCATGTTTAATTTTTCGAAAATATGAGCTTTTTTTTAAACTTTTATGTCAAACATCGACATTTTAAACAATTTTTATTAAAAAACGGCACAAATTTGTTTGATTAAATTTGGATCTTAGATAGGGTAAATGGCGATTAAGAGAATGGTGCAGGTCTCATGTTGGCTGATATGGTCCATTTTTCGAAAACTGAAAAATTTCTGCATCTTCTGAAAAACTTAATTTTGTTTAAAAAATCTTTTTTTCGAAAACGGCATCAACTACTGAATTTTTCTGCGTCTTCTTATAATTTCAATTGTGAAGATACAATTGTTTTTCATAACGAAATGTCCTCAAAACCTGATCTTCAAATAGGGTCATATTGAATTTTTCGAAAAAATTAGTATTTTTTGTGTAATTTGCATCATAGTCACGCTTTCGAATTTCATGCGCTTCGTGAACACAATTTTAGAGGTTTTTGGAAGTTATTTCTATTTTCATAAAAGAAAGTAGATTGATGGAAGGTAATAACATTAACTTCGAACTAACAAATTTCTTCTTTACTTTAAGAAATTGTGATCGCTGATTATGGTATGTTTCATTTGTAAAAGTTTGAAATGACTACTGTTCCTGGCTATCGAAATAAACGCTGGTATGCACCATTGGCGCTTCGTTTGAATTGATTGGGTATGGATTATATTAGCATTATTTCTAATACTTTACACGAAAGAAAAAATGAAAATTGAGTACCATAAATTTGTACCAACATTTTAACTTTAACTGCGCTGCTTTGGGGAACAAGGCAGCGATTGAAGTAGGGTTTACTCGTTTCCTGGCGCGCAACCCCGTGAAGATCTCAGCATGTTCATTTTCTTCGTGCTCCCTGACAATTCGCACACTGTCACTCTTAATATCCGTATAGACTATAAGCAAAAATAGCTTCGAATGCGCTCTTCTACAAAAGAAGTTAAAATTCCCGTTGAATATGGACTTTTTGATCGGAACGGATTTATCGCGTTGAATAACATGGTCGTTTCGATCGGAGAAATAGCAGAGGCACCGCCGATGTCATCAAAGACGATGTGCGACACTAATCGAAAGTTCAACTTACATGTATTGTAGTAAAAAAAACTAGAGGTGCTACAGAATGGCACAGACTTTCTCGTAGCAATTTTTTCTAATTTCTTTGATGTGGACTGACTTCAAGGTCTTGCTCTATTCTCTGTCCAACTACCATCTATTGTCACCTAAAGTACATTTTAATGACATTTTTTCAACTTTTCGGTTTTTTAATAGTAGAACCGAAGTATAACTTCAAGAATATTAAAGAAAAGCATAAACTCGTCCTAAATAGACATTTTCATTCAAAAATTTGAAGCCATTTAAAAAAAATTGCGAGTAAGCATTACTGTAAATGCGGAAGTTGGAACTCTTTTTCACAAGAATCTATTAAGTTTTCGAAAACACTCACTAATGCAACAATGTGTTTAAATTGATGCAAATGTGCACATTAACGGCGTAAGACGAATTAAAAAAAATACATTTTTATAATTTTTGAAAAAAAAAAAGATACACCAAGATAAACTTAACGTCACTTTAAACAGTACAATAAGCACTATCTATTGGAAAAAATGAAGAAAAAATTTGGAGCCAATTTTGAGAAAATGACGTTTGAGCATTTCTAAAAATGCGGAATTTAGAGCTCATTTTCACAGATACTGTTATGCTTTTGAGAAAATTTATTTGACATTATTTAAAGCACATGTACTCATAAATATAATACTGTGAAGAAACCGCCTCTAAAGTATTACTAACGTGAGAGAAGAAAAACAATTGTGTAAATTTTGAAAAATCAAAAGAATAGATGGCGTTTATGTCATCGTATAAGATTCGTTTGGCATTAACAGTACCAAAAATTTAAAGAAAAAATTGGAGCCGTTTTCGAGAAAATCTTTAATTTTTCAAAATTGCAAATATTGCACGCACTATTGCACGAAAACTACTAAAATTTACAAAAATATTTACATGAATACAATGAATGTACTATTTACGAACAAGTTTTAATTTGAAGGGAAAAGCCTGTCTTCAATATTGTAGTTGTAAGAAGTTGCCGAAAACAATTCATACTTTTACAATTTCCGAAAATTCAGAGTTAATCCTGAAAATCGGACCTATGCCACCTTTAGAAGTGTATATAACTATTCCTACAAGAAATTTAAAGAAAAAATTTGGTGCCATTTTTGAGAAAAGTTTGAAAATGTCCCCCCCCCAAAAAAAATTAATCAATATTTTTCAAAATTGCAGAGCTTCGGCTCTCGCAAAAAAAGCCAGGGGTTTCTTCAATTAGGAAAATGTCCTGCACATAGTTAAGGCGCTAGGTTTGTTCACATACACCAGACCACGAACGGACGGACGGACGGACCAACGTTTTGCTTTCAACTGGTTGTTTGACTTCAAGGACCCTCAAAACAGGGATTCTGACTACACTACGTGTTAGAGAATTTTTTCTCTTAATTTAGCAACTTGTTTTTTGCACTTGTTCGTCACCAGAGCTCAGAAATGAATTTTTTCCGCCGAAAATCCACAGTTTTTTCGCGCAGCATTACTTACTATACTACGTATATTACTCCGTATAGACGTACGTGTACGAGAAAGTAAAAACTAATCGAAACTCAGCTATTGAGTTCCCGGTCAGACGTTTGTTCCAACAAATATATCGCTCATGCACATGCAACCCACAGGCAGCCAAATAGGTGCTCTGTGGTGCTAGGTACATTACCCATGTTGCACCTATACAAGCGGCAGTGTTATTGATTTGATTAATTTGGTAAAAAAAAGAGTAAAAACTGTGTATGACGTATGGGGGAGATTATCTTCGGACGTTTTCTTGAGTACCAGAATCCCATCCCAACATTTTAATGATAAATAGTTGAAAGACTAATGAAAGTTTATAATATTTTTGCACTTTTTTCAATTTTCAATGTTTGTAGTTGCGTGAGTCAAGAACATCACAACCTTCAAGGAAACCTGTGACATCTTTCATACATACTTCTATTTTAAGACTCGCCATTATTATGTACTGAGATGAATTCTGCTTACATACGATGCCGTATGTGAGTTTGTGCTATATGTTTGGGGGAAATCTGAAAACAACGAAAAATCCAGGTTTTTAAATCAAATTCCCGTTTTTTTTTCCGGCTTAGTCAAATTCCCTGTTGTTTCCCGGTTTTCAAGGTTTCCAGGTTTGCTGGTCACCCTGTCAAATTATTTCAAATGAAGTTTTTCGTCAACTCCATAGATTCGTGCCAAAAAGAGCCTCTAAGTTCGCATTTACAGTAATGTTTAATCATATTAAACGGTGCTGGTATTTTGCTGCATTCATTTGTTTTTTCAATAATTTGAATAATTGTATTTCCCACTGAATTCTAGAAGACGTGCACAGAAAATGAAGTTACATTTATGTCCAGAAGCAAAACAAGGGCCATCTCAGCATTTGCTCAATGGATCAGGAAAACTGGACGAAAAACCTGATCGAGATGGGGGTCATTGACCCGGAAGCTGTAGTACAATAGTTGTTACAGTTGTTTATACTCATTTATACAGTCCAAATGGTAAATAATGCATTATGTATCATTGTTAAAATTAATGTTACTTTTATGTGATGCTCAGTATAGTCTCTAATTGTATAGAAACAGTTATGCAGCAGAAACGATTTAACTTGGGATTTAAACTTTTCTATTGAATTTAATCGTTTAATGTCATCTGGCAAAGTGTTGTAAAATAATGTACATGTATTGTATGTGAATTTTTTGTAATGAGCTGTTGATACTGTCACCTGATGAATATGATTTCTACGTCGAGTGTTATAGTAATAGACTTCGGCATTTTCTGAAAATATATTCCCGCCCTTAAGCAAGTCATTTTTACAAAAACCACTGATTCGTAAATAAAAAGACACGGTAATGGTAGAATTCCTAGATTAATGAAGAGAGGCTTACAAGAATCACGTGGGTGGGATTTGGTTATTATTCGTACAATTCGTTTTTGTAATCTAAAAGTCTGGGAGCTATAAGATGTATTTCCCAGAATATTATGCCATATCTCAGGCGGGAATGAACATTCGCGAAGTATACACAACGAGCAGTATGAAGGCTGACTGAATTTGCAAGAATTCTGAACGCGTAGCATAATGAACTTAATTTTGTGTTCAATTCATTTAAATGACGTTCCATTTAAGGTTTGACTGAATTGAGAGACCTAAAAATTTTGTTGCCTTAACATCAGTCAATGGTACACTGTTCATTTTCAATGGAGCACAGAATTGTTTATTTGAAATGGGAAAACTGCATTAAAACCGTTTTCTTTTCGTTTACTATTAATTTGTTATTTCGGAACCAATTTGAAACATCTGATATTGTACTATTTACGGTTTCTTTATTGCAAAGGATGTTCGTATCATCCGCAAAGAGAACCGTTCTTCCGTTTCGAATCGTCGAGGGCATATCGCTTACGTAAAGTAGGAACAGAATAGGGCCTAAAATCGATCCTTGAGGAACTCCACATGCAATGGGCAAAGAGTCGGAAAGGTGCGTACGTAATGTTCCATCATTCCAGTAAGGTATTTCAACTCTGAGATCGTTGTTTAAGGTACGAACATAACCAATCTAGAGCAATACCACGAATTCCATATGAAGGTAATTTGAAAAGTAAAATGTCATGATCAATGACGTCAAAAGCTTTTGAGAGATCTAAAAATAATCCAATAGGTGCCTCGTTTTGATCCAATGATGAGGCGACATCTTTAAGAAAAGAAAATATAGCTGTTTCCGTTGATTTTGATTTTCTAAATCCATGTTGGCAATCTGAAAGCGCGTCGTGTTTAGTGAGAAAGGTTTCCATTCGTACGTAAAAAGTCTCTCTAATATTTTTGAAAAAAACTGATAGAAGAGAAATGGGCCGATAATTTTGAATTTCATTTTTGTTGCCTTTTTTGAAAAGCGGCTTAATTTTAGCTGTTTTGAAAATATCTGGAAACCTTCCAGTGCATAAAGATGCATTAAATTGTGAGTTAACGGGTGTATAATGGCATACGCACAAGTCTTTAACAAAGAATCCGGGAATTCATCTAAACCGGACGAATATTTATTTTTTAGTTTACCGATTATTTTGAGAATTTCATAGGAAGAAGTTTCGGAAACCAACATTGTGTCTAAAATTTTGGGTGCACTGTCTGTTTTTGAATTTTGTGGCTGAAGACACTTAGTGAGATCGGCAGCAATTCTCGAAAAGAATTGGTTAAAGAGTTTAGCCACTGTTGCCGGATCGTTCACATTTATATCGTTATATTTTAAAACAACATTCTCTACGGGTTTTCTAGTTGATTTGGTAGTATTTTTTATTATATTCCACATTGCTTTTGTTTTATTATTTGAGTTCAAAATATCCTGATCGTTTTTCATGATTTTAGCCTTACTTATGACTTTTCGTAACAATGTTTTGTATTTTTTAAAGTAGATAAGGATATCTTGAGATACGTCATGACGTTTAGAAATAAAGGAGAGTGTACGTTTATTTTTACACGATGTTCTAATTCCTTTTGTGATCCAAGTATTACTTTTTCGTGAAATGTTTAATTTTCTCTTTTTAATAGGAAAGCATGCGTTAAAGAGAAATGAAAGCTTTGAGAAAAATAAATTATATTTTTCATTTGTGTCAATAGCGTTATAAAGTGCCTCCCATGATTCTTTCAGCAAGTAGTCCGTAAATAACTTTATATTAACTGTAGTAAATGCTCTGCACATGCGTGTTTTATTTATTGTGTCAGTATTCATGTTATTAGTAATTGTAAGAATTTGTGCATCGTGGTCACTGTAACCTAGATTATTCGTTATTATTTCATATCTAGTTGTGGTTTTGTTAATTATAATTTGATCTATTGCTGTTTGTAATTTAAGAGTATTCCGTGTAGGTACGTTCACTGTAATATCTAAATTAAAAGAATGAATTAAATTGAGAAACTGCTCTTTTTCGTGGGATTCGCTCAGAAAATCAATATTGAAATCTCCACATACAACAATGGATTGGATGGATGGATGGAGTTCTGCAGTTATGCAGCAGCAACGATTTCACTTGTGATTTAAACTTTTCTATTGAATTTAATCGTTTAATGTCATCTGGCAAAGTGTTGTAAAATAATGTACATGTATTGTATGTGAATTTTTTGTAATGAGCTGTTGATACTGTCACCTGATGAATATGATTTCTACGTCGAGTGTTATAGTAATAGACTTCGGCATTTTCTGAAAAAATATTCCCGCCCTTGAGCAAGTCATTTTTTACAAAAACCACTGATTCGTAAATAAAAAGACACGGTAATGGTAGAATTCCTAGATTAATGAAGAGAGGCTTACATGAATCACGTGGGTGGGATTTGGTTATTATTCGTACAATTCGTTTTTGTAATCTAAAAGTCTGGGAGCTATAAGATGTATTTCCCCAGAATATTATGCCATATCTCAGGCGGGAATGAACATTCGCGAAATATACACAACGAGCAGTATGAAGGCTGACTGAATTTGCAAGAATTCTGAACGCGTAGCATAATGAACTTAATTTTGTGTTCAATTCATTTAAATGGACGTTCCATTTAAGGTTTGACTGAATTGAGAGACCTAAAAATTTTGTTGCCTTAACATCAGTCAATGGTACACCGTTCATTTTCAATGGAGCACAGAATTGTTTATTTGAAACGGAAAACTGCATTACAACCGTTTTCTTTTCGTTTACTATTAATTTGTTATTTCGAACCAATTTGAAACATCTGATATTGTACTATTTACGGTTTCTTTATTGCAAAGAACGTTCGTATCATCCGCAAAGAGAACCGTTCTTCCGTTTCGAATGGTCGGGGGCATATCGTTTACGTAAAGTAGGAACAGAACTGGGCCTAAAATCGATCCTTGAGGAACTCCACGTGCAATGGGCAAAGAGTCGGAAAGGTGCGTACGTAATGTTCCATTATTCCAGTAAGGTATTTCAACTCTCTGAGATCGTTGTTTAAGGTACGAACATAACCAATCAAGAGCAATACCACGGATTCCATATGAAGGTAAGTTTGAAAGTAAAATGTCGTCATCAATGACGTCAAAAGCTTTTGAGAGATCTAAAAATAATCCAATAGGTGCCTCGTTTTGATCCAATGATAAGGCGACATCTTTAAGAAAAGAAAATATAGCTGTTTCCGTTGATTTTGATTTTCAAAATCCATGTTGGCAATCTGAAAGCGCGTCGTGTTTACTGAGAAACGTTTCCATTCGTACGTAAAAAAGTCTCTAATATTTTTGAAAAAACTGATAGAAGAGAAATGGGCCGATAATTTTGAATTTCATTTTTGTTGCCTTTTTTGAATAGCGGCTTAATTTTAGCTGTTTTGAAAATATCTGGAAACGTTCCGGTGCATAAGGATGCATTAAATATGTGAGTTAACGGGTGTATAATGGCATACGCACAGGTCTTTAACAAAGAATCCGGGAATTCATCTAAACCGGACGAGTATTTATTTTTTAGTTTACCGATTATTTTTAGAATTTCATAGGAAGAAATTTCGGAAACGAACATCGTGTCTAAAATTTTGGGTGAACTGTCTGTTTTTGAATTTTGTGGCTGAAGACCCTTAGTGAGATCGGCAGCAATTCTCGAAAAGTATTGGTTAAAGAGATTAGCCACTGTTGCCGGATCGTTCACATTTATATCGTTATATTTTAAAACAACTTTCTCTACGGGGTTTCTAGTTGATTTGGTAGTATTTTTTATTATATTCCACATTGCTTTTGTTTTGTTATTTGAGTTCAAAATATTCTGATCGTGTTTCATGATTTTAGCCTGCCTTATGACTTTTCGTAACAATGTTTTGTATTTATTAAAGTAGATAAGGAAATCTTGAGATACGTTATGACGTTTAGAAATGAAAGAAATAATTCGTTTGTTTTTACAAGATGTCCTAATCCCTTGTGTTATCCAAGAATTGCTTTTCCGTGAAATATTTAATTTTCTTTTTTGAAGAGGAAAGAAAGTGTTAAAATGAAATAAAAGAGTTGAAAAAAAAAGAATTATATTTGTCGTTTGTATCAACAGTATTATAAACCGCTTCCCATGACTCCTGCATCAAGTAATCAATGAATAATTTTATTTTACTTTTTGTAAACAATCTAGTCATACGTGTATTATTTATTGTGTCAGTGAATGCATTTCTTATAATGGTAAGAATTTGTGCATCGTGGTCACTGTATCCTAAATCTTTTGTTTCAACTTCATATCGAGTAGTAGTTTTGTTAACATCGTTTCAACGATGTAGAAAAGAGAGAAATTTTGGACAATGGTCACCTACGTTGAGTACGGACCTTCACCTACGTTGAGTACGGTTGTACATCGTGCTGGCGAGAAAATGCAAGAAAATTGAATCAAGCTTTAACTTCATGGTATGATTCACACAAATGACTGACAGGTAGTGAAGTTAAAGCTAAGCTTTATTTTTGACCACGTCTTTTATTGTCAATTAAGGAGCTTGGAACGGAGATGGATATTTAGACATGAAAAATTTATCAAAAGATGTACAAAAACATGAAAAGTCAAAAGATCGCATGATATTCAATGAATCTTAAACACCTGGGGGGAAAATTAACTTGATTACTGAATTATTGTCAGAGCTATACAAAGTCGCAACACTTTTTTAGAATCTGAATATCTTGAAATCACGTCTGCGTGTGTTTCATGGAAACAATGTTATGGAATGTAATGATATCAGTAAGACAATTGTTTTGAATAAATAGAATATAAACTACAAAAATCTGTTTGCGGAAGGGCATGGCCCCCATGCCCCGTTCCCTGGATACGCCGCTGTTTTGCCTACCCTGGACAATTGTTCACGAGCCACTACGGTGCTGCTGTTACACAGACACTTCTTCACCATTTACAAACACATGATAACATGACCTCCGTAACTGATAAAACCCCGAAACTAGCGTCAGTTCGTGCATCTGTTTTGTACGTGATAAGCGCTCTGGTGCAAGGAGAGCGTGGAAAGGAAAGCACGACTGAAGGAGAGTGCGGCGCCTTGGAGACGATAGCTAAGTTCGCACGCGGCCTTCAGAGAGATGGCCGCCCTCGCGAGCTGCCTGGCAACGGCGCGGGCGCGGCAGCGCGTCGCCACCAGCCAGCTCTCTTCGTGGAGATCGGTGACCGCCACCCGCAGTGTGGGGACCGTCTTCATCAGGTGTCTTCGTGCCGCCCCTTCAGCCTCTTCTGCCACCCAAGAGCTCTGCGGATGTATACGTCGACGTGCAGTACTCTCCCTATCGCCTGCGCTCTACCACAAGAGGTAACCCCTTCCTTCGAACGGATGCTCTGTTTAGTTTATGTTCGTGATACTCTTTTCTAAAGCAGTTGTTAAGGAGCTCACACGATTGGGATACGTGACAGTTCTACTCGTTCGTGTTTAACCTCTTCCAAAGACGTCCGTAGACTTTGATTTGCCCGGCCAGTTTACGTCTCATGTTATCAGTTCAGCGTATGGGAGTCAATGCCAACTCCCCAGTCCATCCTTTGCTCTCCAAATATGAACGATACTACATACACAATACATAGCTTTTATATTCGTTACTTTCAGCGAAACTTAGTGAAGCATTCCTTTCTACTCTCCCATAAGACTCGCCAATCTTCTCCCCATAAGTCAATACACTTCTTACTATTTTCCACAATAAATACATATCAATTTCAATTAAAAAATATATAATATCAGGGACAATTTTGATTTACATAAATTACAATAGTTATTTATGCACCAAGGGCGTTATGAGGGTTCTAATGATAGATTGGCGACAAAAAGCCCGAGGGTCTTTGGTCCGAATGCCTTTTGTCGCCTGAGATTATCAGAACCAGTTAACGTCCATGTATAATTTTATTTTTTATCTAATTTTAATTATTCATATTTACTTATTAGTAAGGTAGTTGTTAACTTGACACGATTTGTTATTTGATAATTCCCTCCCATAATTCCCTCTCATAATTCCCTCTGTAAGAGAATATGTAGCAACATTCAACTTTTGTCATATTTCCCTCGGCGCCATGATTCAGGGAAGTTATGTCGGAACCCTCGGAAGTATATTTATTTCAAGAGTGCCAGTTATGCAGTGAATATCGAGCTCCGTATCGAAGACAATAACATGCAATAACGTATCAGTAAAAAGTAAAAGTATCATTTCCGATTTTATTTGTTTAATTGATTATTTATTTATTTATTTATTGTAAAAAATATAATAAACTGTGTGTGACGTATGCAAATGGGGAAGAGCATGGGGAGCGTGCGTGTACCTAAGCTCCGGAATCCCTTCCCTCTCTTTTATTGTAGGTAATGTAGTTGAATAAAGCAGTAACAAAGCGTACCTTTGACATTGACGTTTAATTTAGTAAAATTCTTTTTAGGATGCATCGGACATCTTCAATGCAACAAACATAAGATAAATGTCTAAATTACAATTTGTATGACATAAATATAATTGAATTAACATTACTTTGAAAATTACAAATAGAACAAGAAGAAAATTGAAGAACAAATTAGAAAGGAATAAGACTTGCCATTACAAAGGGCACCCCGGATAAGATGGCAAAACGTTCCCCTAGACCAGGGTTTGGGGAACTTTTTGAATTGGAATATTTGATGTTTTGTATGATGATATAAAACAATAATCGATATAAAACAATATTAATTTATGTCTATTATGTGTTATAATGATGATGCAGAATAAGTAATTAATGTATTAATTAAATAGAACATACATACACATAAAAAATGTATGTAATTAAATATATCTCCAAAATGCATGTCCCAAAACTGAAAAATACAGTTTTCAAATACAAAATCTATTTAAAATAGTATTTAAAATAATTTTTTTAAAATACTGCCCAACTCTGAATATTGCCCCGTTCCTCACCCCAATTGAATATGGGTCAGGTGACTTCTTCTGCTTTTTCTTCCTTTTGTTCTTCCTTCCCTTTCTTCCGTCCATTCTTTCTTTCTTTCTTTCTTTTTCTTTCTTTCTTGTTCTTTGTATCAACGGATTCGATATTCGCACACAATAATGCTGGTCTCGCTGTGCCAACAACTGGCCTTCCGTACGCGCAGGTGGAGCAGCAGCGGCGGCAGCGGCGGCGGCGGCGCGGCGGAGAGCGCGGGCGGACCGCGGCGCAGCTACTGGCACGAGCCCGGCTGCGAGCCACTGCGCGCCCTCACGCTGGGGCAGGTGGCGGCGAGCGCGGCGCGGCGCTGGCCCAGCCGCGAGGCCGTCGTGGCGCTGCACCAGGGCCGCCGCCTCACCTTCGCGCATGCGCTGCAGCAGGTGACCACCTCATCTGCACGCGCGCACTGGCTTTCAAGAGCCTTTGCCACCCCGTCCCGCTATGGCTTTGTAGTTGGCAATGAGTGGCGCGGGAGTTGTTACTAATTAATTTTAACTTCCGTATTCGTCTTATGCAAAGCAAGCCTCTAGCAAATGAGGATCGGATTGGACGGACCGTTCACACACGTCAACTTCTTCGGTTAACCAAAACACAGTAAATAAAATGTTACTGACTGGGTTCAAACAGGGTTACACGAGTGAATACCAATATTCTGTTGCAATAAAATTTACTGTTAGCATATCAGACTGTTGTACCCAAGTTTGCTGGTTCAAACCCAATCAAAGCCGTGAATTTTTAAAGACGAAAAAATCCGTCGTACGCCTTCCTTCGGAGGGGAAGTAAAACCGGCTGTCCCATGTAGTAGATTTACTGCACGTAAAAGAACCTTAAGCCTAAAAGAAGCCTCTGAGTTAAATGCAAAATCGACTGTTTCGGCATTGTATGATGAAAATCAAATTGACGTACAAAGTGTTAAAAATGAAATATCGCGGATTAGTTACATCACTGAAAAAGATTTTGAATGTAATCGTAGGGGTGTTTGTACGAAAAATTTTAGTTTTGTGAATCAGGCTTTCCATTGGGCAAAACGAACAAAGACGTTTTCATTAAAAGGTAGTTTTGTAATCATTTAAATTATAGCTGTCAACTTGAAAATTTGCATTCAGAGTGTTTGAGTGATAGAGTGAGCAGACCTGTGAGCGAATATAGTAACTGGATGAAAGATGTTTATGATTGGTGGAGTGTGGTGTGAAATGTGCCATTACCATGTAAACAGTTATATTTATGGGGTAATACTGGTGTTGGGAAATCTATATTAATTGAGAGGTTGTGTTTGCATGGGAATGAGGATCGTATATCCTGGGGAAGGAAAGTCTTAATCAGTGTGTTCACAAAATTATTCTTTTTGAAGATTTCTGTCCTGAGAACTATAATAATGAATTTGATATTTTAAAGAGATAGTTGATAGGGAAAATGTTTAGAGTTAAATTTAAATTTAAGGAATGATATTGTTTGAAATATGAAGGTGTTGTAATTTTTGTATCGAATTATCAACCTTTTTCAGATCCGGCCTTTTTACGGAGGGTTCAGATGGTGACAGGTGAGGAAAGATATTCTTCTTTGGAGAATGGTGTTTTGTCGTTATTATAGAAGACCATACCGTTGATATTTTAGACGTGCTTATAGAAATAGATATTTCATAAGAAGAAATGTAGGTATATAGGTTATAAGGGGGGACAATGTATGTTAAGGAAACTGATAGACAGGAAGTGGAATTTATTAGGTTACTTTGATATGAAGCAGGGAATTCGAACGTGTGATACTTTCAAATTAACAGATTTTTTGGGTGGCACTGATAAGAATGGTGTGTTAGTGCACAGTGATCAGTTTGAAAGAATGATGATGAAAAATATAATATTCCTTTAGTGAATTTAGAATGAGTTCTTCGTATGCTTATGTTCGTGTAGAAAATTTGAGAATGTGTGAAGAATGTGTGAGTGAAAATGAAATTTGCAAAGCATGTTGTGATAGTGTTCGTGAAATGATAAAAAATGGAGGTAATTTTAGTCGTAAAAAATGTTAAGTTTTAATATGGGTGGTGTATATATTGATAGTACTCAACTGGATAATGAATCAATTAGGAAGATTTGTTTTCATACGTCTTCCTGAACTTCTCCTGGTTTCAAATTAGCTAGTGAGAATTCTGGTCAATTGTGCTAAGGAATGCATCAGTTAATTAGGATATATTTAAAACTAACAAGTGATTTATTGTAATGCTAAAAAGTAAATAGGTATGGATGATTTTGAGAAAAAGTCTTGGTTTTAGATTTTGTCGTTAATGTCAATACTTTTCGTACCAGTAATTGGAAATTGTATTATCCTGTGTTATCTAGTGACGAGGTAGGAGGTAATAACGATCCTACTCAGTGTGAGGTATATTCTTTTTCTTGTGTGGCTAGTGTATGTTGAATATGTATTATATGGGGAAAATCTGGTGTCATATGGACAATAAACATTGTTTACAGTTATTGGCTTCTTATTCAAGACCTTGGACCGAAGGAAACCTGACTCGCTTATATTCTGCATTACCTGTGGAAATGTCCAATGTCGTATCAATGGAGAGTGCTTCTTGTATCTTTTTGTTATGGGAATGGTGTAAATGTAGATATTTTGGATAAAATTCTTTATCAGTGCAGATCAAGTATGAGGAGGGATCAAGAAATGAGAATTAGAAGTCTGCACAAATATTGGGATTATGCGGTTTTAGGACGTGAAAGACGAGAGAGGCGTACATACGTCCTTTCTCCGCTAGATGATGAAAGGAGCATAGCGAAATTTGCGTGGTCAAACGGAAGAGCGGGTCTGATGACCCGAGTCTCGCCACAGAAAATAAGGCGTTAACTAAAATTTACTGTCAACCATAGTCAAAATATATTTCATATCGTTTGACGAACACGTTACTGCAGGTTTCTAAAGAGTCGGCACAAAATTCGCTACACGTACCTAGTAATCGTTTTCTTTCTCGACACTAGTAGCGCTAATACACTCCGGGTGCGGTGCCGTGAGGCATACTACTGTCACAATTGGGTAACTTTGCCATCACTGTAGTAAAGGGCAAATTCAGAGCAAACTTTTGGGCTACATGCCAAACGATTCTGTTGCCGTCGTTGAGATTTTTTTAGATAATTTGCAATAATATCCTGCTTATTTTTTCAAAAGATATTTTCAACCGAATTATTTTTCGTAGAATGTACTAATTGCAATGTGCGTTATTTTTTGAAAACTCAATAGAAACGCGGAAGTAAGCAAAATTTCACTAGGTCATTAGTGAACCAACTAATTGTTAATTGGATTAAACATAGATCACACAATAATCAAAATAATACATTTGAAATACAATAATCGAAGTAATATAAGTTGAAGCGAACTTATCATTTCCTTAATCCGAAAGGCCAAACTTCCTGCGTAGGCCGATCGACTGGCTGCTGGCTTGCTGCGCATTGGGCTGCAACCAGGTGATACGCTGGGGCTTTGCGGCCCAAATTCAGCGGAGTGGTACATCACCAATTTAGCAGCCGCTCGAGCTGGACTCGTCACTGTAAGTAAAGTCTTTAAGTGTGCCGATATAAGTGCATCGTTCTTGTAGATTATCATGTCAATCACTTGATCTCCAAGGATAAGAATTCTGACCCGAATATTCCTAGATTTGAAATAAGTCAATTCACACTCATATTCATCAACACATTCAGACCATATTAGAGTCGGACATCCGTATATCAAATTTCTCTATAAATCGAATACTTTTTCTGTCCCTTAAAATACCGTTTTCCTATCAATTTCCTGTTCGTGATAAGAATGATTAAAAAATTGTTAAATATTTTATTATTCTAATAAAACAATTTTTTTCATAGGATTTTAATAATTATTTCTGCATATTGAAGTTTGTATATATTGAATATTGAAGGAAGCGTCAGATTTGATATATGGAAGTCCGACTGTATTTCTTTAACAAATGAAAAGGATCATTAAATTGATTGGATTGATTGATTAGTGATTTCGGGAGCGTCAAGCGCTTAGGTTCCATAAGTGTAATGCATGCTTTTTTCGTCGGGAAGTTCCGGTGATTTTTCCCGGCCAGATGGTGAGATCCGGCGATGACCTACCGTCGGCTAGCGGAGTTTTCCTCAACCAGATATCTCCCACCAGTGAGGCACCGCCCCAGCCGGGACAAACTTTAAGCACTCTAATAAACATGTGTGGTAGTGTAGTGCAAGTTAGTGCAAGTGGGTGTAAGTAAGGGGTGAGGATAGAACAAGGAAGAAGAAGGATGGATCGCGTGCGGTACATGGCCCTTTTGTTAGAGTACTGCTCCGGTATATTCGCCTGTTTTGAAACCACGGAATACTACCGATCAGAGCAGCCGGCCTCCAGACCTAGCTATCCAGCTAATGTCGAAAATCCTGCCTCCATCAGGACTTGAACCTAGGAGCCCGGTCAGAGGCACTGTAGTGACATCATTTGAGCCACATCTCTTCATTTGAGCGGTTTCAGTGGTATAATGGTTAGCGTACCGGGTTGTTGTACCCAAGTTTGCGGTTCAAATCCCACCGAAGTTGTTGAAGGCAAAAAATCCTTCGTACGCCTTCCTTCGGAGGGAAATTAAGGCAGCTGTCCCATGTAGTAGATTCACTGCATGTAGTAGATTCACTGCATGTAAAAGATCCTCAAGCTTAAAAGAAGCCTCTGAGTTAAATTCAAATCGTCTGTTTCGTCGCCCTTCTTTCTTCGCTAAATGGTGAAAGGAGCGTAGTGAACTTCGCGTGGTCAGAGGGAAGACCGTGCCTGCTGGCCCGAGTCTCGCCACGAAAATGAGGCATTAACTTACTATCTAACCTCTCCCGGTAGAGTGTCATTCGAATATTAATAGAATACTCCTATATGCAGCACCATCTCGAGGCCTGAGTGTGTACAGGAGGCGTGGAGAGCATGCGCATTCCTTTGTTCTTTGGCTAGCGTCCGTCTGAAGTGAAACAGAAGCAATATATTTCCGAACTGAAGACTGGAACTCAAGTCCCCGTGTTAACTCGCTGTGAGTCTTACCTCTACGCTATGGAAAAGCGGCGAGTTTTGAACTATGGTATTTTACCCTTTTTAAAGAGCTGATTTTTTTAGAACAAATTTTGTTTAAGGCAAAAATGTCTATGTTCAATTTTGTAGTTTTGAAATGTTGAATTTTTGCAATTTTCGAAAAATAGAGAGAGAGAGAGAGTTCATCGAAAATGAGACTAACACAAAATTTTTGCCATCTTTTGTTCCATACGAGGAGAAAAGTTAATGAAAAAATTGACGTAATTTTTAAGATTTTGTTTTAGAAAGTGCATAAACTTCGGACACAAATTACGTGAAATCTACTCTTTTTTTCCAAAAAATTGTACATGACCTTTTTTAATGATTTTACAGCAAACTTTGTCTAAGACGAATCTTCTGCTTTCAATTTTGTATTTTTAAAATGTTAACATTTTCCAATTTTCGATAGTATGGGAGTTCGTCAAAAAAAGGAACTTGCGCCATATTGTTACCGTCCCTTGATATATACGAGAAGAAAATTCATAGAGAAATTTCGGAGCGTATTTTGAAAAAAAAATGTTTTAAACAATTTAATTCCCTATATTTTGCGCAAAATTGCACGAAAAGTACTCATATTTTCGAAAAATTGAATATGACCTAATTTCAAGATGTCTTTAAAGAATTGATTTCATTAAAATATCTTTCTTCAACAATGTAGTTGTAGCAAGACGCTAAAAAATTGCCCTTTTCAATTTTCGAGAAATCATGGATATCAACGATCATGAGAACCGCGCTATTCGTTACGCGTCATTTAGGCTATCCGAGAACAAAGTTTAATCAAAAAATTTGGAACAATTTTTGAGAAACTTTTGAAAATGTAAAGTGAAAGTGTAAAGTGCCCCAAAAATCAAAATATCCGTTTGGAACTTCAAAAGCCTTGTTCGTTCAGATCAAACGGGGAATGTCAATTTTGGAGAACATCGATTGAACGGTTTAGGCGCTAGTGGTGACCACAGATGAACAGATGGAGAGACAGAGAGATGTTTTGCCGTCAATCAATTTTTCAGTATCAAAGATACAGAAATCATGTCCCATCAACACCAGACGAATGCCGGAGTTGTACCCTAACAAATGGGCCGCGGACGCGATCTTTCCTTCCATTACCTTGTCCTATTCTCACCCTTATTTGCAGCACATTTTCATGCACTACACTACCACAAATGTCGGGAGGCCAGTCGGGAGCTTAGAGTTTGTCCCGGCTGGGGAGGTGCTCCGTTGGTAGGAGAAACCCCAGAAGTCGAAGCCGCCTAGTCTCACCATACAGTAGGGGAAGATCACCGCCGCCTCCCATGATAAATATATATCTATGCAAGAGCCATTGTAATACTTAATATAATTAATTTATAAAGAATTTTTATTTTTAGGTAAATATAAATCCAGCCTATCAGACTCCTGAATTGGAGTATTGTTTAAAAAATGCAAGTGTAAAAGCACTCGTTGTTCCTGATAAATTTAAAACTCAGAATTATCCTGAGATGGTAGCAGAACTTGTTCCTGAGGTAACATCTTGCGTACCAGGGAAATTGGAAAGTAAGAGATTCCCTTGTCTAAAGTCTCTTATTATCATCAGTGACAAGAAATTCCCGTAAGTTCTTAAATGTTTATACAAATAACTACAATACATGGTTAGGTTGTGAGAGAAAATTTCTGTTTTGGAAATTTAAATATTTGTCTTAGAATCTGCTCTGAATCGTCTTTTGAATAACGAAAAATCGAATGTGGATTCTACGTATATTCATACATTCACGGATCGACCGGATACATAGCATATTTCATATTTTGAGAAATGCATACAAGACGAAAGAAGAAGACGAAATCATAAGTATAGTGAAAATGTGTTTCAACCATTGTAATAATAAATGAACAACTTTAAGCAATCTTTTATTTAAGAGGTTGCTGTTACAGCTGAATGGCACTTCTATTCCTGTATTATTATGAGCTTCGTAATGAAACGCGTGTTCTTATCGAATCATAATACCACCCTTTTTAGCCCGAAATATAATTAAAAATTAATAAAAAATGTTAAACACAACCGTAAACATTTATTATGATTATTAATTTAACAATTTTATAATTAATACAAATAATTTTAAATAGAACTATTAATAAAGTTTGACCGTAATAATTTTACAATGATTGATGCTAACGCCAAATCAATAAAACAATCAAAAGCCATTATTGTCTAAACAAACACACTGTCTTTAGATGTTGATAAATATATTATAAAATATTACTTTATTAATTAAATATAATTAATAATTACTTATATAAATAAATAAAATATTGAATATAATTGAACATAATAATTAATCTCATATTAGTTCACTATAATGTCCATAACAATCTTCTTTCATTCATAAGTATTATTTTAATTTTTTAAAAGAAAGTGTGTATTTGTAAACAAAAAAACGATGTTACATCAATATGGCAGTGAAATTAATTCACGTATTATTGAGCACATTTTCAGAGATTTTTAAGTAAATTGTGGGACATTATATCACATTTGCCTATTATCTTTCTGTATCATGTATCTTTCTTAATACAGAGGAGCTATTACTTACGAGAGCCTAATGGAATCAAGCACTGACGGTGATGTATCTCTCATTCAAACGCTACAAGATTTAATAGACCCGGATTCACCATGTAACATGCAATTCACGTCCGTAAGTCTCCGGATGAAATAGCTTCTGTTATGAACACCTCTGTGCATTAAAAGCATGTAACAAAACGTCTCCACGTGACAATTCACGACTTATTTCATATTTCAGGGTACAACTGGGCAACCAAAAGGCGCTCTTTTGAGTCATCACACCATCGTCAATAACGCGTACTTTTCAGGAAAGCGTCTAGGATTTGATAAGAAGGTATTTTATTTTTTATGCTTACATGTCTATTTGTTTTCTGTTAAAATAGAAAATTGTGCTTGATATTTAAACATTCATTCTTCAGAGTAAAGTTAATCATTAATTCATTTTAGCAACATCGAATTTGTTTGCCAATTCCAATGTTTCATGGTTTCGGAAATGGACTTGGAATTGTCAACGCTCTGCATTTTGGATGTACGTTAGTACTTCCTTCACCTACATTTCAAGCAGAAACATCCATTAAGGCCATTGAAAAAGAAAGGTGAAGTATTAGGTTTCTTTAAAATGTAAACTAGTCTTTAAAAAAATATAATTAAAATCAAAGCATTTTATGACATGTATCTCGGAAAACAGAACTGATTTATTACAACTTATTTCTTCTGAAAGCAGTTTCAGTGAATGGTTTGCAGTACAGTAAGATTCTCTTTCCAATAATTGGATATACGACTTGCTATTTAATTCTGGATTTTGCTATTTAATACTTTTAAAACCGACTGCTTTATAATTACATATAATAAAAAATAATTACTACTTTAATATTCGCTGCTCCATGTAGAATCTCTATGAATGTAGATAGGTTCTTTGAGCCCATATACGATACTTTCCCGGCTTATTTTTAAAGCGAGGGTAGTCACAGGCGTCCCAGACCTCAGCCAGATAGGTAAAACTGTTCGAAGGAATCTCGCCGACTCCTAACTTTCTTCGGGATAGGGGCTCGTGGTTGCCCTATCCTGGAACCCGTTGAGTAAAGCTCAGATTCGGCATTGCTACTGACTTTGCATTAACTCTGACCGGCAGGTACTATTATATAAAATATAAAGTCTAATTCATAACGTGGCGCGTGAGGGACTTCACGAAGCAATATAGCTGATCTGCAGCTGGATACGGTCGCGAGCATGCGACATCTGGTGACACGACCGAGAAAGACGCGAAAAGTCGTGCCATATTTCATCGTGAAGACAAAGTTCCTCACGCGCCACGTTATGAAATCCCTAGTATAAAGGTACAAGCTCACCAGGACAAATAGAAGCGTATCTTACACATCTCAATGCGAGTTTGGCATTAATCCATTCAAAGAGGTGGTAATAAGTTGTTGTTTTTTCAGAATGAAATTTCAATCATGCATTCTAATGAATGAAAAATTTCATTGAATTACTGATTATGCGTTTAATTTCAAACAAATTATGTTGCAACACCACACACAGAACGAAACTACATTTTTAATTGCAAATCGAAACGCAAAATACTTTGCTTTTCCCCCAAAACATGGGTTTACCATTGCGCTCGTTGCAAGAGAGATAAAAGTGCCCGCGTCTTATGTAGAACTTATTCTTATTGTCATATTTTACAGCAAATATAGTAAACATAAGAAGACTGAAACATTTTATTATATCAAGAAATTGAAGATATAGCGGAAACTTTTGAGATCATAGAATAATATGAGCACTGTTTTCCTGCAAACATTTATCATTGATGCCTGGCTTGACCGTAAAATTTATTTCTGTCGCTACTTTCATCATTATCTTGTTTAAGAAAGGTTTTCCTTGTTATTTATTGCCAGCTTCTGTTTGTATAGGTAACGACTCGTAAATATTCCATTAGTGATTTGTAATTAGGAAACTTGACACTTTTCAAAAGGAAGAAACTTCATTATGAAATTTCAAGAAAAATCATTCTGGTAAGTGGCATTGCATTAGTATAAAGGATTCGAGTTTCTATTCAGGTTTTTAAAAGAGCACAAGTAATCTCTGGATCCCCAGCAAAAAAATAATTAACGTTTCTTGTGAGAGATCACGCAGTGCCGTTCAAGAAATAGCTTGCTTGAAACTTTGCGAAACAGACATCTTTCATTTTGGACACATTAGATAGGAATGTGATCGCGCCGTTCAGAGATAAATTTGCATCTCAAGGAAAAAGAAATATAAGTTCGTTTGATAATTGATGGGATAAGGTGCAATGCAATATTGTGAATAATTAGAAATTTGAGTAATTTCTCACAATTGCCATCCTGATTTAATTGATTTTATAGATGCACCGCTATTTTTGGAACACCCACCATGTTTGTCGATATATTATCGAAGGAAGAAAATCCTAGGACGTTCGACTCACTAGAAGTCGCGCTTACGGGAGGCGCACCTACGCCTCCACAACTCCTTCAGAAAATGGTTAAATTATTGTCCTTACACAGATGTGTGGTGAGTATTTGTTATTTTTAGCATTATTATTTTTAAGGCTATTTTTTTACTTTATTCTTGTAAGGAACAATCTATTTGCTAATAATAATCCGAATTAATTACAATAATATAATGCAAATATAATTAGTTCCCGAAATCCAATGAACGAAAGTATTATAAAACACTCGCGAAACAAGTAATATATTTCCTATCAAATTTATCAGAGTAGAAAGTAAATTAGTTTTATTAACATCTGAAAACATTGCAAGTTATTCATTTCATTGTTATTGGTAAGAAATGGATCATTATTATCCAGATATTTTGTTTATTCATTTGTTTAACATAAAATGGTGTGCATGACGTGTTTCTACCAGGTAGCAATGGGCATGACTGAAACCGGTCCAACTACATTTATTCCCCTACCACAAGATTCTATAGAGCGTTGTGCCACCACTGTTGGGAAAGTAATGGATCACACGGAGGTAAAAATGATTTCAGTAATAAAGTATTCGTTTTACACAAAGCGAAAAAAATAATTTCATAAACTATAAAACTGTTGTCTTCACACTGCTGTGAAGATACAATAACAATACAATTCTAACAAAGATAACAATACAATTCTTATATGACGTAAATTACGAAGGGAATTCTAAAAGTGAAACTCTCAAGTCACGTACTATTTTAGGCGACGTTTATATGTACCGATATATTAATATCTACAACAAACATAACCATACACCAGTTTCAACACAATCAACATATGCTTAAACCGGAAAAGTCTTCAGCACTCGAAACATCGGTGTGTGATAGCAGATTTGTATATCCCATCAAAAGTTGAAAATCTCGAGGTACGCGATTTCACTAAAATTAAGCGAAGCAAGTTGCTTCGGCCCGATAGTCAGCATCTTCAACAGACCTCATCAAAATGTCATCACTGTTTCGGTAAGTAGATTTCACGATGATTAAGTCGTACCCAAAGTGATAGTACAACTACCGTGAAAATAAGTTTATTTTCATTGATCTGCAGAAAGCTTCAGTTCTATTGCAATTTCTGCAAGCAGAGTACACCAATTAAAGATATAGTACGTGTTTATATTTAAAATAATTGCCCTATCGCAATGAGTACGAAAGTACATTAATATGAGTTTGTTCACAAACTAGGCTAAAAAATTTAAAACAAGAACTACATTGTTTATCGCAAATTTGTTTTAAAATATAATGTTGTTTTCCCCAAACGAAGATTCTCAAGTCATCTTCAAGAATTCGAGAGAAAAATATTCGGGTAAAAGATAAACATTTTGTCGCAGATTTAGTCTCCAATAAAAATGGGGTTATTATTTAAAATTTGAAAGATGCCCCCCTACCAACCCCACGTGGGGCGAAGGTGAGCTAGTTTTAATAATGGTAATTGGCTCACTCAAATATATCACTGTTGCATGTTGTTGTTTTTTTTTTTCGAATAATATCAATGACTAAAATCAAATGTACATCGTGGAAACATTCTTTGTTTATATAATTAAACAAAACTCGTGAAATGGCTTCTAATCATTTGGTAGTCATTGAAAATACTTTTTTGATTCCTGTATTTCATTATTTTTTACTTACATATATTACTCCTATCTTTCTTCATAAAATTATAAGAAAGTCTTATTTTCTTGACCAGCATTAGCCTCTGAATGTTGTAGGAGATTACCACGGAAATCTTGTGGAAATCCATATTGGAGAACAATAATTGTATGTGGAAGATAACTTCTGTTTTCATTCTCCAATATTGTAAAAATTAATATTTCAGTACAAGGAATAATGTATGCAAACTGGGATAATTACTTTTAAATTCCCTTCGAATATATTTACATAAAAGGCGAAGAAAAAACTGTCTTGACTTTATGGATGCAATATCTATGAACTTTGTAGGTGAAGGTTGTTGACAGAAAGGGCGATATTGTGCCTATGGGACAGCCTGGTGAACTGCTCGTTCGCGGATACTGCAACATGTTATATTATTGCAATGATGAAGAAAAGACCAGAGCAACGATCGATTCTAGTCGTTGGCTACATACAGGGTAAGAATCATTCATTTGCCTTACCATACAACTAGCATGGTATAGAACAGACCTGCACAACGCCTCTACGGGCATTCTGCACTCCGGATGCTGCCCGCAAGAGCGGTGAATGAGCAAGTAGCGGGGGGGGGGGGAGACTGCCTGCCATTGCATATTGAGGACGACACGGCACGTAGATTAAATGCATGGGCGTCTAATGCAATGTTTCTTGCTGCGACGTTTTTTGTCCACTTATTTAAATGTGTAACGTACCATATTTCTAGCTTCAAGAACCATAATTCACTATGCTCTTCAGTGCTCTGCTATCTATCGTCATATTATCCTTTTTACTTTCTCGTTTACATACGTATATACGGAGTAATATACGTAGTATGGAGAAAGTTATGAAATGCTGCGAAAAATCGATTTCGAGATTAACGAAAATACACGTTTTGGGGTCCCCTGATCCCGAAAAAGTGTTTTTTCAAAACGTCCGTCCGTCCGTCCGTCTGGTGTATGTGAACAACACTATCGTCTGGATTTTTTACAAATTGAAGAAACCCCTGTCGATCTGACCTGAGTCAAAGCTCTGCGATTTTGAAAAACATTTATTAATTTTTGGGGGTACTTTACATGAAGCACTTGGGCCATCTTCAAAATTTTCTCAAAAATGGCTCCAATTTGTTTTAATATCTTGTAAGAATAGAGTGAATAGAGAAAATAGCATAAAACAAGAATTTCCCAAAAATGGCACCAATTTTTTTCTTTAAACTTTGGATATGGATAATGCTAAATGTACTCTATGAGATGACATAAACGCCATTTTGTTCTATTCTTTTGTGTTTCAAAAATTACAAAATGGTATTTTTTTTACTTGTCTCTCACTCGTTAACATTAATATTAGCGACAAATTGTTCATATTTTTATATTTATGAGTACATGTGCTTTAAAAATGGCATATAAAGCTACTCGAAAACTCAAAACGTTTTTGTGAAAATGAGCTCAAAATTCCGCCTTTTAAGAAACTCTTAAACGCCATCTTCTCAAAAACGGATCCAATTTTTTTCTTCAAAATGATGTTCGTATGGCTAGTGCTAATTGCACTCTGTAAGATAACCTAAAATTCATTTTGCTGTATTCTTTGTTTTTCTTTTTCAAAAATTACACAAATATGCTTTTTTTTATATCTCTGACGCCTTTAATATGCACATTTAAAGCGATTTGTAAACACTATTGCATTTGTGAGTTAAAGTGCTTCAAATGACTTTAAACGAAGTTTTTCGAAAACTCAAACATGTTTTGTGAGAGCTTCAATTTTCGCATTTACAGTAACGCTTAAGCGCCTTTTTCTTAAAAACAGCTCAAACGTTTTCAATGAAATTTGTCATTTAGGACGAAGTTTTACTCTTCTTTAATATTCTGTAAGTAATATATTGGTTCTATCTTTAGAAAACCGAAAAATTGACATTTTTTTAAAAAAAATTGACAATTTTTTAAAAAAATGTACTTTGGACGGCGATAGATGGCAGCTGGCAAGAGTAGACAGAAAAGCTTGGCCAGACCAAAGAAATTAGAAAACTAACTAGTAGTCGCCGTCGTCTGCGCCGAAGAGGCTGCAGGTTCAAGTCCTGCGAAGGCCTGGTCGTATTCTCGATCGTTCCTTCACCCCTCAACATCAGCCTATCAATTCACAATTCAAGGCTTAATAACTTTATCTTACCAAGGGATACAGCCGAAAAGCGTATCTCCATAATTACACACGTTAATCTCTTTCCAGGATAGAATACGTCTGGGCCTCGGAAGAGATCGTGTAACATAGGCAGTAATGGCCGATAACAATAATAATAATAATAATAATAATAATAATAATAATAATAATAATAATAATAATAATAATAATAATAATAATAATAGTAATAATAATAATAATAATAATAATAATAATAGTAATGATAATAGTAGTAATAATAATAATAATAAAACTTAAATAATAAGACTAAATTAATTTATAATTTGATTAATAATGTTTGCTCACTAGAAACTGGGCATTGGGAACTTGTCCGTCGGTATCTTAACCAGATTCAGCTCTTGTGAAAATGAAATTCACCCTATTGCATTTGAGCTTAGTGCAAGATCTTTTGGATAATATAGCAAGACAATTGAATTGCCAACACTAAGCAATTTCATTGGCAGTTCCAAATTTCTCAAATTCTTTTTTTTATTTGTTGACACAACTCATTCTGAAGAAATCACTAAGGCATTTATGTGGACTTTCTTCATCCGCCTGAACTTTTTCAGTGGTAATGCAAACTCCTAATACTTCCTAATTTTTTATGATTCAGTTTAATTTATATTATAGTTCAGAAATTGCAGTTCTTCTGAACTATGATATGAAGAAAACTGAATTGTAAAAAATCAGGAATATGAGTCATAGAGGCTATCCTATTTTATTAATTACTAATAAATTACTACTAAGTTTTATTAATAAAAAATATATATTCCTCTTATACTTTACACTGGGGATATACGACTATTATAAATCAACAGTCTTCTCCTTTTTAACAAATTGGCCCCGGCACAATAAACGATTATTTGTCTCCAATACCGGGTCCCTAACCAAACTCCACTGAGTAAGAAAAGGAAAAAAATAAAAATGAACGAACATTCTTAAAAGTACTACTTTCTAATGAAGAAAATGTTATTGTATTGCTATCGTATGATTGAATGAAAACAAAATTTTATAACGTCAAACATGAAACTAAATATAAACTGGTGATATACACCAAATTCTTTTGTGTATTATTTGTAAAGAGTGACCTTACATTATAAAACTAGGTGAATACCACTGGCGCCTAAATCGTAAGCAGGATTTTCATCAAAATATCATGTATAAGCCTTGAGCGATCTCACTGATGTCGTGGCCCCTCAAATTAGAAACGGATCTCTTAATTTGTTGGTACAGCCGTTAGGATACTTTTAATTTTTTCTCAAAACTGGCTCCAATTTTTTTTTTGTTTAATGTTTGTCCTAATAGAGCAAAGAACACATAAAATGAGTGTACGTTCGATTTTCAGTAAAATATTTACAATATTTAAAATACGAACAATTCTTTTCAAAATATTAGTAGTTACTACGCAATTTCGAGAGAAATCATGTATGTTTTAAAAATACATAAACATTTTCTTAAGAAATTGGTAAGTGTTTTTTCGGTCTCTTCCTACAGCTAAAATATTAAAGATAGATGTTTTTTAATGAAATCTATTCTTCAAAGAGAGATCTTGAAATAATGTCATGCACAATTTTTCAATATGAGCAGCTTTCGCGTAATTTTGAGTGAAATAGAGGCAATTTTTAAACATTGTTCCTCAAAAACTTTTCCAAATATTTTCTTTAAATTTTCTGGTCAAAGTACGGTTAAAAATGGTGCTGGTCCCATTGTCGGCAAACTCGGTATTTTCGAAATGTTACCATTGCAAAAGTTCAATATTGAAGATAGAGATTTTTGTCTTCGATGAAATCTTTTCTAAAAAATTAGATCTTTAAAAACGGTTACGTACAATCATTTGAAGAAAATGAGTGGTTTTTGCGTAATTTCTGCCTCAAGTTATTGCAATTTATAAAAAAAACATTTTCTCAGAAACGGCTCCAAATGTTTTTTATGAATAGAACAAGAGACGTTTAAAAAATAGACAGGTCCCATTATCGATGAACTCCCTGAATTTTCGGAAATTGTAAAAAATTAACATTGGTAAGTTACAATATTAAAAATAGAGAATTTTGTCTTAAAAAACCTTCTGTCTTATTGTTCTAAAACAATAGATCTTTAAAAAAGGTCACGTAATATTTTTTAACGAGCATTTTCGTGTAATTTCTACTTGAAGTTAATGAAAAAAAATTCTCTTAAAAGGCTCTAAATTTTTTTCCACGGATAGAACAAATTAATCTTAAAAGATGGTCATCAGCAAAGATGCTGGATGGAAAGAGGCTGGATGGAAGACCTTTATGGATTATGCATATTGCCTGTTCCAGCCTCTTTCCATCTCATTCTTGGCATTCCAATGTTCCTCTTTCCTCTCGGCTTGTAATTGAGGGCTTACACAGGAAGTCTGTCTTGCGGCATATTTCCAATATGTGTCACCCATTGCTGTCTGTACTACTTAATTTTTTCATGTACTGTTTCTTTCCGCCCTAGTTCTTCTCTTACTTTTTCACTTTTTATTTGATCTCTTAATGTACAGCCCTTTACTCCTCTCAAAAATCTCATTTCTGCTGATTCAATCTTCCTAAAATCTTCTTGTTTTTGAACCCAAGTTTCACATCCATACAGTGAAACTGGGAGGACCATAATATCATAAAATTTTAATTGGATTTCTTTTCGGGCTTTCTTTTTAAACGTTCTACTTACAGTTCAACAATCTGCTTGAAATTTATGTATCTTGCTGGCGACCTCCCTCTCTCTTCCATATGCAACTTTACACATCTAAAATGCGTCACTTGTTCTAAAACCATATTTTTAAGCACAATCTTTGTCCTTACTGATTATTTTCCTTTACTTTGGTTTTATTAACTGATACTATCAGATTTTACTCCATAAAAATTTGCTCCAGTTGGTAACTAGATCTTTGCAAATCATCTTCGTTTTCCTGCAGGATCACCTGGTCGTCAGCATATAAAAGTATATTTACAAATGTATTTTTGCCAAGGCAAATTCTTGAAGGTACCACGTTCTTTCACCTTTTAATTATATATCCCAGATATATACTAAAGAGTGTTGGAGAAAGGCTGTCTCCCTGCCTTACTCCTTTATTTATAATCCTCTTCCCGGGAACAAACCCATTGTATTTTACTACGATATTAGTATTGTCATACATACTTTTCACTAGTTGCATTAGATGACTTGGGTACTCTTCTTTCTTCATAATGCTCCATAATTTACATCGGTTGACATTATCAAAAGTCTTCTCAATATCCACGAAGGCTATGTGTGTTTCTCTATTAAACTCCACTCGTTTCTGAATTATTTATTTTAATGTAAATATGTCATCTATTGTTGAGCGACCTTTTCTCAACTCCTGTTGTTCCTGAGGTAGAGTGCAGTCTTCAATTGGAGCGATTCTGTTATTTACATTTTTTGCATATACTTTATAACACGAGTTAAGTAGACAAATACCCCTATAGTTGTGACATTTACTTTGATCACTGTTTTTAAAACATGAAATAATTAACAAATCTAACCATTCATCTGGTATTGTACATCATTGCCAGCATTCATTCATTAGGTGGAGCAGTCAAAATTTCGGTAACATACCTCCATATTTCATTAATTCTACGTTAACCCCATCAGCATCACGGGTTTTCCTACTTTTGGGATTTTAATGCATTATCAAGCTCTTTCATATCTAACATATCTACATTTCTTTTTGTTCGTTATTCTTCATCCGGCGTATAAATTTCTTCACTCCCACTCCATTATTTCACAAAGAATTTCAACCACTCTTTCCCAGAAATTATATTCAATCTTGCCGTATCTGTTTCATCTAAATTCATTGTTTTTAACACTTTGCCTTCCAAATACATCTTGTTCCAACATATTCACATATCTATCCCAAGATTCTTGATGGGCCTGTCTCACTAATGATTTAGCTTCATTCCTTTTTAGTTGTAGATCTGTTTCGTCCGCTCGTTTTTGTTTTGTAGATAATATAGTTATGCTACCTTTTTTCCTGTACTGCCTCTGCAACCGTATCATTCCATATTTTTAAAGTTTTCCTTTTTCGCCTAATTTTTCGAGTGCTTAATGCCTCATATGCTGCCCTTCTTATTGATTCTTTAATGTTTCTTCATTCTTCATTCAGATATTCTGATTTGGCGATGTTGCTCAAGAACTGATTCAATTGTCTCTGATACAACTCCCTTGTACTATCATCTTCTAGTAGATTCACTTTATACCCTACATCTTCTTGTTTATTATTTGAAGCAGTTCGTTTCTTCCACCTTGCTCTTATGTTTATTTTTGTTTCCACTAGATAGTGATCTGAATAAATGTAATATCCTCTAAAAACACGGGTATCCTTCACATCTGAACTTAACTTTATATTAACTATTACATAATCTGTCACAGAGTGTTGTCCCCGAGCACTCCAAGCATATTTATGAATGTTCTTTTTTCCAAAATGTATTGGTGATTCTTAGTTCATTGTATGTTACAAATTCTCTGAGTTCTTTTCCATTTCCGTTCATTACCTGTTCTCCGTAGAGTCCTTTAACAGTGGGAATAGGCATGTTAGGTTAAAAAATAGTCCAGTTCTAATTTTCGTTGAACTCTTTGAATTTTCCTCAAAATTGTGTGTTAGAAATAACGAGAGAGACCATTAGCTTTTTAAGCGTCAGCCAAAATGAATAACGGCAAGCGACTGCATGGAGAAGCGTTTAAGCGCAAGGCCAGACGACTCGATGGATATGAGTTCGAGTCTCGGCGCGGAGAATAAAACTTTTTGCTTCTTGGAATTATTTTTGAAGATTCATGTATTAGTATAATGTTGTATAGCCGTTACAAATAATGCGAGATTGTATGTGCTGCTATAGCACCTCTTATAATAAATTAGTAAGCGAGTATCACACAGGGTTAAAGAAAAGGAAGAAGTATGACGGTATATCTAAGGTAGATTTTAAAAAAATAATAATTTAACGAGTTATGTGATGAAAGATAACTGCAATTGCATGTTGCAATATTTTTATAAAGTGCCTGAAGATACAAGAAAGACTATTTTAAAGAATAAAACTTAATGACATTTGTAGATTTTCTGAATGGTTATTTTTGTGGCCATATTTCCGTGCTTCCAATTGAGCGGAGAAGGCTAGGAAGGATGAACACGAAGGAAGATTTACCAATGCAACCGAGGAGTACGAGTTCGGGGAGTTACATTAGACAAAGAGAAGTGGTAGTGTATCGTAAAGCATTTATGACGATTCACGGGATATCTAATAGTAAAACTGAAAGGTTGATAACACAGGGCTGCGAAAAAAAGCTCTTGGTTCTGATAGTTGATACTAATTCATTTGAGATAATACTTAATAGATCTGAAATTCATTTTTCTCTAACACGTAAAACATTTTTGTATTTTCAAAGAAAAGACCAGTAAACAAAAACTCTTCATTTATGAAAGTTTGACGAAACACACGGTGAAAAAACGATTTAAAAGTAGATACACACAATTTTAATGAAGGAAGAAGAAGTATCAGTATGTATATAAGCGGTACACATCTTCTGCACATTGACAACATACTTTCATTAACAATGTAGTATCCAATCAAAGGCAAGACTTCATAAAACGATTTTTATTCAACAACCAGGTACAATAGCCAAAGTTCCGGATCATCCGCAGAGTGTGCCAAATACTAAGCCGTTTCACCGTTGTCCAGAAGAAGTCCCAAAAGCAGCCGAGTCGTTGAACATCCACTAGAGAGTTCCTCTTCCGTAGCACAGGTCGTCGTCCATTCAAAAAGATCATCCCTTCAGTAGTCACTTCAAAGTATCGTCCCTGATAAGGTTTTTCCATCTCTTTTAGATCTTGATGAAACTTCTCTCCATGTTCATCACTGAAATCACCCAGATTATCGGAGAAGAAATCAAGGTGGTTGTGGAGAAAGTGAAGTTCGATGCTCATGTTACATCATAAAGAGTTCTTCCATATTTTCGTATGTTTCCTTTAAATGAACAGAATGTATTGATGCACTGATATTGAGGCATATTGATTTCCATTACGAAGCAGAACAACTTTGAGGTTGCGTTTCGAAGAATCTATAAACAACTTCCACTGATCATCGACGTACCTCATTCCAAATTCTGAAAGTGCATCACGAATGTTGTTGCAGTATACAAACTGACCCTATTTCGTGAAATAATCAAGGAACTCTTCTCTCCTTCGATATCAGTAAAACGTGCCTCGAGGATATTTTTCTTTCAACCATGAGCCTATAACCTGCGCCGATTCCTTTGAGAGGCTAAGTTCTCGCACCAAATCATTAAGTTCTTCTTGATTAAACAACCCGGGCTTTCTCTTTTCTTTGGGGAAATCAGTAACGTCCATTTCACTATCACAGCAGTCTGAATAATATGAATATGGTACAGGTAGAAGGTCATGTGGTGTGTTTGGTATAGGAATGTCAGGATCTGGTGGTACAGGTGGTACAGCTGACGGAATATTCGGGTAAACTATTTCTTTCATACTTTTCTTATGTCCCTAAACTTTCATCATGCAAAATTAAAAGCCGTTTACACGATTCTTTTGTTCTCTTCATACCATTGGAATACCAAAGGACAAAGATTTCTGCATCCGGTGATACCATTTTCTCAAATATGCAACACATGTGAGACAAACAATATGCGAGGCCCAAGATTTACCTTGATTCCGTAACTTATTTTTAATTGTTTATTTTACGTCAAAACAGTTAAAAACTATGTATGACGTGCTATCGGGAGAAGTGAATTCTGCGCACGTTTTCAAAATTCTGTGATCCCTACCCAAGCCATATACTACTTGAATTTTGAATACAGAAAGAAAATGAGCGTACTTTGCGAGGTTTGTTAACAAAATTATTCACTCCGATGTAATAAAATATATTTTCAAGGGTAAATCAGCAATAAATTTGGGCTCTTATCCCTCATCATGTCCTTCATCAAGGAATAATACTTCCTGCCGCCAGGACCGGATTTAAGGGTGAGCAGAGTGGGCGGCAGCCCACGGGCCCCCACCAAGAAGGGGCCCCCACCAATTGACATATTGAAATAAATTTTGGCTTTAAATAAAAATAATGCGATGATTTTTTGAATATAGAAACAAATTCATAGTTTTAGCGTCATTTTGTGCAACATTTTTATTATATTTTTTACATTACAAAAGTAGGAAATATTTTATACTTACACTTAATAATTATATAATGTCAAATAGAAGTTCAAATAATTTATTTATGATGTCGGTCCTCTAAAACTATACATAATATCAACTTCCTTAACTCATATCAGCTTCCCTCTCTACTTTAGGGTGGCGCAAAACAAAAGAGCTAGAACATAAGTTACAAAGAGAAAACACGATGACATTTCTGGGCCGTTTGAAGTAGTTTCAAAATCACATCGAACTATAATTTGTTTGATTAATTATTTTTTTATTTCATTTAATTTGTCACATAATAGTATTTCACGTATGAATAAAAAATCAGATAATTATAATTTCAATATAATTTAACGAGAAAGTAATATATTAATAAATTAAAATTTTTAAATTACTTGAAGCTGTTAACATTTACAAATATGGTTCCAGAATATTTAGATAATATTTAGACTACAAATTTATTTAATACTTCATTAAAAATATAAAATACTAAATAATTATAAATTTATTGGTGTCGTTTTCTTCATTATTTTTAGCAAGTTTTAGATTTTTTAGCATTTTTGAAATAACATTACATCGTTAAATATTAATAATATAAATAGTATTCCGAAATAAAACAAACACAGCTGATGATATCTGAAGATAGTGCGCAACATTCTAAATCTCGTGTCTAATGTCAAGGTTTTCATAATCAAAAGTGCAAATTAGAAATTGGCATCTATGATTTATTTTGGAACAACATATTGAACAGAGAAAACGCAACAAACAAATTGCTTCAAAATTCCTAGCTCTATTTGCTACTCTTAAGTCGCTCAAAGTTTTCATCGAGAAAAAACGCGACATTTTTTCACACTATGAGGAATCAGGAAGAGAAAAAGCTGGGACTTTACAGTACGAGATCTGCAGAATCGTCAGCGAAATGTTTGCTTAATCCCATTGGACTAGGACACGCACCAGAAGTGAATCTTTCACCGTCTCAAAAGGTTTACGTTGAAAATTACCTTCCCGTGATTGATCAGTTTTTAGCGTTGTTGGATCACCGACGCGTATGAATTGGTTTCTACGCGTTTTGATTTTGGGCTAGAATACAGCAATCAGATCAACTTATGGAACAAGCAAGACTGTTAAATCAGATTTACAAAGACGATGTCGACGAAAATCTTGGGGTCGAGCTTTTTCAATTCGCAGAATTTTACAAAAAAAATGCAGCAGAAAAAAACAATTATTTAAGCCGTGCACATTTAATGAACACATTGGTAATTGAGAAACAGGTGCAGGACGCGTTTCCTAATGTAATTTCTTAATGTTGAGACAATTTTGATAATGTGTCTTATTCTGATGATCACCAATTGCACAGGTGAAAGATCATTTTCAAATTTAAAATGAGTGGAAAACAGATTGGGAACGACAATGACCGAACAACGCCTCAATGATCTCAAGAATGTTAAAATTGAACGACTTGATTAACGAATTTGCGATGAGAAAAGTGCGGAATGGTCCTGTGTAAAGATGCTTAATATATTTTAAAAAAATAATATATATTAAAATAGCATTATAATTTTGTAATGTACCAATGGTATACTCAGTGATATTTAATCCTCTCCCATAGGGGCCCCCACCAAATATGTGCCCACTGGCCCCACCTCTCAAAATTCGGCCCTGCCTGCCGCGACAACATGCAGAACGATAATTTGAATAACTATATTTCCCACTGAATTCTAGAAGACGTGCACAGATAATGAAGTTGCATCTATGTCCAGAAGCAAAACAAGGGGCCATCTCAGCATTTGCTCAAAGGATCAGGGTGTAGCGTCATGTTGGCGGCCGTAGGTGGGAGGAGGAGCGGAAGTATCGCATACCTGCGGGCATGAATAACTTGGTGCCCCGGCGTTAGGATACATTTAGGAGGGGATTACAATGGGGACGCCAGCTTGACCGGGAAGGTCACGTGGTAGACGCGAGCCTCCGTCCTACACCTAGGACGGTCACGTGACGGCTACACTCTGGTATAAAATCGAGCCGACGAGCTCACACGGGTTTTTTTAAATTCTGGAAACCTCGCGCGATGCGCAAAACTTTACGCCCAGGCTGGAGCGTGTCGTGCCTATTGCACGGGTGACGAGGTCACGGTAGTGGTGCGGGAGTATCGTCAGAGGAGGCGGAGCCTCCCTAGCTATGTGGGGTATCCACAGGGAAATGCAAGTGTGTAGTTTCGGAGCAGAAGTTGGTTATTGTACATACGTGTAAATAAACTTGTACATACTTGTAAATGTCTGTGTGTTTTTCTCCATGACTCCAAAAGGTAAACTGGACGAAAAACCTGATCGAGATGGGGATCATTGACCCAGTGGCTGCGATACAATACTTGTTACAGATTGTTTAGAATTTCATTTTATTTCTTTTGGTTTAGATTGTTTAGAATTTCATTTTATCTCTTTCATTCCATTTTAACACTTGCTTTCCTCTTAAAAAAAGAAAATTAAATATTTCACGGAAAAGCAACTCTTGGATAACACAAGGGATTAGGACATCTTGTAAAAACAAACGAATTCTTTCTTTCATTTCTAAACGTCATAACGTATCTCAAGATTTCCTTTTCTACTTTAAAAAATACAAATCATTGTTACGAAAAGTCATAAGGAAGGCTAAAATCATGAAACACGATCAGGATATTTTGAACTCAAATAACAAAACAAAAGCAATGTGGAATATAATAAAAAATACGACCAAATCAACCAGAAACCCTGTAGAGAATGTTGTTTTAAAATATAACGATATAAATGTGAACGATCCGGCAACAGTGGCTAGTCTCTTTAACCAATACTTTTCGAGAATTGCTGCCGATCTCACTAAGGGTCTTCAGCCACAAAATTCAAAAACAGACAGTACACCCAAAATTTTAGCACGATGTTCGTTTCCGAAATTTCTTCCTATGAAATTCTCAAAATAATCGGTAAACTAGAAAATAAATATTCATGCGGTTTAGATGAATTCCCGGATTCTTTGTTAAAGACCTGTGCGTATGCCATTATACACCCGTTAACTCACATATTTAATGCATCCTTATGCACCGAACGTTTCTAGATATTTTCAAAACAGCTAAAATTAAGCCGCTCTTCAAAAAAGGCAACAAAAATGAAATTCAAAATTATCAGCCCATTTCTCTTCTATCAGTTTTTTTCAAAAGTATTAGAGAGACCTTTTTTACGTACGAATGGAAACCTTTCTCAATAAGATAATTCTAATTGTTTATAATAGAATTATAAATAGTATAATTCTATTTATTTATTTATTTTATGTCAAAAATGACTTGCCTAAGGGCGGGAATATATTTTCAGAAAATGCCGATGTCTATTACTATAACGACGTAGAAATCATATTCATCAGGTGACAGTATCAACAGCTCATTACAAAACATTCACATACAATACATCTACATTATTTTACAACACTTTGCCAGATGACATTAAACGATTAAATTCGATAGAAAAGTTCACTATATCGTTTACATATAGTAGGAAGAGAATAGGACCTAAACTCGATCCCTGAAGGACTCCACATGCAATTGGCAAAGAGTCAGAAAGGTGTGTACATAATGTCCCATCATCACAGTAACGTATCTCTACTTTTTGAGATCGTTGTTTAAGGTACGAACATAACCAATCTAGAACAATACCACGGATTCCATATGAACGTAATTTTGAAAGTAAAATATCATTATCAATGACGTCAAAAGCTTTTGAGAGATCTAAAAATAACCCAATAGATGCTTCGTTTTGATCCAATGATGAAGCGACATCTTTAAGAAAAGAAACTACAGCTGTTTCCGTAGATTTTGGTTTTCTAAATGCATGTTAACAATCTGAAAACGCGTCGTGTTTCCTGAGAAAAATTCCATTTGAACGTAAAAAAGTCTCTCTAATGTTTTTGAAAAATGAACTGAAGAGAAATAGGACGATAATTTTGAATTTGATTTTTGTTGCCTTTTTTAAAGTTTGGCTTAATCTTAGCTGTTTTGAAAATATCTGAAAAAGTTCCGGTGCGTAAGGATGCAATAAATATGTGAGTTAACGGGTGTATAATGGCAGGCGCACAGGTCTTTAACGAACAATCCGGAAATTCATCTAAACCGGCCGAATATATATTTTTAGTTTACCGATTATTTTGAGAATTTCATAGGAAGAAGTTTCGGAAACGAACATCGAGTCTACAATTTTTGGGGAAATATCTGATATTGAATTTTGTGGCTGAAGACCCATAGTGAGATCGGTAGCAATTCTCGAAAAGCATGGGTTAAAGAGACTAGCCACTGTTGCCTGATCGTTCACATTTATATCGTTATATTTTAAAACAACATTATCTACAAGATTTCTAGTTGATTCGGTCGTATTTTTTATTATATTCCACTTAAATGCCGACGTAAGCAAGATACGCTTTCCTTTCAAACGGAGTGATGTTTCCATTCGTAGTTTTAGTGTGATGAGCGATGGTACATATATATTAACAAACAGTTCTTGCTAAATACCCCAGACCAACTAACTGACAGAAACTGGAGTTAGAGAGCGATGAGCTAACAGTACCGATTGTTTTCTATAAAACGGGACGTAAAGTATTGTCATACATTGTCAGCGTTAATTTGAAATTTAATCAATCGTAAATTTTGCAACAAAAAAAAGAAACTGTGAGTGATGTAAAGAAACTGACTCCACAAATCACAATCCACAAATCTGGTTGCAACGACGACTCATGGTCACCCTGCTTTTAATCAAAAGCAGTGAATCATCGCAGCCCTGTGTTACGTATGACATAGCGCGAGCTAATTTAAAATACGAAAAACCGAACATTTTGCAAAAACTGTACGAAAAAAACTAAAATTATATATGAAATAAAGGTGAAAAACTGAATCATAAATACCCATTTTCATCAAAAATGGTAAATCGTCGATCTGAGTAATTGTCCAAAAAGGTCACAAAATTTATCATTTATCTACATCAAGTTCAGAAAATGGTGTATGTAGTAATTCTTATTTTTTTATTTATTTTACGTAAAAAAACAGTTAAAACTGCGTATGACGTGCTATGGGGAAAAGTGAATTGTGTGCACATTTTCAAAATTCTGTGATCCCTACACTAAGTCATATACTACTTAAATTTTGAAAACAGGAAAAAAACTCCCATGTAATAAAATCTATTTTCAAGGATAAATAAGCAATAAATTTTAGCTCTTATCCATGTTGTCCTTCGGAATAATACTTCCTGCCGCGACAACATGGAAACGATAATTTGAATAATTGTATTTCCCACTGAATTCTAGAAGACGTGCACAGAAAATGAAGTTACATTTATGTCCAGAAGCAAAACAAGGGACCATCTCAGCATTTGCTCAATGGGTCAGGCAAACTGGACGAAAAACCTGATCGAGATGGGGGTCATTGACCCGGAGGCTGTAGTACAATACTTGTTACAGGTTGTTTATACACATTTATACAGTCCAAATGGTAAATAATGCATTATCTATCATTGTTAAAATTAATGTTACTTTTCTTGTGATGCTCAGTATAGTCTCTAATTGTATAGAAAATAGTTATGCAGCAGAAACGATTTCACTTGGGATTTAAACTTTTCTATCGAATTTAATCGTTTAATGTCGTCTGGCAAAGTGTTGTAAAATAATGTACATGTATTGTATGTGAATTTTTTGTAATTAGCTGTTGATACTGTCACCTGATGAATATGATTTCTACGTCGAGTGTTATAGTTATAGACATCGGCATTTTCTGAAAATATATTCCCGCCCTTAAGCAAGTCATTTTTGACAAAAACCACTGATTCGTAAATAAACAGACACGGTAATGGTAAAATTCCTAGATTAATGAAGAGAGGCTTACATGAATCACGTGGGTGGGATTTGGTTATTATTCGTACAATTCGTTTTTGTAATCTAAAAGTCTGGGAGCTATAAGATGTATTTCCCCAGAATATTATGCCATATCTCAGGCGGGAATGAACATTCGCGAAATATACACAACGAGCAGTATGAAGGCTGACTGAATTTGAAAGAATTCTGAACGCGTAGCATAATGAACTTAATTTTGTGTTCAATTCATTTAAATGGACGTTCCATTTAAGGTTTGACTGAATTGAAAGACCTAAAAATTGTTGCCTTAACATCAGTCAATGGTACACCGTTCATTTTCAATGAAGCACAGAATTGTTTATTTGAAATGGAAAACTGTCAATTCCTTTGTCGGTCATAGTTTGGTAGTAAAAAGGATTTTAATTTAAAAGTATTAAGAAATTAGAACATTTTAGCTTAAAAATAAAATAATACATACTTAATAAATAATAATCCCTTTCTCCGCTTGTTTACTTGACAAACACACGCGCCATAGTGCTAATATTAGTTCCAATTCTTTTCCAATTGAACATGGGGTCCCACAAGGTTCGATCTTAGGACCTATCCTCTTTCTGTTGTACGTAAACGATATGCCCTCATCTATTAAAAATGGAGGAACAGTCCTCTTTGCCGATGACACGAATGTTCTTTAAAAAAAGAAACAATAAATAGTACAAATTCAGAAGTTTCAAATTGGTTTTGTAATAAATTATTACTTAACGAAGGAAAAACTGTCTCAACGCAATTTTGCGTTTCAAATCGGCAATCGTATGCTCCATTGAAAATGAACAATCTGCAATTAGCTTATGTTAAGGTAACAAAATTTCTAGGTCTCTCAATTCAGTCAAACCTCAAATGGAATGCACATATAACAGAATTAAACACTAAATTAAGCTCATTATGTTACGCATTCAGAATTCTTTCTAATTCTGTCAGCCTTCATGCAGCTCGTTGCGTGTATTTTGCAAATGTACATTCCCGCCTGAGATATGACACAATATTCTGGGGAAGCTCATATTTTAGTGCCCAGACATTTAGAATGCAAAAGAAAATTATCCGAATAATAAAAAAAATGCCATCCACGCGATCCCTGCAAACCTCTTTTCATTGAGCTTGGAATCTTACCATTGCCTTGCCTATTTATTTACGAATCTGTAGTATTTTTCAAAACTGACTTACTTAACGGTGGGAACAGATTTTTAATGTAATACTGATTATATATATATATATATATATATATATATATATATATATATATAGACAGAGAGAGAGAGAGAGAGAGAGAAAGTTGAAAAACACGACGTAGAAATCATGTTCATGAAGTGTCAATATCAACAGCTCACTACAAGAAATCCACATGCGTTACTTTACAACGCATTGCCAGAAGAAATTAAACAATTAAAATTTGTACACAAATTTAAGTTAAAAGTAAAATATTTTCTGCTGCATAACTGTTTCTATACAATTAGAGACTAACGTCTAAAAGAAAAATAATGTTTACTTAAATCAATGATGTAGTATAATGAATTAGTATACATTTGTATTGTATAATATTTAGAAAAGGCTTAATATGCCTGTAACAAGTAATGTACTTCAGCTTCCGGGTCAATGACCCCCATCTCGTTCGGGTTTTTGCCCAGTTTCCCTGATCCATTGAGCAAATGCTGAGATGGCCCCTTGATTTGCATCTGGACGTAAATGTAGCTTCACTATGCGCACGTTTTGTTGAGCTTTCCTTTTGCTTGTAGTGGTAGTAGAGCTTAGGGTGAGTTTCTATTTAGTTAGCAATACAGAAAAATCAAATCTGCAGTTCGTTTACCGTTGCAAATAATTTTTCTGTCACTCGGAAACGAAAATATCTAGTTTTTGAAATGTTAATCTCTCGCTTTTTAAATTTATTATTATTATTATTATTATTATTATTATTATTATTATTATTATTATATAAATCTATCTTCATTATAGTAGTTGTAGGAAAACGCCGAAAAAAAGTTTGAGTTATTGTGTATTATTACTATAATTTTTATCTTTCAACTATTAATAGTTAAATTATTGGGAAGGGATTTTGAAACTCAACAAAGCGTGATGATTTTCTCCCCCACACGTCACATACAGTTTTTTACTGTTTTTGACTAAATAAATATCTCAAATATGACTGAAAATCAAAGTCTTCCCTGCGGGCAGGCAGTATCAGAATTTGCCTACCTGAGTGGAATGCGCATACGTCGAGTGTGAACAAAGGATGATATAGTTCTATGCTCCCTGCGGTGCCTTTTCTCACAATTCGGCGCGAAGCGAGGCAACATTCAAACCTTCCTACCATTGACTACGTGGAGAGGCGAGGAGGAGGAGAGGAAATGAGATTGATTTCATTTGTTCGAGAAATTTCAACTGAGACTTATCTCGTGCCACGATACTGAATTTTGTATTTCCAGATGAAATATACAACTAGTGGTGCTAAAACTACGTACTTTCTCGCCCGTATTTTCACGCAAAATTACGGGAAAAGTATTCTAAGTTTCGAAAAAGTGTACATGACCTTACTTCAAAATCTATCTTTAAGGAACAGATTATGAAATCTGTTCCTTAAGGGAAAAAATCTTTATCTTCATTACAGTAGTTGTAGGAAAACGCCGAAAAAATTTTGAATTTTTGCAATTTTCGAAAAATCAGGGTTTTTAACGAACGTGACACCTGCGCCATTCTCTTAAACGTTCTTCAAACTATCCAACAACAAAATTTAATCAAAACGATGGAGCATGTTTTTTTAATTTTGAAAATGTCCCAGGAGCTTCATGTAAAGTAGCCCCCTCAGTTAAAATATCGGTCTCAAATTCCGAATCGACATCACGCAGATTGGTTCGGGAATATCAATTTTGGAGAAAATCGGCTGACTGTTTAGCCGCTAGCGTTGTTGACAGACGGACGGACACAGACGTTTTGCCGTCATTCGATTTTTCGGTATCAAGGACCCACAAAACATGGATTCTGGCTATACCACGTGTTATAGGACTTTTTTTCTAAATTTAGCAACTGGTTATATCCACCCTTTCATTACTAGGACCCTGTAATAAGAGTTTTTCTGCCGAAAAAGTGCTCGCCATTTTTTCACGCAGCATTACATAACTTTCTCTCTATTGCGTAAGCGGTAGCGAGGAAGTAAAACCTGTAGAGTGAGGATCATTTAAATTTTCATGTTTGAAATGTATTGATCTAGTCTTTGAGCATATTCATCAGAGTTAGCACTGCTTACCTTGCCTACCTCAAAGAGCAGCCGTTGATTTTTTCGAAATATTGTTCTTTTTTTAGTAATTTTGAGTGAAATCTTGAGAATTTCCTTACATTCAGCACTTTTATTTGCGAATTTGAATATCTGGGTTGGTTCGTTAACTGTAATGCAGTTTCAATAATGTTTATATAATTCACGGCACCATTTATCAATTTATCTTTAGTGTAATAAACTAGAAATGAATATAAATTTACATGTGGATTGAATGTAGCTTATTGGGCTCGTTAGTACCCTCGTAGTTCTCATTTGATTGTTGTACGTGGTTGCATAAGGACGATGTTTTAATAATTATTATTTCTGTATTGGCAAGAGCAATTAAATCGTGTATAAAGTAAACATTTAGTTTAAAATATCTATTAACTATGTTCCTAATTTTATGAGATTGTGGTCGTTGGTTTTCTCTATTTTCGAATTTGAATATCTGGCTTTGTTCGATAACTCCCATGCAGTTTTAATAATGTTTATATAATTCACGGCAACATTTATCAATTTATCTTTAGTGTAATATACTAGTATTGAACGTGCATTCAATTATTAAATAGATTTTAGATATTAGTGCTCGTTGGTACTCTCGCATTTCCTGTTCGAATATCTTCGAGGTTTCATAACAACGAAGTTTAAAAAAATATTTAATAAAGGACAAGAGCAATTAAATAGTGTATAGAGTAAAAGATTAGTTCTAAACATCTATTAACTATGTTCTTAATTTTATGTGATTGTGCTCGCTGGTTCTCTGTATTTTCGAATTTGAATAAGTGGCTTGGTTCGATATATCTGATGCAGTTTCAGCAATGTTTATGTAATACACGGCAACATTTATTAATTTATCTTTAGTATAGTAAACTAGTATTGAATGTGTATTTAATTATTTAATAGATTATAGATATATAGTACTCGTTGGTACTCTTGCATTATCTATTTGAATGTCGTACGTGGTTGCAAAACTTCGAAGTTAAAAAATGTATTATCTCATAAAAGAGAGGGGTAATTAAATCATGTATAGAGTAAAACAATAGTTCGATATGTCTTTAAACTATCTCGTTAATGTTATGTGATTGTGCTCGTTTGTTTTCTCTATATTCCAATTATTTTATTATGTTGCGGGTTGCGTCATTCCTGCTGACAGTGACTTCGATTATTTTAGACTGAAAATACGTGCGAATTAATTCCAAATTGTGGCAATTAATTGGCAATTAATTAGCAATAAATGATTAGATGGTTTCCGTTGAGCTCTGGCTCGAATTTAACTGATGTGTGTGCTGGCTTAACGCCAAGCTAGCACACACCCGTTTTCTCCACGAAAATACGTGGCAATTAATTCAAAAGTGTGGCAATTAATTAGCAACAAAGGATTTGACATGTTTCGTGTCGGTGTGCTGGCTTGACTGTTCCAGCTTGACGCACCTAATGTAATACAGATGTCTTGGAATAAATGTTGGGGACGATGATCTTTGTTGACCAAGCAACAAGAGGGATGGATGGACGGATGGATGGATGGATGGATGGATATCTCATATAACAAACTTCACAGACGATTGACAGATACACGTTCTGAGGCAAAGAGATTTCGTATACCTCCCAGAAACCAGTTTAGGACGAGTTGCTTACCAATAAAGGGACAAATTTCACATGTGTATCTTTGTTACACGAGATTTTCCAACCACCATGTTTGTGCTTTTTGGAAGATAGCGGTGTGCTATATTATAAAATCAAATGTTCTGGGGCTGAAAAAATTACGAGTGCGCTCCTGACTTATAAAACTTATCTAAATTTAAAACAAAGATAGCAAGATGTCCTTTTCCTGTTTTGATGAACTGTGGTTGTTGTACACGATGATACAGGGAGTTTGCTTCTTTTTCTTTCCTTTTTGGAACCAAAGTTTTAAAGGAATGAAATAATTCTTCAAAAGTAGTACTGAATTGACGGATTTAAATATTTCTCATAGAATAATTTATATATTTAGCCAACCCGATCACAAAAGTTGTTGCCAGCCGAACTCAAATTTAACTTTTTTATTTTTTTATTTTATAAGAGTCAAAGGGTCACGAAATGTAAATATTTTCAAAAGTAAACTGTAACCAAAAAAAAATGAAAAATTCCGAATATAAAATATTTTTTCTTTCCCTTAAAACAAATGTCCGTAAAGAAGTAAACAGAATATATTTTCCTATGTGAAAATAAAAAATACACAACTACATTTTACTTTCTCCCCTTACTACGTGCGTAGTAAAGAGAAAGTATTGTAATCGCGCTGCGAAAATTTGCGATTTTTCGACAGAATATTTTCGGGCCCTGGCAACAAAAAAGTGGATAAAGCTTGTTCCTATGTGGAATAAATTATTTTCTCTAACACATTGTGCAGTTAGAATTCATATTTTGTGGCTCCTTGATATCAAAAAACCCATTGACGGCAAAATGTCTGTTTGGTCGACGCTACCGCCTAAACCGTTCAGACGATTTTCTCGAAAATAGGTATTCGATCTAAATGAACGTAAGGTCCTGCGAGTTTGAAACACGTATTTTGATTTAAGAGGTACTCTACGTGAAGCGTCAACATTTTCAAAATTTTCTCAAAAATGACTCCACAATTTTTTATTAAACTTTGTTCTCGGATAGGGCAAATGATGCTTAAAGAAATGGCACAAATTTCATTTTCGCTGAAATCTCTGAATTTTCGAAAATTGCAAAAGTTCAAATTATTTTCGACGTCTTCATATAACTACAATATTGAAAATAGAGATGGTAATGGACATTCTTAATGAAAAAATATATTAATCAGAAGGGAAATTGAGATTCTGATTCCATTTGTTTTTGCCATCTCAATATTACCACTTTTCCAACATGGTAATTTCTTTCAAATTTCTATTAAAATTATTTTAACTATAATGCTAATCTTTTTTTGAAAAAATAGTCATTTGATACTGATATTTTAATGTTAGTCCCATTCATCTAACACTATCCAGATACTTGAATGTTTTTCACTTACAATCTACAAAACTGTCTATAGGATTCATCTTCCATCTGTAATGTTTTAAATATCAATGTATTTTTGTCTGAAAAGAAACATGAAAATACATTATATCAACAAAATTTTCCCATTTATTGATGACCTTTTGATTTTTTCTCCCTAGGGACCAAATTGTTCTTTATGAAGATGGCTATGCACAAGTGGTAGGACGAATCAAAGATATTATAATACGAGGTGGAGAAAACATCTTTCCAAAGGAAATTGAAGACTTCCTCTCTACTCACCCTGATGTATTAGATGCTCAGGTTTGTAATCAGAATTCAGTTTTTTCAAGTATGAAGCTTCTGAAAAAGCAAAATTGTACCAATTTAATTACAGGTTCTGGGAATTCCTGATGCACGTCTTGGGGAAGAAGTATGTGCATGTGTTCGGTTGAACACAGGAAGTAAACTTACTCCGGAAGAATTAAAAACCTTTTGTAAAGGCAAGGTAAGAGAATTAGATTTTTCTAGCAAAATGAATTCAAAAAACAAGTTTAAATAATGTAAAAGAAAATCTAATTTACATGAAGTTCATAAATATTTTACAGTCATGCAATTCACACCAAACACTATTACAAAAAATTTTAATTTTCAGATTGCTCACTTCAAGATTCCGAAAGTTGTCAAATTTGTTTCCGATTATCCAAGAACTCAAACTGGAAAAGTTCAAAAACAGAAGCTACGAGACATTATCCTGGAGAAAGCTTTTAATTGATAATTTTCTTTCATAATGGAATGTGTAAATGGTACATTTTAAACAATATTTGTTTACAAATAAATTTTCAATTTTGCTCTGGTGTAACTCCTTTTTAGCATGTATGAATATCCTCAATAAAACATATCACTATAAAACATATCTTCATAAAAAATATCCGTTTAGAATGTTATCAAAGAACACTTGTTGTTCAAATTTCTTACCCAAATTGAAGTTCAAAGGATTGACCACAAAAACATTTCATAAACCTGTTTTTTTTCTATGCCCATTTTTGACATTGGAAATTCATGTTAATGAATTTCCATCATTGATTTGTTAGTCTCTCCCACCCACTCTGGTAACTTTAAATTTTTTATTGTGCACGAAGCAAACAATAAATATCAATAGTGGCTTATTTGTTATTCTTACATTAAATTTCTTTTATTTTCAAATATCTGAACGCACTCATTAATTTGGAATTTCCAACTGTATTTGCACAACTGTCAATTCTCTACTAAAACATTGTTTAAAATTTCTTAAAATTTTGCAATGAAAGCAATAAAAAAGTCATATATAATCATCATTCAAAGCATCTCCACTATATAGTCTTTCTTTCCTGCTAAACACAGACACCTGTAAAATTAATATTATAACCTTTATAATCAATATTTTCCCTTTCAATCTACAATAAAAAAACATTATGTCATCAATAATATGTTTTATTTCAGCAAATGCTAAACATATGCAATTGATGATTCACTTTTATGAACAAATTATATAATACAAATAGAAACAGCAAATTTGAACCAATTCTTTTAACTTGGAAACATAAAATTGTGAAATACTTATAGCATATTATGCACACTTATCTGTGATATGAATTAGTAATTTACAATATACAAAATATGAACAAGATGTACCAGAAACATGACCTTGAACAATTGCAAGGTAAATATTAACATGCGAGGAGGATATTGACATACTTTTAATTGTTTATCATTCTGTTAGAGTTGGTTGTAGACAAAATTAGTGGTCCTAATTTTCAATTACGAGAAACTTTTAAAAAAATTTTAAATAATTTCTACTCAAAACCCCCCTCCTGCTTCTGGTACATCAACTCCTACACTTGAAAGAAGAATATACATCTCTTCAATCACATATTTGCTACTTCAATCACCTCTTGCATTCGTATTAGTTCATCCAACTTCTGTTGTATTTTAAAACAGCTGAAAAACAACTTGTTTAAGTAACTGTGAAATGAATCTATAATTTAAATTTGTTTATTTTAAAGTACAACAGGAATACAAAATTAAAGTTTTAACTAATTAAGGTTTGTTACACTTCAAATAATAATTTTTGGTATTCCTTTGCCTCAGAGACAAAATTTTAATGATTCGACTAGTTCAGCAAATACACAATATCTATTTTGAAATATATGTGCATTCATTTACTCCCAAAATCCAAGTAACCTTTCTTGATCCGTTCACACAGTTCACAGAATATTTTGTTGTTTGATATTCAATTTATTACATAACACTTCATATTTAGCAAGTCATCCATTTTTTTCGAACTTTCAGGCATGTGAATCCTAACCTATGTAATTTTATATTAAAATATCTGATCAAGACAATATACTATCTTTGTTATATCTTTATTGTTTATAATATGACATTTTATGAAGACTCCCACATCAATAAATAAAATAAACTATAGCAAGTGAATGCTTGCCTTCTTGTGGATCAAGTTAAAAGCAAGTGAAATTATAATAAACTCAGAATGAATAATTTTGTACTGAACATGCAAACCTTACAATAACCTATCTTCCACTCAACTGTCAGCTGCACAAATAATCTGACATTTGCTGATAATAAGACCCTGAAATAGTTTCTGTGTTACAATTTCTTTTTTCAAAATCACATCCTGCCAAGACCATAATTAAATGCAAAACAAAGTGGGGCACAAGAAACATATTTATTCAGGGCTATCACATTTTTTTACACTTAAATACTGTTGTCTGTATGAATGGTTTTCACTCAACTCCTCTAATAATGTGTGACAAAGAAAATGGTCACAACTCTGGTAATACATAGACCGGAATTCTCCATTCTAGGATGCATTACACCTAAAAAATTCTCATATAATGTAATGATCTTCAAATTTCATTTAAAGCATTTTGATCGTTCTGTTGTTCTACATATATGCTTATATGCTTTCAAAGCGCTAGACAATAACATGTGTCATAGCATACAACACACTGCAATCATTTCTTAACTAAAATCTAAAGCTATACCTTTGTATTAATTATCACATCAAAATGCTGGAACAGAGTAACTGGTTATTCCTTCAACCAAGGGTATCATTTCAAGTCTGCATTACAATTGTTTACATATAAATATTTGTATACAAAAACTTTATGGATTTAATTTCAGGAAAAAGTGGCTTACATATTTATGAGATTTGTTGGAGTATGTTTTCTTCAGATATTTTTTGTTTTGTTTATACTAAAACCACTGGGGGATATTTCAATTATAATGCAATCATAAAACTCTCAATTGTTATCCTTGATTGCCATTACATAAAACAAATGCCTTAAATTGAAAGGTTTCAAATTTCAATGTTAACATAAATATAACACAGTCTCATCACGATCATCTACTTCATCTCGATCATTTTCATCTTCTGATGTTTCTTCTGATATCATTGCTTCACCTGCAGCATCTTTTGGCATTAAGGCTGGCTGAGCTGCTGCACATGCAGCCAAAAGGGATAAATCAGCAGTGTTTGGCGAGCCACAAATATTTAAAGCATTAAAAGGGAGAACATTCTGCAAATGTGATGATGTTTCACTGTGGCAATAATTTTCATTTGATGTAATATTTTTACCATCAATATTATTGCGTACATCCTCATCTGATGAGGTGTAGGCACTTGAGCCAGATGATTTAGTGGGCGATTCATCATTTGAAAAATCTGGCATATTACAATTCCAATTCTGTTCTCCATTCTCACTTGGATCTTTCTCGAGATCCGAGCTCAAATTGTTTGTAAGAATCATATCCATTTCATTATGAATTGTATGTGGAATGAAAGTCTTACTGCCTGAATTTTTTACAGAAATCAACAGTTTGTTGTCCTGAGAACGAATTTCATGATTGTTCTCGGGAATTTTATTGTAAGAATCTGAAATATTTAGTCCCCAATTAATAATGTCCACACTGTCCACTGAATCAGCAGAAACTGAATGTGATCTTGATCGGGCTGAACCGAAATGTTCAGTGCGATCTCGATCTTGGTCTGAGCATGAAACCGAATTGTCATTCTTGGAATTACTCCTCCTAAACACTGCTGATGATGAAGATGATAAAGAAAGAGAACCACTTTTGTATCTGCGCTTGGTTGTGGGCAGAGTTTGAGTGCGAGGTGAAGAACCAGAAGGAGGTGGTGTAGCACCTCGGAAACTTCCAGCTCGTCTCACTAACCGAGTTACAAACTCCTTTGAAGACTCTTCCATGTCTAGGACCCATGAAACAGAGTCATTTTTTTCCACAATACCCTTTATCTTCGGAGAAGATGGTGGAGATGAAATTTCATCACTCATGTCAGGCCGTAAAGTTTGGTAGCTCGAGTTGCTGACCCTCTTCATTAGTGATGATACTGATAATCTTGATGGAGTTTCACAATCAGCCCTAAAACACAAAATACAAATAAAACTAATTGCATATTATTGACAATATTTGATGTAGTAACACTAATATCAACACATGGCTCACAAATATACGAGGTGTCCTTCAAAATCATTTGATATGAAAGGGTTTATAACATGATGCTTATCTGGAAGATCATTGATTAACCTTGTCCACTATATAAAAAAAATAGCAGCCAATCTTTGAAAAGTTTAGTACAAACTGAATACTAAACATGAGTTAGAATAGCCAAAAAAAAAAAAGAAATTAATATATAGCTAAAAATATTATTTTTTTAAAGAAAACAAAGGAGCAAGTGAATAGATAATAAACAAAATCATCACAAGTGACACTAACACGTTATATCAGTACATTGGAACAGAGGAAATTCTGTTAAATTGTTAATAAACAACAACAACAACAACAACAACAACAACAACAACAACAATAATAATAACAATAACAACAATAACAACAATAATAACAATAATAACAACAACAACAATATTTATTAGTCACATATACAATTACAATCATGTATGATGAGTCAGATATGATTTATATGGAGGGAATATGGTGTATTGGTTTGCCATAACAATTAATTACACAGGCACACAAAATAAAAATAGTTGTCAGAGCCAAAGACTTGAAATATATTTCTCTGTGTGTGTTAACACACTGAATTTGAATCCAAAGCCAGAATTGCACCACGACTCTCCAGTTTTTTTTTTATTGTGAAAAACATTTGCAAATACTAGATTTTGGTGTCTTGTCACATTATACTCTACAGATGCCACAAGTTGTCACACCCAAGACTTGAAACATGTTTCTCTATGTATGTCGACACGCTGAATCTGAAGCCAGATTTGTGCCACCACCTTCCAGTATTTTTTAAATCACAAAAAAACATTATGAAATATACAATTTACAATTTTATGGTGGTTTTTCGTGATTTAAAAAACTGGATGATAATGGTGCAATTCTGGCTTCAGATTCTGATTCAGTGCATCGACATACATGGAGAAACATGTGTAAATTCTTTGGGTATCACAGCAACCCCTGAAAACAAAATATACAATGTTATGGTGGTTTTTCGATTGAAAATAAACTGGAGGGTGGTGGCACAATTCTGGTTTCAAATTTGGATTCAGCGTGTTGATATACATAGAGAAAATGTGACAAATCTTTGGTTCTGGCAACTTTTTTTTTTTATGTGCCTGTTTTATTAGTAGATTCATTCAGTAGCAAACTTCTGTATAGATTATAGAAGCAGACCAATTTGTAACTCAATTCCATTAGTTACTTCAGGATTGAAAATCTAAAACAATTTTCCATAAACTATTTTTTTCTGTTATAATTACTACCATCATCATCATCATCATCATCATCATCATCATCATCATTTTTTAAATAGGAAAATATATCCTTTCTGAACAATAACAAAAAATGATCTTTTGTCGTATGTTAATCTGTTGATTATCGTAAATAAATATGTAAACACTACATCGGGGTTCAGTTAAAATTTCCACTTGTGAATGTTCAATGATGTAATAGTCCATCTGCCAAAATGTCTATTGTTTCAGGGTGTTTCTGTATTTTGTTCTAATATATTATCCGACATTAATGTTAAAAATGTCCAATGGGCAAAAATTTCCAAATTTTTTTGGTGCCTATTAAAATGACAAGATGCATATACTCCATGAAACTATAAAATAGTTGCATTGTATGCAGTGTAGTGTTATAGACATGACTAGTACAAACTCTAAGTACTCTTAACATTACCACAGTAAATTAGAAATATGTGATTTTTCTGTTTAAATTTCAGTAAATTAGTAATATCAGATTTTTCTTTTTTAAATTTCAGTGGCACAATGGCTCATATTATAACACTTCAAAAAGGAAGAAAAAAATATTAGTAAAAGAAGGAATTATTTAGAAGTACATATAGTACCAAAATTTATTGCGCTTTGTAGAAAGAAAGATTTGCAATGACAGATATATAACCCATGCTGGTCAACACAATATAAATTTAATAAAAGAAAGAAGACAATATTTACAGGAAGCAGATCCTGCTGCAGCAGAAGTATGATGAATAGACAAACCAGACACTTATTAAAATCCACATGCAATTTGAAATTTAATTTATGGCCAGAAGAAAGAATGCAGCCGACCTGGATGGCCGAGGTGGCTAAGAGCGAGTAACGACTCAGCGCTTCGGTCCGAAGGGTCGTGGGTACGAGTCCCGCCTTGGGCATGGCTGTTTGTCCCTTGACTTTGTATGTATGTGTTGTCGTGGAGGGCCTCGCGTTCTGCTGACCACAGATCAGAGGAGCCCGCAAGTGTGTTGGTGACTAGTGTATGGTCAAATATGCGTCCCATCGGGGCGTAAAGGGTAACTGGCTGTCGGCTGGATAAAAGCCCTAGATAAAAAAAAAAAAAAAAAAGAAAGAATGCAGTCGGAAGAACTTTAATAAAACTTATGGTGGACAGTTTTCTTCTTTGGAACCTTAATGAAATACAATTTATGGACATGTAATAAATTGGACATTTTTACTCTGGACATTTATTTCAATGGACATTTCTGTAGTTTGAACATTTTTAAGTGTGGATAAGTGGAATTTGACATTAGATGTCGTAACCTCCAATCCTACATTGATTATGTTGAAGAAAATTTGTTAGAATAATGGGCATGTCCTGATCTGATTATAAAGTTTCAATTTGTTTCATTTTTTTTTCATTCATAAACTAGCTACAGCATTCATCATTCATTTGAATTATTTCATTAATGTATATACTCTAACAAAATAAAATTTATATAATTTTCATTTACTATGGGTTATAACCAGCATTTAAAATGTCATAAACAGATTCACACAACTTTCAGCAACACCATACATCTATAAAAAAAAGTCAAGCTATTTACATTTCTGCATGCCACATACACATCTTTTAATCATATAAAACCAGTTTTTCATGCGTAAAGAATACAAAGATGAAAACCAAAAGCATAGTTAACCATTGTGCAATAGTTTCAGAAATTAATTTCTGCAACATCAATGAAAAGCGTGAAGTTTTGAAACACAAAACCAAATTAATTTGTTACATAAAAATGTGACCAAGAAAAAAAAGGATGGTTACTTGAAGATTTCTTCCAAATTGTTACACAGCCAAAGACGTGGACAACCAAACAAAAAGTGCTTCAATTAAAGCTTCACAAAACAGGGCAAGCAAAGGAAAATAGAAGAATCTTTCTCTTACTTTGCTGGTGAAGCTGACTCTGAAATTGAGTGGAGTAAACCATTTGTATTTTTACGTGATACAGCAGGTGATGAAGTTCCAGAAGTACTGGGCACTTGTATGTTAGCAGATGTACCATTCATAGCAACAAGGGCACTAAAAACTTCTGCATTCTGTTTCAGCTTCCATTGCAACTCCTCTGTCAGCAATGCCAATCTATTTTTTTGATTGACTTCTTTTTGTAGAGCTTCTACCAATGCAATTTGTTGTTGTGAAGCTTGCCTACAAAAAATTCGTAATGGCATGATAAAGTGATATTTATCAACAATGCACTGATATAATTTGAAGTAATTGTCCATATTTTTGATTGTTCATAATGTTTCAATATTTCTCCATGTTTTGCTCCAATATAGCTCAGATTTTCCTGAAGTAATGCAATGGCATAAAGTTGTCTTCAAATAAAAAATACTGACTGATGTATTACTTCCATTCCTACTCCATCTCTTCATTAACAAATAAAATCTGAATATAGTTTGTGAATGATAATCAAAAACACAATACTACATTTCTAACATATTACAAAAATGATTTCATAATAAGAATTTAATTTCACAATGAAAATGTATTGTTATCAATCCTAAACTCCAATGAACAAAATGTCAACAAAACTAAGCTTACTTCAGATTATAAAATCAGGTATGTATTATTTTACACAGCAAATTGTGCAGCAACAGCACCCAAAACAAATTAGCACAATAATGGAATTTATTTTTATATCATTATTTCAAAAATTTGCAACATGTTTCTGTAACATCATTTAATGCCATTTAGAAATATATGTCTAGCACTCTGTTGATTTATGACATCAACAGTGGTTATGTTTGTAAGTACTGCCAAGGAGGAGTCCTGCCCTGTCCCTGCCTATTATTGTGAATTAACCATTTTCTCAAAAGCCACAAACCACAATTCTAAAAAAACACTGATGAATAAATCATTTAAAACACTCCAATGATCGTAAGTGTTTTCATCTGAAACAATAAAAATATATATAGAAGTTGTTCTCTATTTGGAAAATCTCCTTTTTTTCTATCTTTTTAACATTTTTAGTATTGGTGGTATGAAGGTGCATGTTATATTGAAAAACCTCCTTTCATACAAGAATTTTAAAAGAACTATATGAATCAAACAAGAAAATAAAAGGGTTTTAGTTGAGCTCCCCATCCCAGTTTGTGTGTTGTACTACTTGTACTCAAAAACTCTTAATGGTTCAAAAAATCTCATTAAAAAAAATTTAAGAAAATGTCTTCTGAATTTAATCCAGAAGCAGATTCTCACTAGTGAATATTAAAGATTCATAAACAGTTGAAAATAATAAAATAAAATAAAAATAATTGAAATAACACAAGCAAGTAGTCCAAAGGTTTGTAACTTACAATAGTCATATTGACAGCATTGTGTATAAAATTTAGAACTTTTTTTAAATATCAAAACTCTAGTATGAACTTCATATAATACGGTTAAAATTCCACATCAACTTAAATGTGCACTTAACAGAGATCAACAACAGCAGAAAATAAATTTTCGAAGGAAAATAATACACCAGAAGTTAGGATAGTTCACACTCAGATATTTAAGTAGACGGATGTATTTGTATGAAATTATTAGTTGCAGATGCTCAGGGCTAGTATTTTATTAAAAATATTAAAATATAATGCTTCAATTTACCCTCACTACATAAGTAACATAACTCAAATCATTTTGCAGGAAAATTATTTTATTATGAGCAATGCTCTATATAACAGTTGTTGTGGACTATTTTTATGGAATGTTTACTAGTAAAAATATACTATTTTCTAAAAATATTTCTTCATGCAAGTCAAAAATGATTATTTTTGAGAGATGTCAATCCAAAGCAGGGTGTGACATAGTGAAAAAAATGTGCCTCTACAACTTTTTTTCTCTTTTGTTTCAATTAAAATAAAGTTTTTCAACACATTGTGATCATTATTATCATGCTGAGAAAAATATTATTGCAAATTTCATTCCATTAAATGTTTAGAAAGAAAGAAAAGAAAAAAGAACAATTTACATTTGACCTATAAGAATTTAAAAAATGAACATCTCTTAATACCATATCAGTTACATAAGTTAATACAATTTTAAAAACAAATCATCAATAAAGCTAACGAAACAAAGAGAATATGTCATCTAATGAAAGTGATCAAGAGTCAGAGAAATACTTCTGAATGAAATGAATATTATAAATCTGAAAATTTTTTAATGTAATTTTCAGCATTTTTAAATTGATAGAGAAAGACTGTTCACAAGCATATAATGGAGTATGACAATTCTGAGATACTGGAATCAAGGCATTATTAAATACATTACTCTATGGATCTACAGTTCTTCTCAATGATTTTCAAGATGATGGAAAATTAATGTGGAAGAAATTTCATTATTAGATGTTTGGAATTTCATTATGAGATATTGAAATAACCATTTTGGTTCATAATATATTGCAAGATAAACCAGATGTGAATCTTTTAGACAAAATAATTACCAGGAGAAATCACTTCAACGTATCCATGTGATGTGTTTTCGCAGTCTGTTGTAATTGGTAATATTCAGGCATTGCTGATTATTCCGAATAAATCAAATTCTTTGTATGTTGTTTACACATGGTTACCAAATGTGCAAAAACTTCAACATTTCCTTTGAAGAGATTATCTCTTAAGATATTCTTAACATATTTCAACCCTAACAAGGAAATTAAGATTTTCTTAAAATTCTGTGGATCCTCTATTAATTTCTTTTCTTTCACAAAATTATTATTATTGTGTTGATCTCATTCTCAAGCAAATATTCTTATTTTATTTCTGTCAAATCATGTTAATGTTGCAATATTAACTATTCCTAAATTATATTCAAACCGTCTTCAATCATGTTCACTTCTATAAAGTGAATATTAGCCATCTTAAAAATTGAAATAATTCTTGTTTACAATGTCATCAACTAAACATTTTCACAGTCCACAAAGAATATTTAATTTTCAGAATAGATTGAGAAATCCCAAATTCACAAACTATCAATAATTTTATAAGAAAAATGTTGCAATTAACTCCACAATATTTTATTGTTTTCTGCGAAGTTTTCTGAAAATGCATACATACATCTAGAGATGGCAAAGGTCTCCATTTATAGATATTTATTTGTAATCAAGTGAAATAATAGTACCAACAATCTAAGAGGTCGAGGGAAGATGAAGCTAGAACGCATTTCATTAATCCAAAATAAAGATTACAGACTGTCTTCTTAAGAAAACCAATAACATACACATACTATATAATGATCAAAACTCTGTACAAAAGTGTTCCTAGAACTATGTATGGGCGTAGAAAGAAGCAAGAAGAGTATACAGACACTAAATTACAAGTGAATTTACAAAACTATTTTTCTTTGGCTGATAAAAATTACAAACACATCGTTAGCACCATCTTCCCTGACTCTTCCATTTGTCAATTGTCCATCATTTTCATTTGTCAACAACAGTCAATTGTATCAGTTACTTCAACAGGAATAGTAAATTCCAAATATTATTTGAAAATCTACTCACTAGTTATTGTCAATTCTATATAGTTTCAAGAAAACAATATTTCACCTGACATTACAAACACATTAACTTTAAAATTGTTCAACACAAATATGATGTACTTTCAGTCAAATAATAAAAGAAGAGATATGGCTTATAATTTGACACAAAATGTGCACAGAATGAAATTTTTTTTGTTTTAGCCTTGTTACCCTTTCTCAAATGAAGATTTTCATTCAGTTCTTGCTTGGGGAAGGGAAAGAAAATGCATAGATTTTTTTTTTTTTCCCGGGATTTTCAAATTTTTCTCTTTGAGCAACGTGAACTGTTATTTTTTTTTGTGGTAATATACATATTTAAAAAAGTTCTTATTAATTTAAGTGCAGTAATTTACCCACCTCTCTACATCACCCTTATCCTTTAGTTGTGCTTGAAGGTCCTCCACTCGAGCCTCGAGAACTGTTACTCGTTGCAAGGCACTAGGTAATTGTTCTGCTTGTCGTGTTAAGCTACCATTATTCTTTCGCGCTTCTTGTAATTCTTGATGCCTTAACTCCAGGACTGACTGCAGAGATCGTACCTCCTCCTCCAGCTCATTACACCTTGTAATGGATGCCTGCAAGAATTAATATTTGGTTATAAAAGAAGTGTAATTTCAAATGATTTCCATTTACAAACAACTACAACTGCATACAACACAATACACATGACAAAACAACTACACAAAAAATGAAGATGCCTGGCATTAATTAATTAATTCCAAACATTAACTAATTAAATTTAATTGTTTTTAAATAAATCTGTATTAAAGAAATTGAACTTTTTTCAAAATAATGTTGTATAATTTTGTTGACTTACTCACAAGTTTTCAAGCTTATAAAACATTTGTCTATATAAAATAACTAATGTTTAATTCTTATAAAAAAATTAATAAAAAATAAAAATTAATAAAAAATAATATTTATAGATGTTAATTTAAACATTTGGAGTAAAACAAGAACTTATTAGATGACTTATCATGAACAAATAAATTCACTCTCAAAACAATAAATTCATTATCAATGTCATTACAAATATGAGATTAGTCTACTAAGAGAAGATCCTTTTTTTTAAGGATTTACCATGAAAATATTTTTTAATGAAAATTTGAATTAATATTAACGATCTCAATTCTCAAAATTTGGTGCATAGTTTCAATTAGAACTGCAATTCACACAAGCACCCCAAAAATGATTTATTATAATATTAGAAATAGAATATTACAAATAGAATCTGTAATGTGTTAAACAAGAGATTTTGTAGCGTTCTGCATTTGAAACAGACATGGCAATAACTTTTTTGGGGGCAGTTGGAAAAAGTTCTCCTTCTTTTGAAGGGGAAGTAAAGCCAGCCATCCCTGTTGTAAATTTATTGGATGTAAAAGTGAAGCCTGAAAGAAGTCTCCAAGATAATTTCTAATTGTTTCCTTACCTAAGTAATACCTTCTTTTGGTACGTACTTCTTGGCAAAAGGAGTGTTGCGAAATTTATGTGGCCAGGCAGAAGAGCCTGAGCCTCGTCCCATCAAATAAAGTATCATTGAATTGAATGGAACTGAATTGAAAGTATTTGACAAGTCGAAACAAAACTAACTCCAAGTATGCCAAATATCCCAAGAGAGAATTACAGAATGAAATGGTACTATCATCATTAGTTATTCTACAATGATGTAACAAAAAAGGTTCAAGAATACCTGTAAGCGACTATCCTTGTTATCAGCTTCTGAAAATATAGCAAGCTGTTTTTTCATCCGTTCATTATCATCCTTAAGTTGAGAGTTCTCAAATTTCAAATTCTCCTCCAGTTGTAGGAACTCTTGACGCATTTGAGCAATAGTATCTTCATGCTCCTTCCTAGCTTTTTCTTCTTTCTGATTATATTCACTGATTAAATTACTTTCTTTTTCTCTATATAGATTAACCAATTTAGTTTGTTCTGCAGCATATTGATTATTAAGTTCAACCTGGACATAAAACTGTTCAAGTGTAATTACTAGCAAATTACACAAATAAAATAGAATGACTTATAAAAGCAGTACAGCAAGTACATTTTCAACTTTTTTTTCCCCTTCCCACACAAGATTTAAAGAACTTACCTGCATTTGCAATTCATTTTTGAGAGAAGAAACTGCAGTCCTGTGGTCATCTTCCACTGGAAGTTCATAAACCAAACATTATGTTATGATTATTCAAAAACATCTTGAGATACAAAATTATTGCAACTCCATTCTTAAACACACAAAATAAAATTAATTTCAATCAAAAAGACTTACATATCCTTTTTTCTTCTATCATATTTTGCTTTTGTTTAATTAGTTCTTCATATTCTCTACTCAGCTGACTTAAACTGTTATTTTTTTCTTCTAATGAAGATTCCAGTTCAGAAACTTTACATTTCATATCATCTGTAACATTTATAAACATTTCAAATAATAAAATGTTACCGATGAATCCTCATAGTTTTCATATATTCCAAGCAAAAAAAAGCATACTCTACCTAACAAAACTTTATTGTCTTTCCATTCACGTTTTATTATATTATAGTCTGCATGCTTTTCATCCTTTTCCAACATTTCAACCTGTAACAGAAAATATTATCACCATTTCAACTTTATGGTTACTTCAATAAGGTGATGTATTTGTAAATCACTAGCATCTAGAATCATGTTTGTTTATTATCTCTTTTTTCTTCTTTCTTTTCTTACTTTTTTAAATTTTAGTTTTAAGTTTTTGGCCATTTTTCTGATCTTTTAGATCCCACCTTAGTTTGTAGATAGTTCATGTTTTATGCACGATACAAATTTTAGAATACATACTTCCTTTACAGAAACAAGTTTTTCCCAATAAAAGTATTCTCAGTTCAGAAACCAACATTTTTCAAGGTCAGTTCTGTAAGTTGAGATTAACTAGATATCACTTATACCCAATGCTAAGGCGATTCCATTCACGGGAGAGTAAATAACTCTACATACTGTATCTAAGTTTTTAACTGAATACAAAGCTGCAATACTGCCATGAGGATATTGCAGATAGCTGTCATGAGGATATTGCAGATAAAACAATTTCATTGTTTCAATTTATTTGAGTATCATTTAATCTACAAGCCTGCAAAATTAAATTATGAAAAAAGCTGAGCAAATGCTGAAATGGCCCCTTGTTTTGCTTCTGGATATAAATGTAACTTCATTATCTGTGCATGTCTTCTAGAATTCAGTGGGAAATATAGTTATTCAAGTTATTGTTTCCATGTTGTTGCGGCAGAAGTATTATTCCTTGACGAAGGACATGATGGATAAGACCCCAAAATTTATTGCTGATTTGGAAATAGATTTTATTACATTGAAGTTTCTTTTTTTTATGTATGTATGTATGTGTGTGTATGTGTGTGTGTGTGTGTGTGTGTGTGTGTGTATGTATGTGTGTGTATGTATTCAAAATTCAAATAGTATATGGCTTAGTGTAGGGATTACAGAATTTTGAAAACCTACACAGTATTCACTTCTCATAGCATGTCATACACAGTTTTTAACTGTATTTGACATAAATAAATAAACATATTTGTTTATGTCAAATACATATTATTAATAAATAAAATATTGAATTCTTTTGATGCTACTGAATGCTTATCAGTCCTACCATTGGTTTCTTTAAAAAAATCTGAAAAATTTGATAATACAGAAAGGGTTTAATGCCAATTTAACATGATCAATGTTCTACTGTACCTATTCACTACAACACTATTAGGAGATGGGTTAAACATCTAAGACTAATCCTTTAAGTTCAAGAAAATTGCTAATGTTTAAATGAAGTTGGACGAAGAAGTAGGTCCTAGATCCTGGATGTGCAAGACTCATTTTTCTGTATTATTTGTACTGCAAATTTGAAATTGGCTTATATCAATCTATTCCAAGTTGATAATTTTTTATTGGTCATTAAGACATAACTTATTGGTCATTAAGATATATTTTGACCAAGTTTGGACTTTTGCCATATTACTACCTTTATACAGATTTATGTATTATTTTTGTTATAATATATTTAAATTTGAAACCATTTGCTTCCCCATCTAGCTCACAGATTGAAATCATGGTAAATTTTGGTAAAAATTATCAGAATTGCAACCTTCTTCATGATTATGATGTCCCCGGTTCTTAGTAAGCAAGAGATTATAGCACTTTGTTTGCAGAGTAGACGTCAGACCTAGATGTGCTTGTGTCATCGTTTGGAGATTTTCATGACAAGTTAACTATCAAGGAGAATTGTTTTAAGAAGAGACATAAATCTATGTCTTCAGTATCAAAATGTTAATTAATAGGTAGTGGACTACTTCATATCTTGAGAATTATGTGATTGAATGGTAAAAGTTCTTAAGTAAATAGGCTTAGTTAAGGACTTGCAAGCTATATTTTAGTCCATGACCACAGATTTGTTGATTGTATATGACATTAGTATAAGAATGGGACATTACATAGAAAGATGGAAGGTGGTATTATTTTATTTCCTCAATTTCATTAAGAGAGAATGTGATGACCGCATACATTTAATTTTTAAAAAAATATGTGAAAGTTCAATTTAGAGTTTCAAAATTCAATTAAACTAAAATATTAATTTTGAAGTATGCATTAACAAACGGATCACATTTAAAAATAACTGTTATAAGTAAAATAGTATCTGAATTATAATTTTTTATTGAAGCTGTGCAATCCAAAACATTTATTATATAATTTTTATATTCCATATTAAAATGCTGAAGAAAATATTCCTTTCAGGTTACAGCTTGTTTAGAAGCCCTCGAGACGCACAGAGATTTATTTTCATTCCCAGCTGTGTGTGAGCAGGGGTGCCCAGAGAAAACAAGGGGCCTGGAGCAGTAGATGCATGGGAGGATCCCTTATCCTCTCCCCCCATACATGAAGAGAATCTCTCTCTCTCTCTCTTTCTCTCTCTCCATACAACAAAAATAACTTATAGCGGTAAATTCGAATTAGAAGTAAATAGGTACAAGTTTTGAATTTTTTTAAAAATGCCGGAGTCCCAATTACAGTAAACTCTCGTTGGCACGAACTCGCATAACACGTATTTCGCCGTAACTCGAACTCCGACTATTTCAGTCCCTTGGAACTGGCGTTAGTTTGGGCGCGGGACGTGCTTCCTCGCAGCACCCACCTTGCTGAGCGTGTGCTGCAGGGCGACGGCGAGCGCGTCGAAGCCCGCTGAGAAGTGCTTGAGGCGGCGCTGCAGGGCCTCGTGGAGGGCCGCGTCCTTCTGGGGCTGCGGGGAAGTGAATGCGGCGGGGACCTGCGGAAGGGATCATCATGCAATTGACAGATCTATTGAAGATGCCGGCCGCGTCAACTGCCACGCTCGTTGGACTCGTCAGTACAGCAAATGTTATATCCCGGGAAGTGGCGGTGTTCCTTCCTCCACTGGATGGTGAGAACGGGCGTCGACCTCCATGTCGGCTTGAGGGGTTTCCCTTCCAAGTATTTCCCTCAGCAATGCACACAAATGTGCCGTGGTCTTGCTCCCAGTGCACTGGTCTCCCGACAAGAGTGGTAGTGTAGTGCATATTTAATGTGTCCGTGTGTGTGAACGGGTGTGTAAAAGGAAAGGAGAGGAGACGATAAGAAAAAGGAAGGGAAAGATCACGTTCGGGGCCAGTTCGTGAGGGCATTTTTCCGTCGTTCGCCTGGTATTATCGGAGATACCACGGAAAACTAGTGAGACGAGCAGCCTATCACTAGAGTTCTCCTCCAGACAGCGGCTGAATCCGGCCTAGGTATCGCGCTTGTGTCGAAAATCCGCCACCGTTGGGCTTCGAACCCTGGGACATCCCGGCCAGAGTCGCAGCAAAGATAACGGTAATGCTGCCCGAGCCAACACAAAAATTTCAATAGAATGGAGATTTCATCCATTTTCGTACGAACAATTCAACAGTGTACATTCACAAGAGTTAAGAGACGTTTTTATATTGATTATACAAAGGATAATATTAGCATAAATAATTTTATGCTAATGACAAATTCTAGGGAAGAGGGGATGAAATAAAACAGATGAAAATTAAAATATCGAAATTAATCCAAGGGGTTACCAAACGTCCGAGATATGTCGTCTCTTTTATATCAAATATTGGCGTCTTGACGCATTTACTTTAATATAAAAATGTGCAAGAATTTGTGTAAAATAATAAGTCACATACGAGTGAATACTGGTAATATCTGGTATGTTGACTGCACTCACTGGCATCTGTATTTTTTAAAAATTTTCTTTAACATCCTACAATTATACAAATATCGATACCAAACAAGTATGAGAATTTGAATGCAAAAATCAACATAGATCGCTTTGCAATTTGTAGTTGAGTTTGTTCAGTTTTCCGTCTTGTGTATGTTAGGGCTTTGCTGCTCAGGTTATCCAGTTATTATAACAGCGTGTTTGATAGCGTAGCTGTGTATATATATTTATATCATAAGACGTTCGAATATTGTGTTGAAGACCTTGTGCCTGTTAAACGCGGGTGAACGGTTGTTACAAACCAGAAAGAGATATAATGAAAGTGAAAGTTACCTGTTACGTTTATTGTTAAAAATAATAGACCCTTGGTTTCTGACGTCCTCTTTTGACTGCGGACATTTTGGTAATCCTCAGTAAACCTATATACATGTGTTTCAAAATAAATGTTACAAACTTCTAGAGCATGTAGAGGGGGTGAAGATCACTCTTTCAATGAACAGGTGGCGGGAAATTTAAAATAACGAAGCTACACGTTGAGCAACTCATCACGCACTGGAGTTCGGCGAGTTGCCTACCAAACAGGGGCAAGTGTCACGTGTAACGTGTCAAAAGGTGATAATCTACAACCCCTCTCCAAGCTCTAGAAGTTTGTAACAGTTGTTGTGAGACGTTGTGTATATAAAAACAAAAGTAATATTTCTAGGGGAAAAATGTTTTCATGAAAAAACTACATTATGATGTTTCTTGGAAACATATTCCGGCCGCGGAAGCCTACGTAATCATACATTATGATATATACTCGTACTTTAATACTTCAATCTGAAATTTCACAAGCAGTATTTTTTTAGGATGAGAAATTTCTTGCGCAATCCAGAGAAGGGTTGAGTGTGGAATCATGTAGAGTTAACTAGATTAAAAACAAACGCTATTATGTTAAAATTCAAATAAAAATCACATTTGTGGAGTCATTTCATGTTCGTAACATGGTGCCCTTTCCTTAGAAAAATGGTTAATCTAATTCTCTGATAACATACAGTGCTTCATAATACTGCTTCGTTGAAAGTAGTATGACATATAACCTTTAGATTATCTTTTCTGCTTTTAGTAAATGGAAAATTGTTTGAAAAATGGAATGGAAAACATTTGAATTTTTTAACAGTAAGGGTAGAGTTTTTAAGAATCGAATTTCTGTGTCTGGGTATCAGTTGACTGATTAGTGATTCCTGGCGCGACAACTGCTAATGTCATTATTCCCGTAAGTGTAGTGATTTTTTCGGGGGAGGTGGCGGCGATCTTCCCCGCTGGATAGCGAGATCCGGCGCCGACTTGCCCGTCGGCTAGCAGGGATTTCCCCAACCAAGTACTTTTCACCCGCGGGGCACCGCTCCACCTGGGACAAACTCTAAACTCTCTACCGGTCTCCTGGCATGTGAGGTAGTGTAGTGCATGTAACTGTGTAAGTAAAGGGCGAGGACAGGACAAGGAAGAGGAAGGAAAGATCGCGCGCGGTCCGTGACAGTTTGTTAGAGTACAGCTCCGGCATGCGCCTGGTATTGGTCAGAGAAAGCACATACCTGCGTGTCGGGGGTGAGGACGTGAGCGGGGGCGGCGGCGGGGACCTCGGGGTCGGCCGCCTCGCCGAGGGCGTCGCCAGGCTGCGCCGCCTCCGACGCCTCCACCTGCTGCTGGGGCAGGGCGTCCGGGGAGACGGGGCCCAGCTTGTCGGAGGGCGACTGCGGCGGGGTGTCGCCCAGGGGCCCCAGCGCGCACGTGGCGCCGGGCGCGGGCGTCATCGCGAGGGCGGCGGCCACCGGCGCCAGCTCCGGGGCGCGCGCGGGGGCGGGGGCCGCGGGTGTGGCGGGGGCGGCGGCGACGGCGGCGGCGGCGGCGGGCGGCACGGTCCGCGCCTGCGGCACCTTGGGCTCCGCCGTCAGCTGCTTCACGGGCAGCGGGGGCGCGCCCGTCTCCCCGCCGCTCGGCGCCAGCCTGTAGTGATCTGCAACGAGAAAGGCCGCCCGTCAACTTCGTCCACTCGGTTTACTCACGAGCACAGATACGAAATGCAATCCAGCGTTCCAGCCTTCAAGCACATTTCTTCAAAACATAATACACTTTCGAGAGAGTCACAAACGTACTTCACTTCTCTTACTTTAGCCGCATTATTTTTGTGACAAACTACTTGCCGAAAGTGAAAAAAAAATTCAACAGACATCTTTGACACTTAATCAGTAAAGCCATTAGTTTCATGAACGTAATAAGTGAACACTATTTTTTGCACTATTTGCAGGTTAAGAGTTAACGTAACGAATCCACTGGGATCCATTTTAAACTCTAATGGTCCTATTAAAAATGCCCTAATGAAATGTCAAAGTTACTTAAAATGTATACTACTTGAAATTATCAAATTACCTCTGACTCGCAGCAATACTTGCAAGAAAAAGCGACATTTCTGAGAAAAACGCGAGGCGGTAATAACTAGCCTACAGTAAATTTCATTTCTTACGAATCCAGCCATTCGCTCAACCAACGAATCCGGAAACTCTACAGGTGGAAAGGAAACCCGGCGTGAACTACGTTCTAAGAGCTCCGCGTCACTGCACAGACCTTTATGACTTTCACGGTACGACTTAAAGAATAAAAGAAAGGAGAAAAATCTATTTAGTGCTACTTACATCCCTATTTTGAGAGAATAGTTCTAATTCCGCCCCTCTCAGTGGCTCGTGGGTTAGCGTGCTCGCTTTCCACGGCGCAGCCCCGGGTTCGAGTCCCAGCTGAGACGAATAAACATGTGCGATTTCCTTAAAAATATCCAAGTATCTACTGCTGTGTGACGATGAGAAAGCCCACTCTAAGGTTATGAAGACCAATACATACGGTGAAGGGATAAACGGCCGAGAGGCTGGGTCACCGCTGGTCGGCCAAAGAACAGGAACAGTTCAAAAATCAGAACTATCATTGTATACCAAATACGAAGTAGAAGAAGCGACTGAGGTGAATCGATCTGAACGATGTTTTCTACAGATGCCGAGCACTTTCGTGACAGAAAAAAATCAATAGGATGTAAATACGACAGACCATCGTATCCCCAGGTGTCATCCAATATGAGAGAGAAAATTAGTTGGTAACGCTGGGAGACCACAGCGTGATTTTAAATAAATTACCAGTAGAGCATTCAAGACGCAGATTGGTCGTTGAGCCCGTTTCCAGGGTCCGGGCATTAGAAACAAACTGGACAGAACTGGCCACTTCCAGAGTCTACGGGGATCACTTCTCTCCCAGTTCCTGGCGCAACGGCCACCGAGAGAAAATCCGAGTCCCGGATGAAAGGAGGTAATATGTGGGCCCTCATAAATAAATTCTACAGACTTGTAAAGGTGTACCTTTATTTTTTCCAATCGATTATATTGATATATTTAGATAAGACATTGGCTTCGACACTCTAATGTTCACAACGGGTGTACCTCACTTTCCCGAATTCGCGGGGCCTTAGAACAAGCACATAGTGATTCTCATGTGACTGTCAATTTTGAAAATATAATAAGTTACAAAACTGAAGAAGATAAGGGGCGATACAAGTTAAAGTAATTTTTAAGAAAGAATCTAATTTTAATAAAACTATGGTCCGCATGTGGCTCCATTGGTCCCTCTTGAGCTCCTCGGGCCCGCGTGCGGGTGGGGGTGGGGGGCCAGCGGTGCGCCCGCGCGGAGACACCGGCGACAGAGGCGGCAAAGGCCGCGAGCGAAACACACAAGCCCCGCGACCGCGTGACCTTCTTGCCGCGCACTCCCACGCGCAATTGGAGCCGCTGCCAACGACCGGCCGACGCCACGGGCCCCGCCCGCCGGCCAGCCCCCGCCGTCCATTCGTTACGAAACTCAAATTTGGAATATTTTCATTGCCCCCTCTCCCTTCTTTAACGCACCCGTACGCGCTTGCCCTTCCCCTAAATAATAACGTAACGATTGCAACAATTGCAATAAATTATCGCAGTAAAACAACTTGTATTAATCTTCTTTCTGTTATATAGTAAAAGTGATGATAATTAAAGTCAGAGTAGTTGGTGATGCTGACTACACCTAACAATAAGATTGGGGACGAATTTTGAGTGAAGGAAGCACGCATAGACGTGAAAATTTCGACAAGCAGTGCACACGCCGTCGTGGAAGATGCGTGGGCGAGAGTTTACTGCGTCAATTTAATTGGATTCTAAAATATACTATAGATCAGTTTTGAATATTTTCTTTGTAATCTAATAAATTCAATCGATAAACCACTGATGAAAAAATATTTCCATTTGTTAAAGCAATGTATACGATAACGTTTTAATTTGTTATATTTTTAATTTAATTTGTTAATTTTTTAATATTTAGTATAAATTTGAATAAAACGAGTTATTTCAGCAAATGATGCAAAAAATGAAACTCAGCATTAAGTAACGTTAAAATATGATACCCTTATTCCTATGTAATGCAGTGTAACGCTGCCTCAAAACCCCTCCCCCCTTTTTAGCGTAACATAATTTAAGGACGACCTCTAATTGCAGCCTGGAGCCGGTGTTTTCGCAAAGGTCACCTAGCTACCGCCGTCGGCGCAACCGCCTTCATCTCCTCGAGTTGTACTGAATTTTCACACTCCGTTACGCTCCCCAAAATCGCTGCCTTGCCCCCAACGCTGAATTAAATCCGAACAGCGTCAGCCATCAAAATATACCTTACTTTGAAGCATAATATTGAGATAATTAATGTTTTGCATTCATTTATCACCTATATTAAAAGTTATTCTTAATGGCCGTTCACATAACGACTGCAGATTAAGAAACTCTGCCGGATCATCACAGTTTCGTTATCTAGCCTTAGAAATTTACAATATCGCAAAGGGTTGAACGCATACCAAGGGAATGAAATGGTAATACTGGATACACTAACGTAAGGATGTGTAGGGTATTAAAAATATACAGTAAACCCTCGTTAGCACGAACTCGCTTAACACGAATTTCGCCGTAACACGAACAAAACTTCGGTCCCAACAAGGAATTGCGGTAAAACAGGCATTTATAATAATAGAATAACACGAATTTTTATGACACGAACTCAAGATTATTTCGGTCCCTTAGAATTCGTGTTAATAAGGGTTTACTGTATATAATTATGTCTGGTCGAAACACTACCTGGTCAAAATAAATACTATTTTTCTATTCACAGAGGAAGTATTTATCGTTTTGTATCAAAAAATGAACTTCAAATTCACATCTCTTCACCTTCATTGTAACCGCTTTCTTATTTACGAACTGCGAACTTCTACCATTTCGCCTTAAATCTGTTTGACACAGGACTGAGGGTAACTCCCTAACCAGCATTACCACTTTTACGGTGTTTTGCGATTATATAAAACGGTTATGTTTGCTGAGCGTCTACACAAACGGAAGTTGGAAAGTAAATGATTAGGGAATATATCGTATTTTTCCGTTCTTAAGTGAAACAATTTCTGATGTGTACTAGCTAATTGAAAGATTACATACTTTTCTCGTATATCGTCATCAAGATATAAAGGTGAAGATTTTCAATTTGATAATTTGTTCCACGTAAATAAGGGAATTATTCTCAAAGCAAGGCACATGAAGTGTCGATCACTTCCATTGTGTGTCCATTGAGATGTGGGTGGATCCATTACATAAAATAATGTATACATTAATCGAAGGAATGGACGTTTTATCCGAAGACCCTAAAAAGACAAATGTCGCAGGAATACTCTACACATTTTCATCCAGGGTGGTTATGAAGCCATTTATAATTCAATTCTATAATTTGAAATAACAGACTACATAAATTCTTTATACTTTGTTAGGTGAGAGAACTCCCAGATTTAGAATCCTCAACAGCCATATCCATTCATAGTTCAAGAAAACATTTCCATAACTGGAGTAATGCCAGCATAGGGAATTGACTTCACGCCTCCTGCCCTTTTCCGCAATTACTGTTTCTTGGGGGAAGTTACTCATGTTTTCACAAATTTACATAGACCCTTCCGACCCAGAAGAAAGCGACATCTAGAGAAACTATTTCAATGAACACAAGACTTGAAGTTGCCGTCTGTTTTTGGAAGCTGAATAAACATGTGTACATAAAATAAATAACAAAAATGTAAAGAAATTTTCAGTAGCCCTGTACCCTTCGCGTCTTGCAAATGCCGCTTTCCGCTTGCACTAATCCGACCGTGAACAGCACCTGTCTGCCGCCCGCAAGCACGAGATACGCCAGGCAGTGTGAAAGTCAAGACAACGCAATTAAGCTGAGTTATATCTCTACGCAGAATCGCCGTTACCCCCTTCTCAAATGCCGCAAGATTTCTGGAGAGTAGCGAGCTTTCTTACGTTGTGAAAGGTGAATTCTCGGGTAATGTACCATGTAGAATAAATATGATTTTGCCATCAACCAGAAGTTCGATACGTTTCTTGTGAAATCTAGGCATTACAACATAAATAAAAGACAAAAAATTATATTCAATGATATCATCCTTTACTTAACTGAAAGACTATTTTTGAGACTTGTGTAGTTACATTTTCATAAAAGCGAACTAACAACAGAAAATAATTGTTGTGAAAACGTAAAAAATCGAACACGAGTTTGAATGGCCATAAAAGAATTCTCTTCAAACGAACTATACCACAGACGAAGTTTCTTGTAAAATCGGCAAAATGCAGTTCCTATCTGAATAACCTCTATTTTCAACAACTCACTCCAAGACTCATTAACTCCACACCATGCTACAAGAAACTTCTCTTAAAGAGCAGTTAGATCCTTTATGGTAATCTTAAAAAGATTATATTGATGTTCATGGCCACTATCCCGACTTGCGTCTTTAAACGTTCCCCTATCCTGAGCACATCACAGTAGTGGTTTACCATTGCCTTCTACTGAATGAATATTGGTAGAGGTGACACTGAGTGGTGAATGATCGATGATGGGTTAAGAGTGGTCCTCACCAATCACCTGGTGAAAACATCCATGACTTAAGCGGTCATGAAGCCACAACCTGAAGCTCCGTGTGCTGGGACGCTATATCCCTATCCCCCGCGCCTCCAAAGCAGACCTGTCATCTTACACGAGACCTCAATACGAAATGCGAGGCGATACGCTCTCTTCTCTGTTAAACAGCGTGCAGGAGATAGAATTACTTCGAGCCTGAGTTTTTATCTCGTAGCTTTTAACTTTTTAAACGAACACTTTCACTTTTCGAATTACAAATATAGAGGAAAACACGTTGCAAATGGTAGGATTTTAATAATTAGTCGATGAAATCACATTAAAAAATTCCTTTGAAATCACAAATTACATGAACAAGAGATGCAACATTAATATAAAAATGCGTTGGCATTAAGAATCTTTGAACATCCTTTCACAAAAATCTAAGAATCTAGTGTTGTCAGCTTCATAGCAAATGAGAAAATAATGCACACAATCACTTTTTTACAACCACTCCACAAAGGAAAACAACTCTGTAACGTAATAAACGTAGTTTTCTCTCCCAGATTTTTCTGATATGACGTACAAAATGAACCAAAAATCGTAAATGAATAAACACGTGTCTTGTGAGACGTAACAAGACCTTTACGTTGATCACTCATTCGTCGCCTCTAAACCCATTTCACACAGAGCGCTCTGCAGACAGTAGTAGATTAAGGTCGAAATCGGGAGAACCCAAGTTCGATTCTCAGTGAGGCTGCAACTATCTACTCGAGTAGTGCTGTCGCGGATAGGGCAAGAAGGTTCCAGCCATGAAACGTCTTCAAATATCGTTTTCCCACGATACGATCGATAGGATGTGGAAAATAGTCACTTGAGCACTATGGTAACAGACCTTAGAAGGAGATAACTGGCAACTTTTTTCCGCTTTCATAACGCAAAATTAAATAAACTAATACTTTCAATTAGGATCCAAATGCGGAAATATCCTCACATTATCTTTCATATATCTTGTACATATGGAATGAATTCTTTTCTCTGTTATATTTTCAAGAGAATCGGCTGAACCCACTAGCCCAGTCCGAATGAAAGTGGAGTAATTGATATGACAAGATAAACAAATCATATGAAAGCTTTCGTGAAAGTCGCTTGCTACCAGCTCGCCGCAGACAACAAAAGTGCTCAAAGCCCACATCCTTCGATTCATAGAGCGGAGTAGGCGCCCAAACCCCCTTACTACGCCTCCCGGATCACACCGCCATCGCATCCGTCCGGACAGTCTGCACCGCGTGAATCTGCACGTCGCAACGAGCAACGCTTTCTGCTCAAGCGACCCGGCTCCTCGGAGCCTTCAATCTCAGGAGAGGAAAGCTGCCATGCGCCGGTCCGCCGAAGCAAGGCTGCTGCTGGAGCTGGTCATGAGGCGCGGGCAGCGCGCGCTCAACGCCAGTGGTCACTCGAGCTCGAAATTAAATTCTATTTTCTCCCAGAGGCGTCGCAGCCCCACCTCTCCGCTCGTCGCGCACGCCAGTTACACGAGACCCAGCGGTTACACGTTCACAGCTTACGAGGAAGTTTATGGTCGCTGCACGGGCAGTGAAATTGGCCACGAAGTTCCGACAGGATATTGGACTCCGTAGGTTTACCTTAACACCAGTGAAACGAAGTGGCAATGCGATGGAAAACGCAATGATAGGATTAAGAGTTGGACGTAACACGATGTTTGGCTATGTCACATATCAAAACAGGCTCTAAAAAGGGTTTAGGAAATTCTAGGTCACGCCATATCTCTGTTCTCGCTACTAGCCAGTGATTTCTCTCGGATAGGTAAGCAATTCAGTTGCAAAAAAGACACGCAATAGATCTATTTGCATGAGGAAATGTCAACAAAATGAATTATACATTTCCATTTATTATCCAGGTTGGCGTTTTCCTCTATTCAAAAATATTTAGTTACACAATACGATGTTCAAGTTCAATGTCGTTACATTTGGGAATGGATTATGAAAAAATTAATGAGTCACTTGAGACTGGTGGGCGGGTGACATTGTCAGATTTAATACTGAATACTTTAACCAACAAAAGTAATATTTTGAAATATATCAGGAATTCCAAGTTTTAAGCAGATAAAATATGTGAAAATAGACAATTACTGTGCTTTCAGTCTTCCATATTACGTACAGCAAACGTTTTATTTTAATTTTTGAAGTATTTTGAACGAACCAGATAACATATCCTAATGAGATAGCATGAGAATGAATATTCTGTAACCCTAGCATTAGCAAAGGGGGTGCCTCGGAGGTTCATCGAAGATTGTTTTTTTATAGATTCAGTCTTATACCAATAGTTTAATACATTACTATGTAATAAAAATACATCGACCTTTTTTCAAATAAAAATATAATAGAGTTTGTCATTAGAAAAATTAACGCGAGAAAGTCCATTACTTTATCCGAAGAGCAAAATTAATATTTCTAAAAAAATTAATGCACTTGCTTCTTATTAGTTTATATCAATTTATTAATTAGCACAATTGTCCAATACTTCAATAGAATCAAAATTTAAGCGCTCCCTCCGACAATGCACGGGATATTTTATAACTTGGTATTGCTAGGGTTCAGATGTCTCAAGATTTATTACAGATATCAAGATAAAGACACCAAGAAAAAAAGCATAAGAAATTCCTCGCAGCTTAGAATGTGGATTTCAAAACGGGTTACTGAGGAAAAAATTCGTACGTATTTGAATCACGTAGGAAATAACATTATTCAACATTCGGTTCTCACAGCACAGAGCTATACTTCCCCCATAGTTCGTTGCACATAAGCCATTGTTCCTTTGTAGGTATGCGAGTTAGGGAAAGAGTGGGTTTCGATAACATCAAAGTCATTGGTATTCGAATTTCGAATTTCTTTCGAGATCGGAAATCTCATGATAAGGACTTCCAGTGGAAAAGACACTAATACGGTGAACAAAAGAACGGAGAAAAATGATATACTATATTATTTTTTGTTAAAGTTTTGTTTTCATGTAATTATTTCTATGTTCGAACAATTGTGTAAATCTTATGAACCATTTACTAAAATAAAAAATAAAAAAATAATTCTGCCATACACCCAATGAAATTACGAAGACCTACAATTAAAATTATGAAATATTTCCATTCAAAATAAGGAAGGCTGCAAAAAAAATGATAAAGTCATCACATAGTATTTACTTATGAGATTGGGACACCGTCCTGGTCCCAATATTATCGCTCGTAAACGCTGCGAAACTATACTAGAAGTAAAAGAATTACTGCTTTGGAATTCAAGGGATTCTGATCTTTCTTTCCACGCTAACGTCGACACGTCTCCTACTTCCGCCGCCGGTGGAGACGAATGGGGAGGGTGAGATGGGAGTGGAGGGGAGGGGAGGTATCCGAAGGATCGGGGCAACATCAGAGGCAGGCGCAGCGGCATGGCCGTGGGACCGGAACGAGGGACGCCCACGCCAAAAGGTGGGCCGCTCCGGGGAGGCACGTCCCCATGCAAATGGCTCCACCCACAGACAATCGGCAGCGCCGCCGGCGGCGGCGGCGGCGGCGGCGGCGGCGGCGGCGGCGGCATGTCCTCACGTCCCCGGACACGCGGAATGCAGAGGGGCCTGCACGAGAACGGCCCGCCCCCTCCAGGCACGCCTCGGAAGCGCCCACGCCACACACCTGTTTCGACGACGCGGCGCGGCGCGGCGCCCGGGTGGCAATGGGATCTTTTATGGGTCATTAACGCTAAACTGTTCGTGCACAGGTGGGGGGTGCAATAGAATTTGGGGCACAATATGTCCTCATCTCCACACGTAATGGGTCACAATACACTTCACGAGACGACACTTCTCATAGCTCACAAATCCCATTTATCAATCTTCCATGCAACCCGACGAGCAATCATGCAATAATTTTAAGTTTCAAATCAAGGAGATGAAGTTCGTAGGTTGCAATTGATTTGGAGATGTGCAAGACTGTCGTCCTTAATATCCTCGGTTGTCACGCGGTTCATTTATTTTGCATCATTTTCATTCCCCGCAGTCGCCATCATAATCGTCAGCAAGGACGGTCTGCAGGTCTCATTGCAAGTCATCTGAGTAAATCATTCAAAGAATCAGTAAATTTCACTTTAGCGATAAACTTACGATGCATTTTCCGCAAGAACGTACCAATACTTTTTGCCTGATAATGAATATTCCAAATTTTAAGTGCGATTGCCATTCTGACGTTATCTAATTTAATTTTTGAATCACAACGGTCAATCAGATTCGTATCTCAAATACTGTGCGGGATTTGACTCGCAGGCGAACATGTTTGGAGGGATCAAAAAGTAAGTAATTTTCAGCGTAAGGCTAGTCGCATTCGATGAAAAATAATTTCATAACTTATACTAAACTGACAAATAAAAAAGGCACATTAATTTAATGTTTTGAAGTAGTGTATAAATATTAATATTATTAAATTAGGCAGGCTAAGCGCAAACTATGGGTCAAAATCAAGTTTATAAATTTACCTTACTGAAGAGTTGGTAATTTTCTCTATACTTAAGTATATTCTTCGGAAGAGTTTGCAATGAAACGTAACAACTTAACAATTTAAAGTTTGCAAAGTTTAAAAATAACACTTTAAAACTACAATTTCTCTGATTTTAGATGCTATTAGTCACCCATTAAAGTAAGGAACAGTTTGAAAGAGTTTCAGATTGTTAAACCGTGTTTGACCTGATAATGTATTTAACAGCCAAATATTGGTCAAATAATGATTTCACAAATTAAGCTTCCTTCGATGAAACACTCATTTTCGATCACACTTCAATAAATATTACGTCAAACCTTACCCACTTCTGTGAAACTTTTGACTAGAAGCAAACTAAATGTTGCACACTTTGTGATAAGAATGCTCTTATTCGATTCTATTAGCATGACACTTTCTTGTTTTCACAATTATGATAAGTTTTCAATGAAACTCAGTATGTGGATTTTCTTAAGAGAATGTCCGTAATACGTTTCTAATATGTTCTTTCAAATGACGTTTACATGCCAAGTTCAACAGAAACGAGAAGAAACAAATCTTAACACAATGTTAAAGACAAAAATGCTTCAGTAAAGTAGTGCTCAGTTAATACTTTACTACTCAACTGAATTAAGTGTTTTTTAAGAGAGGCAAACATAAGGTCAAGTGAAAATCTTAAGCGCACTAATTAAGTATATACTCGTAATTTATGGAAACGTTCTGAAAGCACCGTTTCTTCCAACGACTCTAGTATGCGAGACGCGATCTCGAGAAATCGTAGAATAAGCAAACACTCCTCGTAACTGTTGGTCTGTGATATGAAGTGTCAACGCTCTCCCGCACTCTCAACACAAGAAAATGACAAAGTTTACTAAGCTTCTGTACAATGTAACTGTAACGGAAATAAACACATTAGCGATTCTTTTTCTTCTTTCTTTAAAAAATAGAACTCGATGGAGATCGCTCGACACATTACAGATTTGTTTTGACTAACATTCGTTTGCTGGCCTCATTTCATCTTACAAACGGAGATTCCTTTCACAATAAGAATGATTTTATTGCAATTGCTAATTGTTTCAATTATGTTTTGTATGGAACACTACACCATGAAGTCCATTACACTAATTAGGTACATTAGTGAAAGCACGGTGGTAGTTTTAACTAGGAGTGGATTCTAATGAGCGAGAGAAATCTTGCTGCACAATAATTAGACCTCTGGGAGTAACGAGTTTCATCTGCTGAAATGAAGACTCATTGCAGATCGTATACAATTGCTGTTTCGCTTGAAATCACCTTTATTTATGCTTATCAACATATGTTTGTAATAAAATACATTTAATATCAATATTAACACACACATGAGAAACCCAAGATGATAATTTATGCGCTAAAATATTTTGATTTCATATTTACACCAGGTTTCCTGTACATTCCAATTGCCATGGTATACTAACGTAGAAGGCAATAACGGACACTATGGGAAGGCAAATTAATGCTCTTACGACACCAGAAGTGTAATCAGTTGGCAAGCAGGAGGTTTTAATTTTTACTATTATTTTACCAGAGAAACGTACCTTCATTACAAGCACAGACGAACCACACACCTCGAGGACACTTCTGTACCAATACTAAGTCGATGTAGCACAAAACCAAACAACGTATGCAACAACACGTTCTGAACCGAAAGCGACCCACAAATCGACACAATGGAATGAGTTACGAATTCATCTGCGTGTTTTTACGAGATCATTCTCGAAACGGACACACCCCCCTGACAAAGCATATCTCTCTTACTCTCAGCTTTCCAACAAAACAACAGCGTTAGCCTTTTCATCTGTTTGCCGCACTTCACGGTTTCCTTTTTCGGAACGAATTTCGGGGGCGGGGGCGGGGGCGGGGCGGGGCGGGACGGGGCGGGGCGGCGCGGCGCGGCGCGGCGCGGCGCGGCGCGGCGCGGCGCGAACAACGCCGACCGCGAGCACGTTCGCGGAAGACTATCCACGAAATCCGCGCCGAATTGCCCCCCCCCCCTCCGGCGGGGCGAGTCCGCGGGCGGAGTGGAGGACGCCGCGTCGGGACGGGCGAGGAAAGCCGCGGCCGTGGCCCCCGCACAAATTGCGTGATGTGCGTTTTCGAGGTCGCCGCCACCGCGCGTTGGCGGACACGCCCAAAAGCCCCAGACAGAAGTCAACCCGCGAACGCCCGCTACAACCAGGCCAGGATTTACCTCAGTTGCTTACTGGCACTCATACATACAGGAATGTAAGGATATATACATACAGGACCTTCGGAAAAAATAAATACGAAATATTCGAAAGTCATACAGTATATTTGTACCTGTAAAATAATCGTTACTCAGTCTACTGAACTAAAACGTTATTCTATTATAAGCGTTTTCTGAACGTAAATCTGGAGGATTATTTTAGAGGCGGGGGGGAAGCAAACCAATTTTGCGCTTGGGGGTCCCGCAGTACCTAACTCAAATTCTGACTATAAGACGTCAGCGACGGACTGTCGGCCTGCACACCGAAAGCGATCTTCCAGCAGGGTAGTGGTAAAAACTGTGGATAATCATGCAGAAGTATATGCATCTTACATATATTGAATGAAATTAGCTTATAGAGGCTCTTCTAAGAAATACAATCATAAAATACCTTTCTATTGTGCATTTACTTTAAAATTGCAAGATTCTCAATATTGTTCAGATTTTAAAATTGACATCCTTTCAATTTATTAGCTTCACTTCATAAGAACCTTAATTTATCATGCAAAAAAGTCGCATGTATTTATATCGTACAATACAATATTTAAGAACACTTTAATTAACATTTATTACCTTCGAACGAAGTTGCTTGAGAAAGTATGTATTTTAGCTCCAAAGGAATTACCGTATTGTATATATTCTCCGAGTTGACTGAAATTGAAGGGATTTAATGCCCATACAAATCGCGCTTAAAATGCCAGTACGATGTTTCCACCATAATATCTACTTCTCGCACGACCCATGTGATGAGTCACTTGAGGCTTTTTCTCGACGACTACATCACCCAACGACCCAGGCGTTTGCGGAGATGGGGGGGGGCGTGGCGCGAGAAGGGAGGAGGTCGCCCCCAACGTCGCAACACTGCAACACTGAGTGAGAAAGTCACGCCACATGTGCGGAGTAATTAATCGAAGTCGCCCGCGTGTTTCTAAAATGAGATACGATGCAATGCAATTTTACCTCTGTTGTGTATGCTCACCTCGACAAGCATCAGCCCAGAACTCAAATCGCTCAGGTTTACCAGTGTAATTATACAGACCTTACGGAATGCAACTCTCAACAAAATCTATAGTTATTTGCCGTAGCATATGCACCTACGAGTAACAAAAATTGATATTAATAAATGTAAAATACGATTAACCTGATGGTGTTCAAGGCCATGTTTCCTTGCCTACATGGCTTGGAGGTACATTCTACATATCATATACTTATTTGGGGGCCACCTTGAACGCAAGGAGGAAACATCTTTGCCTTAATAACATTGTAGAGAAATGTATGAAGGCCAGAACAAGCACATGAGAAAACCGCTGACGTTGGCAAGCACAATTAACCAATTATGCCATATATAGCAAACATATGCAAGTACAATATTCGAAGAGAATATAAATGTCCAAAAGAACATAAAAGAATGCAGATACCCATATGTTAGCGAACGAAAAAAATCACAGCTACTAGAAAATTGCTAAAAAAACACGTTCCATTTCCTACACGTTCTATGGAAATGAGAATACGATTCTTGTTGAAATTTGTAAATGGCAAGTGAGAAACAACTTAATTATCTCATTGCAAACTCCTGCAACTATGATTAATTTACAGGCGTTCTCTTTCCGAATGGACCTGCACCCACTCGTAACCAGAACCAATATGTTCAGATTTAGATCCGACGCTTGTTCATCGTATCTATCAATCATAAAAACCTTCACTGAGGGGACTCTGAATGTCGTGGAGCAAATATAATTGTAAAATACGACTATTATACCATACACAAAGAATACGTGAAGCAGATGTTTATATTAAACAGTAAGTAACGCGTACTAGGAAAGACTCGCCATACCGAGCAGAATCAGAGGCTCTTATTAAAAATTGCATTTATGTTCGTAGTAACCAGATCACAGGGAGACAACTGAAAGGGACATCACTTCCAGCATATGTTATGACTGCGGCGAGATGCAATTTTCGTTTTCATTTGTTACAAGCTGCAACTCGTGCTACCAACAATTTCTTTTGCTAGCAATCTCACCAACCACATGTACCACTGTGAAGAGTATAACGCATCAAACTACCTTTCCAAACACCTACTGACCACGGCATCAGTACAGAAATGCCTCTGGGAACAACGTCTTGTAAACCGCAGCAGTGTTTCACACCTAATAATCGTTTTTGGTCCAGTATCAAACTTCCAGAAGTGTTATGTATGCAAACATCTTCGAATGTTTCCCATCCACACATTCCCTTCCACACACTTCAACACGGAACACTAGCGTCTTCGGAGACTGCGCATCGTCGCTCGGGCCAAATCTTCCACAACCTCCCACTCACCTGCTGCGTCCAGCGCGGAGGACGTTTAGCGAGCGGGCCAGACACGGGGCGCGAAGGCGCCGGCGCCGGCGAGGGCCAAGTTGCGGGTGACAGCGAAGGTGAGGGTGCGGGTGATAGCAGGGGGGTTACAGAGGATGTGGTCGGGGGCGGGGCCCAAGGTGGACGTGGTGCGTAACGAGCGTGCGCCGCCCGCGAAGACCGTCCGGCGCCGAGAAGGCGGCGGGGGCGGCGGTAGCTGCATCGCGGCAAGCGACGTTGGCGCACCCGCGCGAGCGAACGGTCGCGGAGGACGGTCGCGTACGGTCGCGGACGGTCGCGGACGGTCTCGTACGGTCTCGTACGGTCGCGTACGGTCGCGTACGGTCGCGTACGGTCGCGTACAGTCGCGGACGGTCGCGGACGGTCGCGGACGGTCGCGGCGAGCGAGCGAGCGAGCGAGCGAGCGAGCGAGCGAGCGAGCGGGGTCTAGCCGCCGCCGCCGCTGCCGGTGTCGGCCGCGCGACCCAGCACGCGCAACTGACTCTCGCACAGGCCGCTCCACAGGAAGCGACGCGCGGCCACGGCCAAACAGCCGGCGGCGCGCCCCGCCGCCACGACCCCGCCCCCGCGGCCCGCGCGCGCCCCAGGGCTGCCGCCGCGTTCTAGCGCCGACGTCGCCGCGCCGTGCGCTTAAGCAGCCCGTGCACAACACGTCTGGCACCCGCCCACTGCCATCTGACAGACAGCCAGCCTGCGAATTACGAGTTCTCTTGACCCATTTCCTTCCCTCCGACATCCTCGCATCGGACGTGCTACGAGCATAGAGCGAAGACTGTTTACAGTTTTTCATCTATGCAAGTCCCTTTTCTTGAGCGTTTACCATCTGCCTAATCGCAGTCAGCCTCTTCGATGGCTACTTACATCACTTCTTTACGGCTACAATTTCTTTCCGTCCCTTTCGTTTAGCCTTACATACGGAGAAAGCTCACGTAAATCGTTTCTTTTTCGGAGGCTTATTTCTTTCCTCCGCGCGAATTTCGCTTTTTATAACACATTGCGTTTTTATTTGATACTTAATATAGCTTTTATTTCATATGCCACTTGATACCGAGTACGCTTCACAATATCCAACCTATGCCATTTCCCCTCACACGTTCTCGAGGAACAAGGCCATCTATAAAGGTCAACGCTACTTCTTCGGGGCGGCGACATCCTACACACAGAGCCGAATATTTTTCCTGACAGTGACCGCGAGCCTCTGGTCTCTGTCCGGCGGCGGGGGCGTTCGGGCCTGGGCGCGACGCATGTATGACATCACGGTCGCGGAGCGGCCTGGGCTCGGCGCGGCTCTGCTCCGCTCCGCTCCGCTCCGCTCCGCTCGGCTCGACGCGTGGTGTCGCGTCGGACACGCTTCCTCCTCTCGCATGGCAAGTAGGCGCGGGGTCGCGCGCCGGCTAAAAGCGGCGAGCCGCCAGCGGACGCGCCGGCCCTGCCCCTCCGGTCGCCCCGCCCCCCGCCCCCCGCCCCCCCGCTCCCGGCCTCGCTTACGACGGCGCGGTCACCGCCGACGCCGCACGACGCTTCGTTCACGCCCTCGTCGCCACTACGTTGCTCTACGCGGGAGATCTGTCTTCACGCCTTCGCTCTTACGACTGCTTGGAAGCGGTTTAAGCCAATAAGAATTCGCATTGGTGCAGAAGAAGATAATGGTAAAGTATACTTGCTATTAAGAACACACACGCACACTCTTAATACGCCAACGTGTCATAACAAATTTACTGTAATTGATGATAAATAAATCGAATAAAAATTGTGTTCTACGTTAAAAAAAGTGTTGTACGCGGAACAGTTATCACGGTAAAACGCCATGGCAATACAAAGCAGGTATTCGTCCATATTCGTTTCAGAACCTGTACACGCTTTTACCTCCCAAAAGACCACCTTAGGCATGTTAGCGAACACAGAGACAACCATTAAGCGGAAACAAACGCCCTGGACAGAAATATGAATTTACTTAAAACGTTTTTCATATCAACATGCTTATCAAATTCGGTCGTGTATTTTTAGTTATGCAGATCGGCTCCATCTCTTTCCACTATAAATAAACCTATTTAAATCAAGCACGAAACCACAGAACTGCGACACACTTTTCTCTTCGCTTCACGACCAGGCTGTTTACGACGCGACTGTACTCGATACATATCATCCGCAAAGTGGTGTCTGACGTATGTGGGTTCTCGAGCTCGGCATCACTGCAGCTGATCGATTCTGCTTTGCTTTATCGACTTCTCCGTCGTGGCAGACGCAACGCCCGACCTCGACCGCTGCCTTGGGGCTGCAATTGCTGCATGGGCGCGCGCCAGGTCCAGCGGCCCCCCGCGCCGCCGCCACCCTGCCTGCCGCCAAGGTCGAACGGCGCACTACGCAATGCAACGTTTTCGATTCTACCGCGCAACAACTCTCTTTCTCCTCGGTTCGAGCAAAATGTATTATTTTTTTGTTATTTTTAAGACGGAAACCTACCTCTAAGCCATACATAACGATGGGAAACAAGGTTAATTACCGCAAAATTCAGCTTTGCATGGATTTGATAGGAAGTGTCAGATTTAGGTATCTATTGCAACAGGGTACCAAGTAATGTTAAGTGTACACTCTGATTACGGGAAAAAAGGGAACCCCAAAGCGCATTATTCCTACGTTAACGAATGAATAGCGTTTTAGAAAATATAGAATTTTAAATGTTTAATAGACACGTATAAATATAGTGGCCCAACACTCATTTCCTGGGAGTGTTGGATAAAAAAGAAATTGTGAATAAGAAAAATTGAATTTCCAAACCCTGTACAAATCAAATATTTTCCATTACCTTGTGACTGTAAAGTACAGCAGAGAGGTTGGATTTAGCTCATTCAGCAGGAGGAGGATTCTTCCTCCAACACAAACGAACGTACCGCGTGGCGCTGCCTAATAGGAAGCAGGCCTTCATGGCATGGCCCGGCAGGTAAGGCGCGACGCGGACGCACAGCTGGCCGAAGAGCGCGCACCGGCGCAGCGGCGGCGCCCGGGGAACCGGCCAGCGGCGAGCGGCGGCGCCCCACGCGCTGGCTTCGAGCCCGGAGGAGCGGCTTCCACCCGACGCCCCACCGAATTAGAAGCCTCCCTTGACCGCGCTCAGCTTAAATGCGAGCGATCGCTCCGCGCGCACGTTAGCTATCGTTCTCCTTCAAAGAGCCGCAACAGTTCCGCTGGAATCCGATTTTGTGCTGTGGTCGACCCATCAAAGATGGTTACAAATGAGCGAACGTTCAAAAGGTGACATGTCCATTTGACAAAAATTGAGTTCTGTTGTTTTTACCTAGAATTTTATTTCCAACAATAAACTTAAGATGTCTTACAATACATGAAGTAGTACTCTATTCGTTCAGTTAAAGACGGTGTTGAAAAGTGTAATATTTGGGCTAACTTTTTCATTTTTATTAGAAAACAGTAAAGTGGACATGTCACGTTTTGAATGTTTGCTCCTCAAATTCGTAAATCACCATCAGCTTTTACAGTCGTTTCAGGGCTTCTATCGCTCCAAGCGCGCGTTATCAATGGTTCTTGAAAGAGCAGCGACAGTTCGGCCTGAAATCCGATTTTGTGTCGTGGTCGACCCATTACAGACTTTTACAAATTCGTTAATCACAATCCACTTTTGTAGTCGTTCCACTACTTTCAAAATGGTAACTTTGCTCGGTTTAATATTGTTTTAATTTTAAAAAATTACTACGGTGAATTTAATTGATGTTTTAGGCTCTTTAAGATATTCCTGAGTGTCGCACAGAAAAATTTCCCTTGACACAAAGATAAGATAAAGGAAATTGAATTAATTTGCCAGTAGAGAGTCAAGTATTAAATATTTGTTAGTTACAAGCGTGAAATTATAGTTGAATTTAATCAAATTGTAAATCATTGAGCAATGTAGAGATTATGAAATAAGATTACATTGTAAAAAGTCATGAAATAAATGTGAATAATCTAACGTAAATGGTAAAGATGATAAATTGTAAACTAATAAAATGGTGGACGTGATAAATTAGTCATATATAAAGAATAGTGCGTATGGGACAGAGTTTGGAACAGTAATGTAGGGATGTATAAAAAGCTGAATTTTGGTGGTTGTAAAGTAATTTAATTTTTGTTATGAAAAGAAAGCAAATCCTCTTAATTATGTTCGGAAAACGTGAATACATTTGGCTGATTAACAATCTCGCAACAATTTCTTTAATGTATGATTATTGATATGGCAGTCTTATTTATTGCGTACTACTGCACCACAGCTTGTGAACCAAATCCGTAACCCAATCTTATAACTTCTGCAAGGCTCGTTTCAGAACAACTTGATACGTTTCATTGATCTCCGCATTTGCTGCATTTCGCGTTCGGCTCCTTCCAGATGCTTTTCCGTGAATCCGCGCCCGTGCTTTGTGTATGCCCCCGCCGCAGCCCTGCGGAGCGAGGCGCCCCTTCACGCGTCGTTGGTGCGGAAGCAACAGCCACTGGCGGATTTGATTTGATTTATTTGGTCAAAAAACAGTCAAGACTGTATATGACGTATGAGGGAGAAGAATATCCAGGAGAGGATCCAGGCGGATCCAGGGGGAGTGCGGCATGGGGGCCACGCCCCAAAAAGGCCTAGAGTTCGTTTACCTTTCTTTATTTGGCAAAACTTATTTAAATATTTATGTTCGAATCATGTAGTTATTTAAACAATAATATTGTATAGTATCATATCAGTACATAAATAACATACAAAATAATAACAAATATATCATCAGGGTGCCCGTAAAATCTTAAAAACTACAAAACTTTTTAAACAAAATGGAAGAGCTCCACCACGGAGCACACCGTCAGACTGTTTTCAACGCACTTCACGTACAAATACGTTTATTATTTAACAAAAATCTCCGAACAAATGATCGGCTGGATCCGCCTCTGGCCGCGGCGGCGGCGGCGTCCGTCAGTCGCACGGGAGGAGGCCGAGGCGCGCGGGCAGGGCCGTTTTGCAGACGTCATGGTGACGTCGGACGCGGGCCCTGGAGCCGGGCCGCGAATCGAGCGCAGAAGAGGGAGGGGGGGGGGGCAGGCGGGAGAAGATGAGCGCAAGAAGGGGGAAGGGAGGAGAGGAAGGCGAGGAAGTGGGCAGGGCTGGCGCGTGGCTTGGCCGAGACTCAACACGCTGACTTGGACGGTGGGGGGCCGGTGCCTGTGACTGCGGCGGTAGTGGTGGCGGCAGTACCGGCGGTGATGGCGGCGGGAGTAGCGGTGGCGGCGGTGGCGGCGGGGGGGGCGGTGGTGGCGGTGGTGGTGGTGGTGGTGGTGGTGGTGGTGGTGGTGGTGGCGGCGGCAGCGGCGGTGGTGGCGGCGGCGGTGGTGGCGGCGGCGGTGGTGGCGGCGGTGGCGGCGGCGGTGGCGACGGCGGTGGCGGCGACGGTGGCGGTGGCGGCGACGGTGGCGGCGGCGGCGGCGGCAGCGGGGATGGGGGCGAGGGCGCAAGTTGTGGCGGTGGCGAGGGCGAGGGCGGGTGTGGAGATGGGGGCCGGGGGAGGGGGCGGCGGCGGCGGTGCCACAGCGCGGGGGAGGAGGAAAGGAGCCGCGGCTGCGTCCTGCGAAAGGGCAAGCACGAGCCGCCGCGCGTTGGCCCGGGCGGAGGCCTGCGAGCCCCGCAAGCCGCGCCACTTAAGCGAGTCATCTGGACCCCACGCACGTAAGCAACTTCCTCATGAGCGGCTCCTGTGTGGGCAACACGCAAATTTCGGGATTTATTGCGATAGCGGGTCCGAGCGTCGCTTGCAAACACTGGAAAGTAGACTGTGGTAGAAATCTAGCTCTGTAAATGAGTGTCCATGTATGGATACAATATGGAAGAAACATTCTATTTCTCGTGGACTATACTTTACATTATTTGAGTGATTATAAATATATTTAGAATCTTGGTTCGGTTTACAGTCGTCGATTTCGGCTTCTGCAACGGCATCGCTTTACCCTCAAGTCTTTACAAAACTTCAGGCTGATGTTTCTCGTTCGGATACTAAAATAATTTTGTCCACCTATAAAAATAAAGGCATATTGAAACTGCGTTACTTTCAGCATTGGAGAGACTGGAGTTCTTATATTCCAGCATCGTATGTTCTTGTTGCCTCATCGGTATACGTGCATAAATCTGTCGAATTACCAGAAAACTCGCGATGTCAAAAACATTTGATTTATTTCAATTTGCAAAAACTGAGTCTACATTCAAGGTGAGGCGATAGTTTCCTCTAGGAAGTAACTCTTAATCATCTCCCTTAATATCTTGTTCATTCCAAATAGCGTATTACGCTGACACAAATGCTCATTAATTTGGTGCACATATTGATTAACCACAAAGCGCATACTTCAATATCTATTACGGTCAATGCAGTCTTATTCCCTTATTATAACGTTCCTCTCAAGGGAAAATACTGGGATTAACAAATACGCTAGTTATCGGCGGATTCACAATGCTCACTTCACTGGAAGTCCAAGGCTCGCTTCGTGTGGAGAGGTTCTCCCCACCATATATTGACATTTTGCTCCCACTTTCTACGTCACGAAACTCTGATGGCATTCGAAAGCTGTACGTCACAAGAGTGAGAAACCAGGGGCAAGTAGTAATGAATATACTCATTTACTCTGTAGAACAGCTGGCAAATTACGCTAGCAAGTGAGTAACTGAAGAAAGTCAGCATAGAATTGTGAGCCGTTTGGGCGGTAGCAGTAACTGTTAAGCACTATATTTCCATTTACGATCGAAAGCAAATGTATGGTTGGTCAGAAAACGCAGAAGTTCAAACGCATGTACCAGGGACTGTTCTGATATATGGATGTGCCATTTATCGAACGAGAGTACGCGTGGAGTCTGTGCGAAATCCAAGAATGCAGTGCGCTGCAAATTTAAGCCTCGAGGATTAGCAAAGTGACCCGATGGATCGTTGATGCATAACGTATAATTAAGTGTGATATTAATACCCAGCGTGGCGAACTGAAGTAAATTAAAATCAATTCATAACATGAAACCTGAAAATTATTCCCAATTGGCCATTAAAGATTCAAACTCTAGATTCCAAGGTGGGTAGCTCGTTATCTCACCCTTGTTCAGACCCTGATTTATATACTTTACTTATTCAAAAAGCAACGAGCAGAATGACGTAAATAACAAAGTGTTGGCATGTCCTGTATCTTACAAAACTCTGAAATGCTTCACAGAATTGCAAGGAGTCGTGAGAAAATTACTCTAGAATCGAGATTTCGAAAGTAAGTTACCACAAATTACAATGCTTGACACCAGCAACATGGCAGAGCGAAAGATTGGGAGGGGGGAGGCACAGAATAAGAAAGATAAAGATAAAGAGAAACAGAGAGGGGGGTAAGTGGGTAGTTCAGATAAAGTGGAGAGAAATATAAAAGGAGGAGGGTGGGTAAAAGAAAATTAAAAGGTAGAAAGAAAAAGAAGAAGAAGAGGTAGGAAGAGGACGATGAAAGAGCCGAGTAGCGGATAGTACATACAGGTGATACTTGAGAGAAGTGGGAGAGAGAACCAGAGAGGGGGAGTAAAACGCAGCGCAGGTAAAAGCAGATAGACGCGTAAAAAACAGGGACGATGGGTGAAAGAAAAATAAAAGGCAGCCAGAACAGGGGAAGAAGAATAAGAACGAACACGTCCGAAGGGTGAAAGAGGGCTGCTTCACTGCCTGCATGCCTCGCACGACGCCCCAAGGGCCATTCCCAATCGTGACCGACGCAGCATCGGCGGCCGGCGGCGCCGTCGCCACCGCCGCCGTCCTCGCCGCGACGCCGGCTGCCACATGTGCGTCCCACGTGGCCGCGAGGCCGGCCGGCCGGTCGGCCCCGCGCCACGCTCCCCGCCCTACGCTCCACGCCCCGCGATTCCGCCGGCCCGGCGCTGGGCGGCGCGCCTCGCCTCGCTCGAGTTTCTTTTGCTTCCGCAGCCTTTCCTCGCAGCGAGCGAATCGACGGGCCCGCGGGGCCTGGGCGCATCCGGACGCGGAGGGCCACACGCCGAGCGCCCCTTCGCCCGGCCTCTTCGCGATATGCACTCCGCCCGCCCGTCACGGGCTGCACGTCTCCCTTCGCTTTGAGATTCGATCGTAAGAAGGTAAACTTTAATAGAAGTAATCGCATTACCAAGTGGCAAATTCACGTCGAGATCACACACATACAAACAACTACCGTAAAGACGGGTTACCTTGTTCCAATTGCGGGTTACTTGTCCCAAACGTAGGAGCGATTTTTATGACTATATTGTCGGTAATCCTGCTTCGCTAGAAGCGAGACCTTATTAAATGACCAGTTCTATACGATTCAAAAAGAATCATCTTGTGGCACTCATGGTTAAGTCATTATTTTGGAAGAAAGTAAGACGACAGCACCACCGTAACCCGTGTGTATTCAAAATGAATACGAACAATCATTTGGACGAGTTGAAAACAACTCTTAAGATGTCGTCTAGCGCAGTGATCTTCAACGTGTGTGAGGGAATTTTCAACAGTCACTTCTATTGCAGAAGGACACGCAACTCAGCTTCGTCCTATTCAGAAATCTCGATTTCTACACAATTGTTCCCGGGCGTGCAAAAGGCGGTGACTTTTCGTTCAGCATGATGAGGTCGTGGACACACCTGCTTCCGCTCGCGGCGCCGAGGGGTCAAGAAACCTGCGGCGGACGGGCGGGCGGGCGGGCGGGGCCGCGAGGCGGAACGCGGAGGAGCAGCGGGGGGACGGGATGAGAGTAGGGGCTGGGCGGGGGCGGGGGCGGGGCGGGGCGGAGGAGGAGCGCAGGGCCCGTTCCGCCAGCCGAGCGCGGAGCGGAGCAGCGCTGCGCCGCCCAGGCGCCGCCGCCCGGCGCACGCCGCGGAAACGCGCCCACGCTAATTGAGGAGCCTCGGCTCCTCGTCGCCCCACCCACCCCCGCACCACCCCGCCCCTCGCCCCCTGGAACCACCCCAGGGGCCACGGTCGCCCTCCCCCACCCAACCGACGGCCATCTCCACGGTACTACACAACCTTCAATCTTACACTTTAATAAAATATCGGCTTACAACGTTTCCTCAAGATACCAGCGCTTGTGGACTTTCTCTTTAGAACGAGTATCATGCGGAACTATGACGATAGAAACTTTTGTGCAGTGGCGCTCCCAAGGAGGGAGGAAATTGGAAGGGGAAGTCAATGATACATATTAAAATATACAACTTTTACTAATTTTCTATACTAACGAAGGTCATTCAATGTATAGTTTTTGTTATAACTATTAACTACAAGTCAGCAAATAACACGTTTTATATTCAGCATAAATGAAAACTTTATTAAAAAACATCAAGTCGGCTGGACACTGTATGTGTAGCTCCCCCCTCCCTCACGCAAATTCTTGGGTGCGCCGGCGCTTTTGTGTCATCCGAAAACTTTCGAATTAAATGGGTGGGTCGAAATATGACTATTGCCATTAAATTATACGAAAGCATTCTAACAGAACTTAGGCACGGAAAGATAAGTACCTCGATTGAGTGTGTCAGACTCAGCAGGAGTTGTCAATTTTAAAATATTACATTAATGTATTGCACTCATATCTTGCCGATCACATGTGTCTATTTACTGAAAGATCCACAAGATTGAAATCATCTCTCAGTCAACATTTAAAATATTTAACTCCCCATAACATTATGGTTTAGTGAAAGTAGAAACCTTTTGTAACTCATGAGATACGAAAGGTTTCTTCTTTCATGATAGTAAAACAATATCGACGACGGAACAGTTAAGTCGATTCACGTACACGTCGATTCATTTGAACAGTATGCTGGCAACACTGGGACTGCGAGAGTCACTGCGAGAGTCACTGCGAGCGTTGTCGACCCTGCGACAACCGCGGAGAAAACAAGCCGGCTTCACATCACTTCTAATCAAAGCCCAAATAAATTACGAATTCAGAGCAAAGGGAGGTGGGGACGATGGAGACCCTTAATGTAGTGTGGAGCAAGTATGAGACGGGACAATGGACCACTTGTGGAGGTGTTATCCACTTACTTGCCCTCTTTAACAGTACCAGGAAGTTTGAAAGAACGGGGAAGACTCCAGTGACACAACTGCCTCGTATTCCCAAATTATTCGTTTTTAAATGTTTCGTACAAAATCTTAAGTTAAAATAATAATTAAAATTAATGTCTTCTGGGGTAAGAAAAATTCGTAATACTCGTTCAAAAATGAGCAATAATTCCTTTCTGGACAAACTAAAATTACAATTTCATATCAATGATTTAATTTTTGTTGAAAAGAATTTAGAGAAACAAAATTCCACAAAAAGCACAAAAAAGGTTACATGGAAAATTTCGCCAAGGAAAATAACTTTTGAATAAACAAATATGTATTCCACGCGACACAAAATGTATCTCATTATTATCGGTTTCGTCAGATTCTGGCTCGAAAGAGTGGCTTCGTAATCTGAAGTTCAAATCAAATGTTCCAAAATACGTTTTATATTTTCTTCTCTAGAACAAAGATTGGAAGTAATCGTGTATTTCATCAAATCATGAGCACTTCTCCTTTGAAGCCGTAACGAAGAGAGGATATTGAACACTACCATCAAGTCTTTCCGTGCCATGTACTCCCCCCTGAATCCCCCAGCTACGCTCTAGTCTTCATTGCGACCCGCTCTGATCGCTGGTGGCTGCAACGGCGTCGCGGCGCACGCGCGAAAGCGGCGATGGCAACGCGCGTTCAGATGGCAGCGATGCACGCGCCCGGGAAAAAACGCCCCGCCCCCAGGCCCTCCCACCCTCATCGCCCCCGCCCCTCGCCCCGCAAACGCCCCGCGTCACGCCACGGGGCAACGAGAACGCTCTCGCTCCTCCCCGCTCCGCCCCGCTCCTCTCCTCCCTGCCCCGTCCCTCTCCTCTCCTCACGCCCCGCCCCTCCCCTCCCCGCCCCACTCCACTCCTCCCGGCCCGCCCCGCTCCCGCTCCCCACCGCCTCACTCCTCCCCACCCCGCTCCTCATCCCCGCTCCTCCCCACCCCGCTCCTCATCCCCGCTCCTCCCCGCCCCGTCCCAATTCTCTCCTCTCCGCTCCTCCCCTCTTCTCCCCGCTTCACTCCTATCCTCCCCGCTCCGCTCCTCTCCTCCCAGCCCCTCCACCCTCTGCCCCGCCCTCCCCTCCCCTCCCCACCCCGCTCCCCACCCCTCTCCCCCTCCCCTCTCCTCTCCCTCCCCCCCCCGCTCCCCTCCTCACCGCCCAGCCCTGCCCCGCCATGTCCCGACCGGTCCCAAAACGACAACCTGCTTTCCAAGTCGCAATTCGCATCTAGGAGGGGGGAACTCATTCTGCATCTGAATGGTAATAAATTGGAGACGTGAATCAGCACAAGAATATTAAATGGAATGAAAATGACAACAGAACTTTTTGACTTTGCAATTCGCTCACTGAAATTGGGCCCACGATATACGGATAATGACAATAGTAGGCACAAAACAAGAGCAGTTCAGACGTGTTTTCACCACACGGACATAATTTGTAAGCGAAATTGAATTCACCAGTACCATCGCTTCAATCGCTATTAAAGAAAACTAGCACAAAATATCATACGTGCCTTCATCAAACGTAAAGAGTTTTTGAAATTATTAAGGATATACTTAACAAACAATTCAACATGGAAATATCTGGGCGAGTCATCTGCGCAAGTAATATTTTAGCACGTAAAACTCTCATTTCAAGTGTCGATAATCCTGTTGTAATTTGATGCAAGGAAAAATGAAAACCAACTAGAATATTTTCCTGTAAGGTGCATACTACCTTTATTTTATAAATTTACTTTTCTTGTTTTAAATTATTTTATTTTTGATGCACAACTCAAAAAGGTTCGATTGTGAATTCTAATGCAAATACAAATAGACATTGGTTTTAAAACTTCCGAGTATTTGTGTGTTGGCAATTATGGTAATCTGGGTCAAAGGAGCAGACTTCATCGTTACGCTTTACCTTCACTAACTACTAAGCGCTGAGAGGAAAAACAAATCCAGAACACTTACACGTAATAACAATGTGCACGACTAATTAGAAAATTATTTCCGGGGTCCCATCAAAATCCTAAACTTTTAATACATCGGCTCGAGGTTTCGGGAGAGGTATCATTGTACCACTACCGTTTTACAACTGGGCTGATTTCAAATTTTACGAGTCATTGTCCGGTACCTTTATCTCGAACGAGCTCGCCCACTTCGATGACTAAGAAAAGTTACACAGGCGCTCGAATGTGCGCCTTGAGGGCACTTATGCTCGTATCCGGGTAGGGATTACGAACTTTACTACCAATCCATATAACCTATGAGTTATATAAGGCTACTTTTTTATCTCTATCTTCATTGTGGAGAACAATTGTACACAAATAAGACATTAAACCGATCAGAGCTCATTTCGCATGGACGTAATGGATGGTAGAATTGATGGATGCCATTGTGAAAAAATGCGAAGACAACGAGGTGATTAGTGAAACTGGCGAGGGTTTAAAAAATGTTCCATGCGTTATTCCTCTCTTAAAAGCCTCTCTTCGCCACGCATAAGCGATTCGAATTTAATTTCTTCAACGCAACACAATTACGTCATCACGGTAATGAGACAACGAAGCAAATGTTACTGCTTTGTCTTCAACGCAGGTATGCAACAAGAAATTATGCCCTCTATCGCGTTAAAAAAACACAACAGTATACTTACTGTTTACCCAACGTGATTTTTAACTTTGCGTATTATCGGAATCTTTCGCTGCCGACGGGAGATAAAGAAAAAAGAAAGTACGCCAACTTTTTTCCTCTTCTGTTAGGAAAAAAATCAACGGGCAAAAACTTAAAAAACTTGCTCCGTTTCCAAACTTTTGGCAGGTTTGCACTTTAACATCAGATAACATGCCACTGTTATTCACAAAATACGAAGATTTTGTCTTATTATGGTGCCAGATTCTAAACCTTATAACGATACCTAAAGTAAACGATTGATTATGATGTTTTGGTGATTAGAATCGTATGATATGATAGAGAAATAATGGAATGAGAGGCAAGAGAAACGGGAGAAAATCATCCGCCAACCCGCTTTGCCCACAAACTCCACATGGACCGACCGAGATATGAATTCCACTGCCCAGATAAGCAGGGATCACAGCACTACACCTACATCCCACGACAAAGAAAATAATGTAGTCTTCAACATCTCCTACGAACAAACCGATCATTAATTTTTTAAAGCCATTTCGAAGCCCCGAAGCTGTACTTCACTTCAGCTTACAATGCAATTAGAGCACGATTCCAACCAAAGAAAGCGTGCAATGACAATCACAACTTTGCTTTTCATTACGAGATTTTTATCCATATCAATAGCCGTACGGCAGAGCGGTAATGTACCTGTTTAAATGAAGGTTTTACAGAACCCGAATTACCTGAAATAACCATTCCACCAAAACGAGCCCATTGGCAAAAACAGCTTATTCAACAAGTGAGAATTTCGTCGCGCCTCGACCCGGTCACGCAATACTAGAACTTTTAATATGTCATGCTAATTCTGGTTAGGAAATGGAATCTTTTTTTTCAATTGCCTTAAACTGCGTTACGGGCCAATGTGATAGGCGTGCCTCCGCCATTTCTTACCAGATCACTCAAGCAAACGCTTTCTGCCTGGGAATGTTAGAGAGTAACTGACAGTGCACAAGAAGCTGTTTGAGGGGATATTGTGATGGAACACGCGACCACAATGACAGGCCATAAAGCGCGCCAGTTACGCATCCGCTATGCCGCAGTGAAACTTGTGTATGACAGTCACTCTTAATTCTAGATGTAACCACACAGCTACTCGCAGTCCAGAATTATTTATGGAGAATGAAGCACCTGGAAAACCGTACTCCAAATATCTTTCAAAATTTAACTTACATGCAGTAATTAGAAAAGTCAACGAGAACGAATAATGCGTCCGTTAGATCGTCTATTACTGTTATCGTTTCGGAAATATACGGATATTGAGCAGGAATTAATAAGCAGAAGTTTATTTCCATTAAGGGGATATATATGAGAGGTAAAACAGTATGTTCCATGGACAAGATTTTCATTAGGACTACTCTGATCAAAAAGTACACACAGAATAAGAAATGGCAAAGAATGTTAGTATATAATGCAATGCATAAATAACAGGGAGCACCCCATAATAGATAACTTGAACAGAATTTAGCTTCCAGAGCCTCATCGACGCCGGCGCGATCGTGGCCTGAGAGCGTTCAAGACAATTGCTTACCGGAGGTGTTACAGACATGGCCAACTTTTTGCGAGTTCCACGATATCAAGGAGCTCGGGATTGGCGGATTTCGTGTTGAATTAGGGGCGCCCGAATCTAGCACACCGGCGCAGCGGTTCCAACTCGGCGAATCGGAAAAACCGCGTGTCGCTTCCTTCGCTAGCACAACTTCGTCCCCACGCGCGCCGACCTCTGATGTCGCTCACAGTGACATTAAACGCTGTGAAGATGCACGGCGAAAAATAATTCACTCTCGAGAACCAGCGAGTTTCACTGAATATTTCACTAAATAGCCACTTGCAAAATATTTCATTAAAATTATGTCATTCACGCATAGACACGGAGATGTGAAAGATTTCGCGCAGAGGAAAGTGGTGGGGTGGAATTTCACAAATACGAAATGGTAGTAAACAGTAAAGTGGCGATGTAAGGTTTTAATTTCCCAAGGAAAATTATCTTCGCAGTTTACAAAGCAAATGAACATTTTTCTTAGCCTTTGTCATCATTGATGAGTTATCTACAATTTGATATATTTTCAAATCGATTACGGTAAGAAATGATCCTTCGATCTAATTATGGCATGTGAAAAAACAAATGATATATAGGAATACTAATATTATTTTGTTCGGTTTTTACAAATACATTATTTACTTATACATTTAATGTATTACAATAAACTATAAACGAGCAATTACAACCAGAACATATGTGTACTTTTGAATTTTTGTACCTCACAAAAATGGGAAGTTTTTTTAAGTTTTGAGCGTGAAATACTTTTCTCATATGGTATTCGTAACCTTCATTTTCTGAGCACTTACAGGAATTGTTTAGGTATGCTCAAATGCTGAAACACTGCAGTGATGTGCACAACATTTCAATTTCCCATGTATTAAAATTAAGTTCGTACGTGGTAATTTTAAAACTTCTCTTAAACAATTAACTTTATGAATTTTATGATGCATCACTAATACATTCTCCCCAAAAAAATACAGAGAAATTATTTAAAAAGATGAACTTTAAAATGTTCAAGTGACAGTTTTGTAGAAACTCGCCCAAGAAACTTAAAGAGAACACATCTAATACACAAACAAGAGGCAAATTGGAATGATTTTTAAAATGGCAAGAATAGGTCATACCGAGGAAGACGGCTATTTGAAAGAAGTAAGAACAATCGACCTCACTTGAGATTCGACTCGAGTCATGCGAGATGACACGGCAAACTACTCTCCTCGTAGGCGACTTAGCGGGGGCGAAAATTTGCGAAACTAAATAGATAATGGGACCGCCGACAACTTCTGACTTCATCTCCATTTTCCTCTCCCTTCATCACGTTAACTTGATTAAATGCGCCAATTTAGTCCTAATATATGGTCGATAAATTCCCTGACGGTCGCGAAACTTACAATGCTCGGTTCGACGCCGCAATTTTCATTCTGGGAACGTCAAAAAAAACATTTTAACATCACGCCGACTTGATATCTCATGATAATTCAACAGTTTCTCCATGCGTCTGATTTTACGTATTGAAGCCAATGTAATAGTAAAGCGCAAACGTAAATACGTATAAACGTAAACAGCAAAGCGATTGGGTATTTCTCAAACAGGAAATCTATCACTAAAGAGCATGAACTCTTTACCTGTATTCCACACCACAAACAGAAGTTTTCTAAAAATTAAAAACAAGATTTTAAAAATATTTTATGAATTCAAATGTTAGCGTAATTAGCAAAATTGTATGACTTATGAATTTCCATTCCCATGAAACGCAATAAGACATTCTTTACCTATTTGTTACTAATCAGAAGGTAATCATATATGATATATGTAATATTGCAGATATCATATTTATAATATATTACATAAAAATATTTCTCTTTAACGTAAATGAAAAAAAATACTTTACCAAAAAGGTTATGAATTAGTAGCCTTTTGACCCGCCAGCGTACGTGACTCAGGTAAATTTTGATTCGTAAAAATCGAGGTCGAAGTACAGAATATTAAAAAAATTTAAACCGAAACATCTCGCTCACCTCAAAATGAACTGAACAACCGAAATGCTTTCTAGGGACGCACAAAAATGAGATGTGTATTTTGTTAATATAACCGACTTTTAATGAGTGTGAAGTAGTTTCATTTTTTATAGCGCTTATGAATCCATGCTAACTTCGCGTCAAAGTGAAGCTGTTATGAGAGAGACGATCGAGAAGCAAAGCTCCGGCGTAATCGCCAAGCTTTCCTGCGTCGCATGCTTCGCGTTTTGGGTCCGTTCGCGAGCCGCGAGTGCCAGGCGTGTTTGGACAGCGGCGCGCGTTGGGCGCTCGTCACCGTCGTCGTCGACGAGGGCGGGGCGGCGCGGGGCGGCGCGGGGCGGCGCGGGGCGGCGCGGGGCGGCGCGGGGCGGCGCGGGGCGGCGCGGGGCGGCGCGGGGCGGCGCGGGGCGGCGCGGGGCGGCGCGGGGCGGCGCGGGGCGGCGCGGGGCGGCGCGGGGCGGCGCGGGGCGGCGCGGGGCGGCGCGGGGCGGCGCGGGGCGGCGCGGGGCGGCGCGGGGCGGCGCGGGGCGGCGCGGGGCGGCGCGGGGCGGCGCGGGGCGGCGCGGGGTGGCGCGGGGCGGCGCGGGGCGGCGCGGGGCGGCGCGGGGCGGCGCGGGGCGGCGCGGGGCGGCGCGGGGCGGCGCGGGGCGGCGCGGGGCGGCGCGGGGCGGCGCGGGGCGGCGCGGGGCGGCGCGGGGCGGCGTTTCCGTTCCACAGAGCCCCCATCAAAGCGCGCTCTCATCCGCCGGCCGGCGCGCAAGCAGCCGCGGCCGCGGACGCCGATGGCTGATAGCGTCCGGCGACGAACCTCCACTTCCAGGGGAGCGCATGCCTTCAAACTACTTACTCAGTAGATACTCTTCCAACCCTGAGATTCGACTCGCTCACATAGAAACAACTTCAACTAAGGTCTTCAGAACTCGATAAAATGTGCTCCTCCCTGGATGACAATACGTGCAATATAATTCTTTACAATAATTAAATTCAAGAACACCTATTCACTCAGGTAATAAATTTAATTGATAGCTCCAAACAATTAAATATGTAAGGGGGCACATTATTTCGTAAAAAGAGGCAAATACAGACATTTTCAGCCAATGTCTATGTCGGTGAACGCCAAAATCTTATCAATGCAAATATTTTATCTTTATTTCCAAAATAATTAGATAGGAAAATAATCTGACTACCGAACTTAGTTAACACACACAATATCAATTTTTTAATCATCACTTATGAAAACCCACACTCCCATGAGAGAAATTATCTATTCCAACCTTTCCACCCTCCACCGGCAGTTGATATCTCCTATACTTATGCAACAAAGTTTGTAAACAGTTTCAATGTCTGCTAATGTCTGCGCATTCTGTTTGCATTTCGATTTCATTCTAGCCATTCGTGTTTCTAGCGAAATTTCCCCAGCGAATTCTTGCGAACTGAAAAGAAAGATATGGGAACGATGAACGGGATCTCTCCTGCTTTGTCTTTGATACTCCCCGACCGCTCGGCATCACAGAGGAGCGGCTCTCCTCGTCTGTGCGCTGCGCCGGTAGCTCCCGCGAGCCGCCCGCTAAATCTCGCACAAGCGCGCGAAGCGTCCGCGTCGGTTTCCGCGTGACTGCGGTCTTTTCAGCCGAGCGCTGGCCAGGATTCCGGCTGCAAGCGTCTGCCGGCATGCCGCCAGGCAGCGCAACACGAAAGCATGCGGAAATATCCGAGTGCGCACGACGCCTATGGCATCGGAGATGCTCGAGATTTCCTTTCCGTCCACTACATTACCTCCGGTTTGCACAATCAACATGAATGAATGAGTGAAGACACTGCACACGTAGCAGTAGCGCAGCAAAGTGGGGCATTTTCTCCACAGGGCTTCAAGACATCCAGATGTCGACGAGATATTCACAAATATATTTTATGTTACACGTAAAAATGGGTTGAAGATACACTATTTTATGGCTTTTTGCAAAAATCATTGACTCAACACTTCATTTTTATAGTAATGGTAAGAGCTAGAAAATTGGAACTTGTCATTCAAAAACAATGTTATGTTGATATATTCGATCCTAAATTTGTATTTTCTTACTTGAGTATATAGGAAACTAACAAACTAGAATTTTTATTGACCCTAATTTTTCGTCAACATTTTGCCGCATTTTGCGCATTGTATACCTCCGATGGATAATGAAATTAATTTTTTAGAGGTTTAAAAACATGCTCTTTCCAATGAGATAGGTTTGAAAGAATTGCTTGATGGTCAGTTTTTGCAAAAATATCCTACTTTGTTATTTTTGTCAAAATAAATTTTAAACTTAATTCATGAAGTAATGGTGAGAGCTAGGAGACTGAAATTGTTAATTGAAAAACAATGTGAAATTGATTTATTGTGAGCCAAGATTCATTTTTCTTACTCAAATATTAAGGAAACTATTCAATGTTGAAATAAGGAATATTTTTAGCACTAATTTTTCAGCTTCTTTGCTGCAATGTACTCAGTGTGTGTCAAGGCAACATTGATAATAGTCATTGAATAGAGCGGAAAAAGATGTACAAGTGAGCATAGTTTCATTTGTTTAGCAATACCGGAGAACGAAATATCATATTCAAAAGTTGCAAGAATCTTATGGTCGTACTGTACAATGACGCTGTACGGAGTCACACAAACCTCGATATCTCAAACTATTTCACCTATGACGCCATAATATCACAAACGTTCATTTGAAGCATGTAGGACTCGACAAATAAAATATTAAAATCTGAGATCCCGGGGGACCGTAGAGCACTTGAAACGTAATGACACTGTAAGAAAACAAATCATCTTATTATTACACGTACTGCCCCCTTCCCCCAATAGAAAGATCTTGGTTGTTCCACTGATTATTTGCATTTTGAACTTTTTCAATCCTTTAATTATCATTACTTTGTTTGGACTAACTGTAAGGCAATGATGGATTATAGAACTATATTAACAAATTTGTCATGCTATTTATGCGTTAACGGGAAACCATTTCGCTTTACAGTACATTATATACGACTTATACTTGTTTTTGTCTCATTCGTCCAATTTAATCTTCATTCTAAATGTTTTATGATATTCTATTCAATTTTCCTTTCTCGGTGACCATGCTCGGATGGTGGTTGCTCGTTCTTAGTACATTGGAATGACAGATAGTTTTCATTGCACTGTATTTGAAATTGAAATGTCAGTGTTCTCCATGAAGCAGCAGATTGGTCAGCAAGTGAAAACATAGCATATGGCGACTACTGAATATGAAATTTGTAGCTTTCTGAGCCGCGAACTTTCCTTGGAATAATCGCTGTCACTATGACTGGACAAAGAAACTAAATTATTAAGAATGGTCAAGCGACATCAAGAGAATTACTGTGCATTCCGCGTCAAAACTGTCGGAATTTCCAAAGAACCTTCTTACAGCTGACTGGACTTCACGAGATAAATTCGTGTCAGCCAATGCTCATCGCAATTAAAGTCCCATTTATGTCGGTGTCATTAGAAAGCGCCAGTGAAGCGTAAGAACTATACGAGCAGCTAGCTGATCTGGCTATCCGGAACTTTGCGCATAGATATGAAATGCTTTCCGCTACGCGAAGATCAACTTTAGCTTCGGATATCGATTTTCCATTACGAGCGATGCGGCGGGGAAACAGAGGTCAGCGGCATTTCCTTCTGCAACACTGCTCAGTAGTGCGACGACTGACACACACAATGTCATTTTCATTCCATCTATCCATCCGAAGTTACTAAGATTGCATTACCAGACGTATTCGGGTTTCAGTTAAATGGGTCTATATTGGAAAATAGTAACGAAATTGTTGAAACTCTTACTTTGTCATTCGTCAAGGGCGGAGGAAAAAACTTTCCTAATTGCATACAGACATGATTGTACATTTAATTTTAATGGTCATACCTTGAAAGGTGATTTTTCTTCTCAGAACATCCTTCGTAGTTTGCTCAGTCTTTCATCGTGAGGCGGCACCCGAGAAGGAGGGGTATATGGCCAACATGTCGCCTCCCTCTCGACCCACCGTCTCACGAGGCATGCACTTCGCCGATCCCCGATATGACGCGACAGCCTTGGAAAATGTTAGGCCCTTAATGCTCTATGTCTGCGCTGTTCGGATCAATGCAACAAACGCTTCGTATTTAAAAAATGCACGTGATCCAGAAAAAAGTCCTAACTGTAACTAAGGTCCCCTGGTTCTTCAGAAACAAACAACTCAATGAACATGATTACGTACTAGCATAACATTGTACCAACTCAATGAACATGCTTAACTAAAACCAATCATGAACCACATCACCAAATGTTCCTCCAATTATTATAATAACCTTCCATCCATACCAAAACTCTTCCTTGCCCTAAAACCTAGGTGAAACATCAAGATATAATGCTGGGATCAAAAATAGATTTTCCAAACATGCTTTTTTATACATGATATTCTACTGTACATATTTCTTTCTGAGGTGTTCAGCGAGTATCCTCTCCCTAATGATTAATAGTTGTAAAAAACTTGTTTAGAACTTTCAAATAGAGAGTAAAAATAAAAATCCCATGCAATTTTTTGAAACTGAACAATACAACCCATTCCTAACAAATAAATTAAAAAAAGATTCCTCTGCCACAGCACGCCAATTCATGCCAAGAGGAATTTTGGAGTGTTTTTCGATGGAAGTCCAGACGGTGAGCCAATTGGTGGATTCGTAATGTAACTGAGGTCCAATATTGTTCTCTTTACTGCCGAAAACGTCAATACATAATGCTCTAGGGGAAAATATTCCGCTGTACGTACTATTTCCATAGAATTGGATTTGCACCAACTTGTGTATGCTAGTGGCAATTTGGCTATCGCCACGTCACTGGTGAAATAATCTATTTTCGGAACGAACTATTATGGGAACTACAGAATGTTACTGCGACACATACCAATACCACCGTATTGGAAAGACGCATATGGTAAATGTAGTACTGCAGAGAATTTACGAAGTAAATGTTCCTTTTATTATTTCAAGAACGAGAAAACTTAAGATGCGGCTGCATAAACGTCTCGAGCTTCTACAAAGGAAAGAACATAGTTTCTCAGCTCTCCAATGCTCGAAGATCTCGAACGTGTACATCGTCTTAAGTCTTATCACAACTCTACGTGGCCTATACACGCCACCGATTAACGGATCAATTGTTCACACACGAGGACGGTGCACATGGTTAAAACGGTAAATCTTTCTAGATATGTTCCTTAATCAGCTGCATATAATAAAATCTAGAAGTTCTTAGGTAAGTGGGAGTTCTGTACACTCGCAATATTTTCGCGATTTGCCGCACAAACACACACTCTTGTCAATATAACTGAATTCAAAGCAAAACGTAACAAACGTGGTTATTTCACAACATTCACATGGACAAAATGCAGATCACACATGCCATTTAACAACGGACCAGGACCTCGCCATAAATACGTTAATTGCTTGATATCACTAATAGTCTTAGAATCACAAGAGAACGTCTCCCAACGTACGCGCGCATTTAACATTTCAGAACTTTCCACGCTCGTTACAGCCGACAAGAGCGTTACCATTTCTGATAATACATGAGGTTTCCCGCTTTGGAGTAGAAACACACTCTCGTGCATTGGGTTGTCGTGAAACCATAGCCAAGGAAAGCTACCCTCGTGGAAAGCGCGTCTGCGAAGGCCCTCGCCCGAAGGCCCAGATCCGCCACGTGCGCCGCGTCTGCGCCACCCGGCGCGCCGCGCAGGGCTGGGCCTCGGCCGGCCACTTACTGTTGAGGTCCGCCGCGTCCAGCGCCAGCGACGCCACCGACGCGCTGCGGCCCTTGAGGGCGCGCGCGGGCGCAGGTGGCGGCGGCGGCTGCGCGGGCGTGGCCGTGGCCGGCGTCGCGGGCGTCGCAGAGCGCGAGCCGCCGCAGCAATCGCTCTTGGGGCGGCGCGGCGGCCGCAGCGAGTTCCAGCCCGCCCGCGCGCCCGTCTTGTCGCGGCGGGGGGCGCCGGGCGCGCACTTCAAGAAGCGCACCAGCTCGCCGAGGGGGCCCATGGCAGGGGCGGGGGCGGGAGCCGGGTCGGGGGCGGCGCTGGCGCTGGGCGGCGGCGGGCGGCGGCGGCGCGCCAGCGGGGCGGCGCCGGAGGCGGCGACGGTGACTGCGACGGCAGCGGCAGAGGCGCCGGATCGAACGGCGGCTTGGCGAGGCGGCCAGCCAGCGACGGGTAGAGGGTGCGCGCGGGGCCACGGCGCCGACTGCACTGCGGGACGCTGCCGACGCTGCCGGCGCCGCCCTCCCGTCCTCCCGCTCGTCGCCCGCTTTCACGCAACGCCCGCGAGCAGACGCCGCCGCCGCCACCACACGAGCGCCGCTGCGCCGCGCCTTTCTCCCCCTATCCCCGATAGCAAGCGACGCGCCGCCGCCCCCTGGACGCAGCACGAAATGCGGGCGGGGGTGGGCGCGGGTGGGCGGGGCGGCGCGGCGCGGCGCGGCGCGGCGCGGCGCTTTTTAGCGACGCCCCGCGACTGCGCCCACGCGCCGGAACGACGCCGTGCACGCCGCCCACGCACCGGCGCCGGCCGCATGTCGCACGACTGCGGCGCCACGCCCCCACACCGCGTCGCTCTCGCGCCTCGGCCGCGCCGAACTCGCTTCACACGGCCAATCCCACGTGTCAATGCATTGCGGTGAACGGGCCCCAAACATTCTTGTCTCGTGTTATAATCAACATGCTTTCCATTCACAAATCAGATTTATTGTGCGCTACGTCCGTATTTACCCATCTTTTGATTTTAGATTGAGAGGTCGCAGTTTTAGTTCATGAAAATTCTCCAGCACATGTGTGACAATATGGATCTGTCGACTCAATTCCACCATCGTATCTTTGCTCCGACCAAGTCCTAGGGTTTTGCAGAAGGGCATCGAGATCAGAGCGATTTGTGATGTCGGCAACGCCAATCACGGGTAGTCGCGTACTTGAGGCGAATGGTCCCCGAAGACGCCGCGGAGAACGCCGCCCCAACAGACGCTGTCGCAAGCTCAAACGCTTAGTGCTATCCCGGGGAACTGATGGTGCCTGGGGTTTAAGGCGCGGTGCTCCGCAAGCGAGAGTTTTTGTGTGGCGCTGTAAACTTCGGCGCGCGGGATGCTGGGGAGCTCAGTCCTTTCGAGCGTCGCCGACATTCATCTCTTGGCCTCGGCTGCGATTCAGGTCACGCCTCGCCACCCGCACGAGCGATGCAAGGGTTATGGGAATTCGGCGAATACTCTTTCCTTCGATCTACGTTCTTTTCACAAAGGGAACGCTTCGTCCAGTTCTACATTCGTGGCCAAAAGTAATGAGTCCATCGTCACTCCGAGATTTCATTATTTTAGACAATGTACTACGAAAGAGAAAACACTACGAATAAATCTAATTTTCTCTACGGCAATTTAATTACATATGTATTTCTGCTGCATAATTATTCGAGGAATAACACCGATTCCACACCCATGGATTCCAATTTGGAATTCACGGCCTGACGACCATTCACATTCCTAGAATTTTGGGAATCCACGAGGGAATTGCATTCTCTTTGCAATTCGCGTTGCTTTTGAACCGCGATAAACAGATGAATTCGCAGTTTCATGTACGTAACCTCCACACTGTACTCGTATTTGTCATTACATTTCGCACTGCTCATTGGGCAGAAAATGTATATTGAAACCAGCGTCAGTGAGAATGAAATATGTACGCCATCTGACATTTTGGAAATAGCAAATTCAACAACTCTACAATTATTGACAGAAAAACCGAAGATATTGAGGAATATGAGCAATCGTATTTACACGACATTAATGGAGTGAAGGAGGACTAAGAGTGTAAATTCTTTTAGTGATAACATTTTCTTGGATTATTTAAAAAGAACATTCTCAGGAGGTTAAACACTCTAGTTCATGAAAGAGTTACTGAATATTACGAAGCACATTGTACATACGCAATGAAATAAAAAAAAAGAAGCCGACTCTAAATTCCAAAAATTAGTAATGAAACTCATCTTGGATATTTTAAGGACGTAGAGAAAGTAGTCTTCTACTTGCGCGTAATAGCCATTATTCACTTGTAGAAATTACGACACACTGCTACGTCTCTAGAGTTGTAAACATCAATTCGTGAATAATAACCATCATTATACGCTCGTTGAAGAATATACTACAAATTATATATATTGAATATTTAATATAAATTACTCAAAAAAGCCTTTTATCAATCAGATCACCTCCTTTGCATTATTTTTTCCAAGATGTGGCTTCTTGTGTAGAATATCTCAACTTTATCAAAAATGAATGATGCATTGTTAACAGCAGACGAAACGAAAGAAGGTCCACTCTCTGGCACTGCGGAGAATGTAGCTGGACGGGAGACGCCGGGCGCAATAAAGAGCGACTTCAATGCCCGGGAGAAGGTCCCTCGCTGTAAGGCAAAACACGCGCGCGAGAGTGTGTCTGTGTGTGTGTGGAGTGTGTTCGCGTTCACCACATCTGTAATCTAAGGCTCCCTATCAAATATTCGCGTGAAAAAAGGCCGCCTCTGTGTTCGCTGGGGCGGCTGGGGGCGGGGGGGAGGCATGCTTGCGTTCGCGACGGGAACGCACACGCACGCACGCACACGCACACGCGCGCGTCAGGCGGCGCCCGTCCAGGCGTGGCTACGCATGGGATCGCTATCGGCGCGATCGTCCCTCGCCCCTCCCTTTCCCCCCCTCTCCCCAATCCGCTCGCGCCTCCCGCACAACTCGCGAGTGCGTCGCACGTCGTTCATGTGTGCGCAGCGCGCCATCCGCTGGTGCGATGCACGCCACGGGGAGCGCTCGCAAGCTCGGCAATTAAAAGAACGAAGATTCCATCGATTGAGGGTTCATGGAACACTGATACGCAATGAACGTTGGTTCTGCTCCACGCATTTCATCTCCCATACACTCCTGTTGCGAAAGAAAAAGTTCGAAAGAAGTACTTGCGATGGCGCCCCCCCCCCCAAAAAAAAAAAATCTCGCTCTTACACCTGACCGCAATCTTTCTAACTATCAGATTTCAAAAAATACGAGAAAGTAAAACGAAACTTACACACAGAAATAAAGAAAGATGTACGTTCCATACTACGAAATTATTTTATGGAGAGTAATCCACGAACCTATGATGAAATGATAATTCGAAACTATTCATGTCGCTAAAACGTTGAATCCCATTATTTCCCATTAGTTTCCGCCCGTTTCCTTGCATGCATGCTGAAACAATAAATAACCACAAATCTCCGTAACGCAAGCAGGTGCGCAATTATACCTACAGTTTGAATAGGGGAAAAGTCATTCCGCGAACATTCGTCAGCTCCTTCATCAGCGCGAAGTTTTAACGGAAGCCATTTGCCTAATGTCTGAGAAAGAGCGCGCCAACTGAAATGCCGAGTAATTAGAACTAGCAGCGCCAACTAGCGCGAGCTAGCGCGCAGCGGCGCCGGCACGAATCGAGCTTTGATCTCTTGTTCTGGTTGCGTGCCGTGACCGCTGACGGTCGGAGGGAGGGGGGGGGGCGGGCTCTCACTTCGAACCCCACAACTGCCACATTCTCTTTCTTCGCTCATTCTAAATCGAGACCACAAATATTTTCGATGCAGTGCCAGCGAATTATCGTACATAACTCCATTGCAGCGATGAGAACTCGTAAACATGGCGCTGGGATCTCGTTACACGATTTTCATTCGGTGTATACCCAGTGAAGTCCTGCAGGGAAAATAAACGAAAATTTTGTGTAAACGAGAAACGGTGACTGTCTCCGAATGTTTATCGGATCAGATTAAAATCCATTCAATTCAAACACATGATCTCCCTGTTCAATTACGTTTTCCCCGCGAATCCCTAACAAACAAGTCGATTCACACACTGATCTAACACACTGTAGTAACCTCATAACTGAATTTTACTTTTTGGTAAACGAAGAATATTCTGAGCAAAAAAGACTAGAAATTTAAATAAACCTAAATACAAATAATTGTACATGTCCAATTAGTTCCAATTTTCTGCACGTTGTTGGAATGAATTTACTCCATCTATGGGGAAAGTATCACCCCAGTTACTTTTATTTTATTTTATTTCAGAACAAAATAAATAACTCAGATATTCAGTGTTAAAAGAGAAGCAATGTTGTTGTAATATATTAGGGTATATCACTTGTGCTTTCCCTTATACAGAAGTCTCAAGTGAAGACCATTCAGAAAGCAGTGCTCTGTTAAATGCATTCGAAAACAGTTTTTACTATATCCAGCATAAAACAGTCCTGAGTATAGTTTGTAAAAATAATACGTAGAATTAGCAATCTAAAGCATTGTTCGCACTGTTTTGCATAAATAATAAATATTTTGTCACCTAATACATCGTTTCAAGTTATTACCAAAAATTAGTACTTATTTTTTAATCGCATTATCTCCACTTGCAAAAAATTGTTGTCTCTATCTTCTTACCATAAGATACGCGTTGTATTACAGCAAATGATGCTTCAAGTATTGATACCTTTATACACTGTAGATACATACATGTAGATATGTTCAAATGTAATATTACATCCCAAATCACACACAAGTATAGGCGAAAAAAGTCATAGTTAGATAGAGCTAGTAGGTGTTGAACGTATTTTGAACCACATTTCTTATGTTAGTTTAATAATCTGCTTGGTAGCTGGTAGAGCAACTCCTTTGCATAGGGAGAAAGATTAAAATAGCTGATCTAGGAATGAGTACAAGTTATACCATTTTGCTCTAAGAGATACGAACCCCCGGTTCCTTTTCAGTCTTTCGTATCAACAATTCAAAATTCCACAATTCTGTAAATTGTATCTACTCTTTTTCGAATTTTAAGAAACCTATAAGCTTTTAATTCTTTTCAGAAACACTTGATAATATAATTATAATGCACTTTTCGTAATTAACTGATGTCGATACTTGAGTTTTTGTTTGTACCAATATGTTATTGAACAATCAACTCCTATACCTTACCGACAGTGTCGATAAAAAAATACTGATACTACAAATAGCGAAAACAGCAACTAGCGTTCACGGGGCGAACGGAGCTCGGTGACTCTCGGCAGGGCCGGGAGGGGAAGGGAGGGGAGGGGAGGGGAGTGGAAGGGAGGGAAGGGGTGTGGTCCAGCGGCAAGTGCAGCGAGTGCGGGCGGAGAGCTGGAAAGTCTGGGAGGCTCCCGTGCCGCAGCACCGCACTGCACCGTCCCGCACTCTCCCCCTCGCCCCTCCCCTCCCCTCCCCCCGTCGCCTAGATTCGCTCCGCTCCGCGTCCCGCACTTTCACGCGCTTCGGCCGACGCACCGGCTGCGGTCGCCGCCGCTGTGGGAAAACACTGTCGCACACGCCGCGCAGAGGAGGGCTTCGAGTGACCGCCGAAACCTATCAGGGCCGAGAAAGTTAATTATGGTAATAAAAAGCATTGAATTGGTAGCACTGGCTCCCGGGCTTTTCACTGGCCGAAGGGAGTAATGCCGATTGAAATACAGAGATTTCGTGGTTTTCTCTGTCATGTAGTTGTAACTCAATATCTGTGAGGACCGTCAAGTTTCGGTAGTATCGGAGCTACTCGTACTACTTTTATGCTATTATGCTTTTATTATTGTAAGTGTATAGGTTTTGCATACAAGGCTTACCAATTTATGCAAGGTAATGCGAATACAACCGTAATTAAATCACTATAATATAACGTAAGGCACGAGATGGTCAATATCTTACAAGCGTCTTCTCACATTAGCAGAAGGCCTCTCTTGAGGGCGGATCTCATCTCCGAGAGTGCGCCAGCTCGCTTTCATCAGCGCCCGAGAGCAACTTCTGCCGAAGCGGGGGCGGCGCCGGGATCTCGTGGGAGCCTCCGCCGAACAACGGGCCGCCTGCGCCCCCCTCGCCGCCCACCCGCGCTCCCCGCGCCCGCCACACCCTTCGCCCGCGCCTCGCACTGGCCGCGAATGGACCGAACACGCCCGAAGGAGCTCCCACGAAAACTTAGCAACGCCCCTTACCTGAAAATTCGCCCCTGTTTGGATAAGCTAGTATTTCATTACTATGTGTAGCGTCGCCAACGCCTTAAAACGGTTTAAAAGTATTTTCATTTAACCTGGTGTTTTAATTAGATTAGACGGATAAGAAAAATAGCCATTTTCTGACCAGCAGACCCGAAGAAAGATACCTCGCTTGCTTCAAAATACTGGACCGGAAGGGGACCATATAATAATGCATTTCTATGCCTCACCTTCCTTACAATTCCATCTTTCCTAAAAGCTGTTTTTTTAAATATAAAAGTATTAATAATAATAATAATAATAATAATAATAATAATAATAATAATAATAATAATAATAATAATAATAATAATAATAGTGTTCATCGTTTCGCCATATTTAATACTAAAGGACAAATCGATTACAAGTTTCAAGTTCATTGATAGTAACCGATGAGGTGTTTTCCGATGTTGACTTTCATGTTCGAAGTTTACAAAGCCTTATGCAGAACTCAAGCCAGCCACTATTTGTTCGATGTAATGATATCGAATGCGCCATGGACTGGATGTTTTGAGATAGTGAAAAAATGAACACCTGGCGAAATCCAGCCGTATTCAATTTGAAAATGTATAGCAATTTTTAACTGCATTAGATCCTCAAAGCTCCCGACTGGTCTCCCGATATGTGTGGTTGTATTCCGTGGCCCGTTTTTTTAGGGACCGAACCGGCATTTGCCGTATTGATTGGAGAAACCACGAAAAATTACCGATCAGAGCAGCGAACCGCTAGAATTCTCCTCCAGACAGTGATTGAACCCAGCTATGTAGCTAGTGGCGAAAATCCACTACCGTCAGGGCTAACTATAATTTCCCGATCAATGATGCTGCATATGCAACGATGTTGCCATTGAGCTATCGCAGTTCCTCACAACAGATAGAAAGGTTGAAAATGAGAAACTATGAAAAATGAAATTTTGAAAAACACACATTCATTTGACGCAATTTCATTTATGGGTATTGGCACGCATTACACATAAATTATTTTCAGTACTTATGCATGGTATTTAGTATATTGCTTCACTGTGTATTGATAGGAAAGTGTTACTTTGTGGCATGCGTATGGCAAAATAGACTTCGACAAACGCGTACCGCAAAGAAATCATGGCTGTATAAAAGAGCTGGCTTCGGCGAAATAAACAAAGCACTGGGGCAACAAAAGAACATTGCTGCTTCCTTGCATATTGAGAATGATCCGAAGCGTGTGAACCATGAATATGAACCCAAGAATGTGAACCAAGAATACTTCCATGAATTCGTGCTAAAAAGAAATAATGTATGCGGCTGATACGAAAGTGTTAATGGCGTACTCATTTCAAAATGCCAGACATTCCTACGAAAAAACTCACTTTCGGTACTAGATTTGCAACAGTTTTTTCTAAACGCTTGCTTGGAAATGACAGAAAATGATTTGCGTGCTTTGGGGGCTGGTTTCGGCCCACTGCGCGCCGCGCCGCCCCGCGCGTAAAGTAGCGTGAACGCGGCGGGACGGCCGCTCCGCTCCGCGCGGGTTAAGACCTCAATAAAAAGGACGCAAGTGCAGCGGTGTTGTGCGCGCCTTCCGCTCACCGGGGTCGGCGTCAGGGCCGCTTTTATGGGGGCTTTTCGCGCGTCTCCAAAACATCAACGGGAATATTCGGGTGCCAATACGACTTGCATCACAAAAAAATAACTGCTTTGTCGTTTCGGAAACGTCTCCATCAAATCATTCATTTTTAATGTCCATGTAGGCAAACGCACACATTGTACCCCTTGTATGTATCATGATACTGTCTTTGCATGATCACCTTTGAAATCTTACCCTGTTGTAGCGCAAATGCTGAAATTGCAGCAGATCAGAGAGCCTACAATGAATACCTCAATCTTAACTTCAATGCATTTTTTCATATCTCCTATCATTAAAGCAGAATTCAAAATGTACTGCAAATTACATACGTTAGGACCGATTAGATAAAAAAAAATTATAATCAGACTTAAAATGTCTCGCATTTCATACCAGAAATTATCACATTTTTAGCAAGCCACACAACTGATTATATTTACAAAGCAATGTAACATGCATAATTCCATATCCAGACAAATTAACTACGTTTATTTAGATTAGATAGTAACACTTGTATATCAACTTAGAATTACGAGTCAGGAGAATTCCCTTATTAGAAATAGAGACTTTTCCTCCTTTAAGAAGTACAAACTAATAGACGCCTATTCCTCCAGATGTTCTTCACGCCACCTTCCAATCGTGCAAGAGCGACGCCGACATTCTGCTCGCGTTCGTGCGTAAGCGTCCGCATCGCGGCGGGGGCGGGGGCGGGGGCGCGGGAGGCGGGCGACGCTGCAGATCGCGCTGCAGCCGGTTTCTCTTCCGGCGATTGTGCTGCGCCAGAGAGAGGGTGGGCGGCGGGGCCGGCCTGGCTGGCAGGCGGTGGACGCGCAGAAATGCCGGCGGCGAAAGAAGACGAGGCTAAGGTCACAGCAGGCACCGCGCAAAACGACACAAGAAAAAATGACGAAAGGAAATAGATTAGGTGACTGGTTGGATACTACGACCAGGGTTCTAATAGCTAATATGTTCTTACCCTCTTTAGAGTACTGCAATAATTCGCATGAACTAATGACGCAAGAGGTTCTTCATCTGTGTCCTGTCTTCCGTGTGAAATGTGTGCGGTTGGGGCAAATGCAAGCGCTTGCAACAGCCCGCCCACTCCACCAAGCTGCATTTGCCTGTGCATTTGAACGCTGCTGTAGTCTTGCGAAAACTGTATTATACGAAAGGTGGAGAATCCGAAAGATGAATGGGAATTCTCCCAGGTATTCTGGCGCTATTAGGGAATGTCTCAAAAATACGAAAATACAAAATACTCAATTTGGAAGTTGCCAACGCATTGTGGCAATAGTCCATTTTTAATTAATGTACTAAAGTACAAATAAGGTTGTGTCGAATTTCCATTAAGATCATCATCCATTCAATTACATAACTTGTTTCAATTACATATCTATTGTTAATATTGTAATTCTTCGACATTTGTTGCGCCAAATAAATACTGAATTACAAAAATAATATATTCATAATACAAAAATACCAAAATTGAATTCCACCCGCGCACAGGAACAACACACCAACACCTTCAGTTGCCGCCGGTACTTGCCGTGCATTCCCACGCTGGAGGCAGGGAGCGACCTCGCAGAAACCGGCCGTAGCGAGGGAAAGACCGGCCAAAAGGTAAACGAGCATTCCGACGGTATGCGCACGTTAATACGCGTTGCATCAAGAATGGAAAATGTGGAAGAAATGTAGCAGGATCTCCACACGACAATTGTGAATTTTCATCAACTACATGCACAGAATGCGTACGTGTAGTAGCGAAAATTAACGGATGTAATACGCATCCCATAAAATTAAGATGTGAGATTCATAAATCTCCTGAAAGTAGAGTTGCGTTACCTACGAATAAAATTGTCACAATTAATAACGTGATGAAGCTGATAAACAGCAATCTGCGGTCTTATTTGTGTCATCAACGAAGTGCCGTTCAAAATTTTTCGTAATTTCATCTTGAAAAGAAGGAAACATAAATATAATCTATCATTTGTTGGAAGAATTGCACTCATCCTCCATCTTTAGCTACAACACGTTTGTTTCGATTATTAACGGACGGTGAAGTGCCCAATCCGTAAAGGACGCCGACTGTTAAGCTTTTCGTTCCTCTGTGGTATGTCGAATCAGTAGTACAGCATTAACGAAAAGTCACTTTTTAATCCCTGTCAGTTTGTAAACATCCATTAAGAGTGCATTTTGTTTTTAAATTCCCAGGTTGGGGAGAGCAGTGAGCAGCGAAATTTGAGGGAACCGCCAGCGCCGGCCGCCGCCCATCCACCCGCCCCGTCCAGTCGCCGCCGGGCGCTCGGCGCACCTTCCCACGGCGCGGGAGCCGCCGGGGCGACCTCGCGGAAACCGGCCCGGCCGAGGGCGGCGAGGGCGGCGAGGGCGGCACGGAGGCACGCGTCATCGATGCCTCCCACGCTCACGCGCCGTGACGCGGCCGCGGTCCACGTCACCCGCCGTCCAGGCTTTCGCGCAACGCGACACGTAACAGAGCAACTTGCACGGCGCAGTGGGCGGCGGCAATTCAGACGCATCGGCCGCGTACCTGGCCGTGACGCCGACCGTTATACCGGACGAGGACGTCACCGTCTCGTTTTAATCGTTACGCGTCCAGTTAGTTCCGCCGTCGTCCACGTTTCGATATCGGCCGCGCGCTCCGGAGCGCGCAGACGTGCTCTCGCGGCATCGAGAGAAACGCTCTCGGCCCGAGATCGCTCATGGTCAACGTTCTGAAGCGGACTCTAATTAGGGAGTCTGGAGAATACAGCCTACGTATTAGTAAACAAGCATTCCCATTCTCCGTCTGCCCATATTTGTAACTCGAGTGCGCCAAGTGAAAACGGCGAAAATGGCCGCCGCTGCTATAACGAGAATCTACCTCTTACAACCGTCCAGTCGCATCCCCCCAGCCATTAATGCTTCGCTTCCAACTCTCTCCCTCGGATCTTCTCCGTCCAGCTACTTCTGCTACGTTCATCAACTCGTTCCTTTTACTTATCGCTGGCTTCCTTTCCACAAAGTCGCTATCTCCTTCCACATTACCACCATCCTCACTACACATTGCTCCGTGGCCACCATGACATTCTCATCCCGGTTTTCACTTCACAATCTGTATCCTACTACTATCAAGCTACTGCGTGCTGTTAGCATATGCACGTCATCTCATAGCATCATTTAGATACATATATACATTCCTGTCGCCACTGTCCCGCCCAAGACGACATTCCTGTTATTCTAGCTATCGTCCTTTCTCCCCACGCAGACGAGTAACCGCATGCAGTCTCCCAGCTGCAAGTGCATCGTTTCCTCGGTTGCACGGCTGCGGCGACGGCCAACCGGTCAAGAGCCACCGCCTCGCGGCAATTACCAGTCGTCGTCTGGGCTTCAATGAACGAGCGCGCGCCTAGCCCGCCCCGCCCGGCCCCGCCCCGCCCCGCACGAGCGCGCGCGCCGGCGTCACCGCCTCCACGGCGGGGCGGCGGTCAAGGCTTCGTTAATAGCCCCTCAGGAGAGAAAGCTCAGAAAGCGCCAGGCGGAGAGGGAAGGGGCATCCGCGCCCGACGGACCGACGGCCCGTCTCGTAAAACCCACGCGCGCCCCGCCCCGTCCGCCCCGCCCCCCTCTGCCCCTCGCTCTTCCGGAATGAATGCGCGAGGCAGCAGCGCGCACCGCGGCGGCGAGATCACTCCCCCGGCACCTCGCGGCATTTGCCTGCAGGAACTTCTCCACGTGCGTTACTTACATTGCCCAGCGGAGACAATGCCACTGAGCAACAGAAGACTCGTGAAAGAAATGATAAAAAAATTGACAAGTATATGTGACAAATGAAATTCAAAAGGTGGCTGGCACCAGAATTTTAAGAAACTGAGCAAAATCCTTCAAGGATCTGTTCCATTTCCGTTTCAGTTTCAGCCTACGGTAATATATTACCAACAAACATGAACCAAAACGTCGGAAATTTCTCAGTTTCTTCACGTAATTAGCTTGTTGGGAAGTCCATTCCATATTAGCGTTACTCTATAAAATGCGAAGTAAGACTGTTTCGCTAGAAAAGATGCCTATTCAGAAACTGAATCCAGGGCAAAACCAATAACATGCATTGTGATTACACAGGAAATTTGTTTTTACTGCAATTTTTCTTATTCCGGTTTTCATGATTTGATACCAATATTCTGTCTGCTCTTCAACTGCTAATGAAAATTTAACTATCTATTACATAAATGAACCCTCGCAAAAATATCGAAGTTAATGACAGTGTAAATCATTAAAATTTAATCATTTTCACGAAAATATTTTACACGTGTAATGAATGTTTTAGTTTTAATTCCCCATTGCAGATTTCAAAGAAATTATTCCATCAAATCCTCCTTGATTGACAACATGTGTGACAGCACTTCATACATATCAGTATCACGGGTTGCATACTATAAAAACAAACCCCACTAATCTCACCACAATTCCGCAAAACGTTAATACCCTACTTAGTGGAGGCGTTTTGTCTACCGAAAAGTGATACTGTAGATTCGGAGATATTAACTTCGGAATTAAGTTCTCGCTCAAAACCCTCAACCACATCCTCTTCTAAGCTTTCTTGATCTGAAACCCGTCCGCTCTTTAGTGGAGTATCTTCTATTTTACGTGAATATTACAGAGTCAACAACAGTCCTCCGAAACAAGCGACAAATCAAGGCGATGGAAACCGGCCCACCGGATCTGTGCTGCCCTCTAGGAGGCCGCAACAGAGAAACTTCGCCGCCCGAGAGTTGCTTCGCGCGCTTGGCTCCCGTGCTGCAGCTTCTCTGCGAAAGGTCTCGGCGAACAATCCGCTCGCTCTCCGCCCGCCCGCGCGACCGACGGGTGGCGGTGGTGGCCCCGAAGAAAATAGCTCGCGACACATGGCGACACAGCGTGCGGATGCGCGCCCCGACGGGAAACAAATATCGGCCCAACAACGAGACATTCTTCTCACGTTCGTCATTTTAGTTTACGAAAAGAAACGTCTATTCCGATGCAGACTTTCCAGAGATCTATCGAAGTGCCACAGAACTTGAAAAACTATTGAAAATGAATGTATTGAACGTTGAAATGACAGATACTGTGTAAATGCTCCTTCCATATTATTATATGGTAAAATCAAATCATCATCAATTTTTTGTCGCGATGATTATAGAACAAACGGAAAACAAAGTGCCAAAATAGTGAAACTAGAAGAAAATATAATGGTAAATAAAAAATATAATCGAATTAATGAAGTGAAGAGACTCAGCTCTTCAGGATATTCTGGGAAGTGATTCTCAGCAATAATACGCTGAAGCCTGGAGTCCCATTGAAATGCCCAACTGTTCTGACTGCGACTATCCTTATGGATGTGCTCTCCCTAAACTCATGTATCTTGGAGCAAACTACGAGTAATGTAGCTGTAAATGCAACTACGGATTTCCTATCTGGAGCCCTATTATTTTCTTATATGCTTCCAACAGAACTGCAAGTAGGTAGAATCATACCTACATGTAACTTGAAATTCGGAGTAAATACTTGTTGCACGGAAATCGTGCGTCCAAATTTACAAATACACTTCCAATAAAACTTACTAAGAAAATGCAGTCAATATAAATGTGTGACTATATAATGAGATCCATTTCTTGTGTAATTCATATAATACCTCAAGATACATACAAAAAAAATTCCTATTTGAATGAGACATTATTTATAATTAGTGCCGTTTGCTTCTAAATTACAGCAATTAATTGTACTTTTTTTTACAAACCAGTCGTTCATTTCTACCAACAGTTATTACACTAGTTATTACACCAATTTATGCTTTATTCACGAACGGTCCTTGTTATCATTTCTTGCCCTCGACCTTTCTCTGTTGAAATGACCCGTCAGATCGTTAAGAGGCGCATTGTATTGTGGATATTCAACATTAAAATAAACCAATGCTATCCGTGGCTATACATGTGCACCTGTAACTTATGTGTATCCTCCAGCAAGGCCATGCCCGTCCGTATTTCTAGTTCGCGTCACGCTTTACGCCACCGGAAGCGCTGTCTGGAGCCCTAAGCAAAGCTGTTAACCCTGAGAGCTGGCAGAGTAGTCGGTGCAAGACAATGCAAATGCCCTATTTTTGTTTCACAATCGAAGCTAATTACATGATGCTTCTTATGATATCTTGAATTCGGATGAAACAACAGCGTGTTTATTTGGTTAGCATGCGAAATAAATTCGTTTATTTTTTATCTTTGAAGTTATCCACACACGAATACATTTCGGCAAGTTCGACTCTCCGTACGACTAGCGAATACACTCAGTATCAAACTTGAAAATATTTTATAATAAACATAATAAAACACTAATAATGCTAATATTGGGCAAGACTGAATATAGCTGTAAATGGAAGAATTCCAAAAGACTAAATTATTCCTATGATCTCCTGGGTCAATGACAACAGTTCCATTCGAAAGTTTTGGCCCGCTTCTCCCGATCTGAGCAAAGGATCTTGCTTCTTTCTGAAAAGTAAACGAAGACTTTCCCTCACAAACATCACATACAAATTTAACCGTTTTTTCGAGAAAGGAAATACTCTTCTTTGATATTTCATCTCATTCAATTACTGCAATAATTTGTCCAAAGTTCTTCCGCTACTAAACGTTTCTGAATTATCATCGCATTTCCGTTAGGCAACTGATTGTCGCTAACAGATTTCGTTGCTAAAAGACTTAAAGTAAGGCCAACGATGCTCTTTCAATGTAATGTGTCCAATGAAACAGAGATTACTTTTATCAACACAAATAAACAATACAGACTGTTATACAATTTGTATCATTATTGATAACACACAATGTACGGGCATATCTCCTTCCAAAAAAAATTGATTTTGATCTTGTTCCGATGTGACGATTCAATTTCAGTGTCTGATTTGGTTTCTTATCTTCGTAAGGTTTCAAACAGGCCAAGTTTCGAATTTTTCGCGGCAGTTTCAGCAAACTCTTTTATGCTCTCTCCAACCGAACTATATTAACTGGATTACCTATATTGACAAAGTAAAAATTTTATCAACTTGAAATATTTTAATAATTTCACTAACTACTTTGAATTTAATCAATGTGCCTGAATTCCACACTTTAAGAAAATGTTTCAGCATTCAGCCACCAACATTTCCTTTCATATCCTTCAACGCTCACTTCACCTTGCTTAACACAGCGCTGCATTAAGGACATACAAGTATGGAAATCTTTGGGAAACATTATGTTACGAAACACTGTGACCCTGGAAATGTCCATTGCAAAGAGGAAAGTCTCAAAACATGTCATTTAACATTACAAATAAAATTTTTCAGAAACAGTAAAGAGAATCTTTTGCATTTTCAGGACCAATCTATCTGCCAAGCCCATCAATAAAATTGAATCGATAATGAAAAACGAGTTTTTCTGATGGATAAGAATAGTTCATTGGGAGAATGTTATTCATAAGGATTCCTTCCCAATGTCAAGTGCATTTCACAGTTTAATCAGTACATGTCTTTGAGAAGAAATCTACTATACATTTTTTTTAGACACAGCTACGGTGCGAGGCTATCAATTTGGAAAAAAAGAAAGAAAAAAATCGCGGATAAGTATAAAAAGTATTTTATGAAATGCTTTATGGAGCGCAAACCGATGAAGTAGCAAAACAATTCAAAATTAGCGAAGCATTCCAACCTTGACACACACGACATTTTCGTTCAACGGACTGCGATCAGCAACGAGGTGATGTCGTTACACATAACGACGCTGCATTGGACGCTCCCGAGCCACTTCAGGGGCTACTTGTAAGGCCAACGGAACGCCAGACTTGTGCTTCGCACATGCGTGTGTGTGTTTTCGAACGGCATCTTCGGGACTAAAAAGGACTCCGCGGCAGGTGCACGCGAAACTAGGAAACAGACTCATCCACTAACCTCCTTCCCCGCTAAAGGACACCGGCTTCTCTTGTGCGATACAGGGGAACAGGGTAATTACACAGCGTTAGCACGATGTCCTTCAACAGCTGAAGTTGGAAGCTATGTCTCTTCATTTTCAGTTTGTGTAAGAACAGTTCGTTTACATAAACCGTTCCAGGTAAATAAGTGCCGCAATGAACACCAAGTATCAGTAAATAAACAATATTTTTTGAAAATAAAACTTTGAAGTTCGAAGGTACAACGAAACCCAAATATTTTTAATAAAAAGGTAAACATATTAAAATGCAAAGGACATCCTTAAGCACACGCACAGTATACACATACTCATTCATGCATCAAACACATTCCATTAGATAAAAATTATACACATTATAAGAAGGCGTAAGGACGGTTTGATGTTGGTAGCGACCGGATTTCAATGCAAATGCGTATTTTTTATCTACAGTTACATATTATGTTCAGTTGGTACGTGTATTAAACATTCAATTTCCAATCGTATGAACATAATTTAATGGTTCACATAATGCATATTTTCCGGTTATCTTAACAAACCCTTTTTGAGCAAAATGTTAATTATTCTGAATATTTTCTTTTAAAATATAATGTAATTTTCCTGTTTGTAATGTGTTTGTATTTACGTGGTACATTGAAGTGAATGTAGATTTTCTGTACGTAAATTAACCAAGATCACTGGGAAATCGTGATCGTTTCGAGAAACACGTGTTGAGACCATCGTCAATGTTGACAATAAAGCGAACTCTTTAACACTTTTATGTTGCCGCCAATCCCACTCGTCACAGTTGGACTTTATCCACAAATCTGAACGAACCGGAATGAGATACAGAAGGGAACTTCCCTTTTGACGATACACACTATAATATACTCAATGAGACACCTTTTAGTGTACATTTTCAAATTCTTACTGCATTACTGTATACATATTTATTTGAAGAAAGAATGCAAGTAACAAACAAGTGGACCGAGGTTAAAACGACAGGATTCAGTTAGAATCATTTGGTTTCACTTTTGCCGCAGAAGTTTTGTAAAAATAAATTCGACCTCTTCTATTTGATCGTTCCTTTCATCCCTTCAACTATCAATATTGGACATGTAAGCAGCCAACGCGTCATCCTCCTTTATCGGATTATAAGAGCATGTGAACCCGGCCGCTAGTGATGAGGAGGGCCCGGATTTTAATGACAAGTCATATTTTTTCTGTGCCTTCGGGTGAATTTAAAAACAAGTTCTGCACGAATCCAGGTAATGTTGATTAGAAAAACGTTTTTTATTGTGCATATAAAGTCATATTTACACCGTTTTTAGTAAAAGGTCATATTTGGGCCAAATTCTGCCATAATTGCATATATTTTTCATATTTTTAAGGACCGTTTTTAGTAAAAGGTCATATTTTGGACACATTTTGCCCAAAACGCATACATATTTCATATTTTTAAGGGCACAAGAATAAAAGGCTTGGAAATGTGTCTCGCATGGCAATGTATCAGGTGATTTTGTCACAAACTCAAAATTATACTACAAAGGATTATTTAAAAGAGAAGGATTATTTTAAGCAAGTAGTACGCAGTAGTAAAGCAAGACGTTTGGTTTGATGGGTTTTATTGTACTGTACTTGATTTGTTTAATAGACACAAGCAATTTTTTTTAAAATGCTAGTTAGTTTCAAAGACTGCAAGCCGTATGTACCGTACTCACAATCTGTTGAGTGAATTTTTTGTTTGTAATACCAAAAAATTATCAGTAATTTTTAAAAAATAAACTTGTATAAAGTCATATTTTATTTTTAAGGTCATATTTACATATATTTTAGGTCATAAATGCTTGCATATTTCGCTGATTTTTGGGTCATTAAAATCCGGGCCCTAGTGATGACGTGCGAGCGAAGCCGCCGCCGCCGAAGACAATGCCGGGGATGAAGGCCGTTTACGCATGCAGCGCGGCGCTGGCGGCGAGGCCCGGAGGCGCGAGAGTCGGGCGGCAGGCGACGCAAGGCCCGGAGCGCAGCGTGCGCACGCCGACGCAGGCGGAGGCGGAGGCGGAGACGGTGGCCGCCACCGGAAGCCCTTAGCAGTCAGCGGGCGGCTGCCCGGCGGCGCGCCGAGTCCGTCGCACGGCGTCGCGACGCCCCGCCCCGCCACGCCCCTCCCACCCGCCGCCCGTCGCCCCGCTTTGGTGTCGGCGGTGCCCACCGGACGTGCGTCGACAGTGGGGCGACGCTCGCTCGCAGCACGCCCGCCGACAGCTTAGACGCTCCGCGGGTGCTGCGCCACGGTGGCAGATTTGTCAAGACAGGGCCACGTTGTGTGGGAATATTCCGACGACGTTTTCTAGGATTTATCTTCTATTGTTGGTCGGTGTGACTTGTTTTGCCAAAGTTGAAAGATACCTCTCATCTATAGATCTATAGATGTATATCTTTAGGTTTAGGGTTAAGTTTTAGGTTTATTTTATCTCGTAGTATTCTGTAAATACGTCGTGTATAAATTTTTAATAAAGATAATCACTGGATGATCTCTCTAAGAATGTTAACTATCACACCATAAGATTTGCCCTGTACTGTAAATTTTTCGTGTTTATTTGCAATTTGTTTAATTAAAAGAAATGAGGTTCATGTACTGGAAATGTGTACACCCAATGTTTACTTGCGTATTGCATTTGCCAGGTAGTTGAACGCTGGTACGACGCCTACGTAACAGGATTTTCTCGATTTCATTAGTTTATTTTCCTCTCCTGAAATTCTACACTGCTCAAAATGCACGAAAGATCCAGACTGGACGGAATAAAGTTGTCCACTAAGCAGAGCTTTTGCAAGTCTCAGCCCTGTGTTTTACAGTTTTAATCCAATATCGAACGTCTTATCTTCGGCCACTATTGTAGATGAAACGAAATGATGCAATGGTGGCAAAGTCTCCAAAGCAGGCTTTGCATTACACCTGCAAAGACTTATACCATTAATATAAATTCATTTACTAGGCGCTATAGCGGAAACGGAACTAATTAAGTTCCGTCAACATTTATTCGCAACAGGTTAGAACTTGCCCGACATTTGAATGCAAAAAACTATGTGCGTTGAAATCTAAACTGAGACTATGAATTATATTTTTGTTTTTCAAGCGCAAGCATCCATGCGAGCGGTTTAAATCTTGATTGGAAAATTTTGAAAATTAATTTTGAAAGGAAGCACAATAATAATTGAAAACGAAAAAAAGGTAAGATTTTTATGATATCTAATTACCGAAACAACAACATAATCTATTTCCCCCCCATCCTCAACAGCACATAGTTGATCCCACAGCGGATTTTCTCGCCATCACTCTACATTTCCTTCGGCACTTAGCAAGCGCCTTGCGTCGCAAAACAACACGGCGCCGCAATGTAAGCAAGAGAGCGCCGTGTCGATGCGGCATTGCGCGTATGGCGTTCCCACGTTCTCCCGCGTTGGACAATGGCTTTTGTTTTCGCGGGAGAAAGCGTGGTCGCCGGCGAAGAGGCGAAGGCGCGCGGAGGATCCTAGGGAGCGACGCCAGCGCGGAAGCGGGGCGGGGCCAGGGCGGAGGAGGGATGGCGCGGCGAGAACGAGACTGGGACAACAGCGGGTGCAAGGGCGGGGGCGTTGGCGACCGATGTGCGAGAGCGGGAGCGGGAGCGAGGACGGTGGCGGGGGCGGGGACGGGGACGGGGACGGGGCGGGGACGGGGGCGGGGACGGGCCGGGACAGGGACGGGGACGGGGACGGGGACAGTGACGGGGACAGGGGAGAGGGCGAGGGGCGTGGGTGAGGGGTGAGGGCAAGGGGAGCGAGGGGAGAGGAGGAGGACGGGGGCGAGGGGCGAGAGGCGAGGGACGAGGGCGAGGGACGAGGGCGAAGGCGGGGGTGGGGACGAGAGCAGGAGCGAAGAACGGAGCGGGGGCGGGGGCGGGGGCGCCAGCGAGAGCCGGACGAGCACAAGGGCGGACGGGAAATGCGAGTGCTGAGCCGAAGCCCTGGGCCCCGCCCACCATCGCCCGCCCTCCGAAGCCGCCGCAGCCGCTCATCAAACAGAGGCATCGCAGTGGGAAAGGTTTCGGCCGGCTGCTTTGATGCGCCCTGCTGATCGTTTTCACCGGGAAAGCCAACAGTTTCTCGCTTCTCAGCCAGATGGCGTGGGTGGAGTTATTTCTAGTCAAGAAAAATTCGGAGGGAATAGCGCAGTTTCGTGTCCACACTCTAGCGTTGTACCCAGATATTTATAGAGCGCAAGGTTAGACATAGTTTGATAATCCACAAATACAATACCTTAAGAAAGCACAACAAAATAACAATACTTAAACAATTTTCAGAACGCATTTATTTAACGGAGCCCTTTCGAACATTATTATTTCACTGTTTTTAGCAATGCTGAAAAAGGCGGATACGTCAGAATATCAATGGCAATGTTAGGAACTTTTTACACCTGAGAGTCATCAATCATTTTCAAAATTTTCATAATCGTTTCGAGTAACGAAAAAGAAGTGCATCTGAAATCAATCTAAAATGTACCAAAGAACTTTGCAACTTAACAGTAAACCATATTTGGAGAACTCTTGCGTGAGAGTACACAATTCTATTGTACTGAATTCGTTTTATTGTTTCGAAAATAATAAGTGTTATTTCCTTGTTTTCTGTTCCTGTCTCACGAAACAAAAGACCCAAGTTTATGTTTAACTGCATTACATAAACATGAATAGTCTCGTTTGTTTCACATACGCTTTATAATCAACAGCATCAATACTCGAACGGTAAAAACGGAACCTTAAAAAATTATAAATAGCGAAACACAACGATTGAAGCGTTAAAAGCGAATCTTTCCTTCTGATAAGATATGAGGTTTTTGAACTGTCGTCTTCGCTATTTCCATTCCTGAAACAACCATTTCTCTTCTTTCCTGTCATTAACATCCATCTATCGCACTATTGTCATCCTGCAACTTCTTCTCCCAAGCTCTTTCCTTTTCTACGCACCCATCCCACGCGCATCTCTCCTCCCACCTCCCCTGGCCGACGCAGGCCCAGCGCCGGAGCCTCCCGCCCGAGCGCCCTCGCGCAGCGCGACTTGGCGCCGCGTCCGCGGGCCGCCAGCGAGCAGCTTGTCAAGCAAACACCGCGTCCAAACGCACACAAACAACATCCTCGCGCCGCCACAAAAAACTATTGGCGGGGGCGAGAGAGGGAGAGAAGGTGAGGCCGAAGCAGAGCCTTAGGCGATGGCGGAGACGAAAATGGAGAAGCAGGGACGGCAAAAACGAACGATTGACACGAAGGGGACGGCAACAGGGACGATAAGGACGACGGCGGGTAAGCGAACATGAAAGATGGCAGTGGCGGGATGGTGGTGGAGAGGGGTCAGGGACGATGGCGGGGCGGAGACGATGGCGGGGCGAGAGACGATGGCGGGGCGGAGACGATGGCGGGGCGGAGACGATGGCGGGGCGGAGACGATGGCGGGGCGGAGACGATGGCGGGGCGGAGACGATGGCGGGGCGGAGACGATGGCGGGGCCGAGACGA